>OY728150.1:1957817977-1958442434 GCA_963277665.1 Viscum album
TTTTTATAAGTGTTGAGAAAAAGGAAAAAAATTCATTATTTATAGGGAGTGAAAATGTTTTCTAATGTACAATGCTTCAAAAGCATTGAGATTCGACACTATGTGAATCAATGTCTAATGCAGTAAAGAAATATGCCCTAAATGATGTGACTAGATAATTATCAAGTATTGATACTACCACATATGCAGTGCGACAATTAATATTCATTGTTTTTAATCATGTCATTTCAATATTTTATCATTAATGTTTTTTTATAATAATTATGGAATATATGCTGATTTTACTACAATAGAATTTCATTAAGTATTTGATTAATTACATTTCTTATAAGATACTCATTATAAAGATAAAATATTGGGAATGTATATCATTAATGGAATGACATACCTGAATATATTCCTCTTGATTAAGATAATGATCAAGAAATTATTGATTTAGACAAGTGACGACTACCTCGGAAATGGTAATTGACTTGTCGATAAGCGATATGTTCTATCATTAATTGATTTTGCTACATTTTTTGGACATGATGAATATACACTATAGAATATGTAAGTATGAATTCATATTTCAAATAAAATTTTTAGTAATTTTTTGTATTACCATATATCAAGAGGAAACATGATGAAGTTATCGACATATTTGGAATGAAACTTTTTAGGGTTTTTATAATGATTATTAACGTAAAATAAGGTAGAATATTCATTGAGCACAATTTATTATAGAGTTGTTAATAAAATAAGGATTAATAAGGAAACTGTTTACATAGACCTAGTAAGGATGGATATGGAAATTATTCTAATGTATTAGATGATGATATTTTGTAATGTTTACCCATATATGATATGGCTTATGTAGATCATTGTATGAGGTTTTAGAGATTACCCTCACCACATGATGCAACTTGTGAGAAGATATAATTTATAGATAGTTCAAGTCACAAACAAAGGATAATATATTGTTTTTTCGGTAGAAAAGTATATTTATACGCTTATAGTGTAGAATAATTTATAAAATATAGGAAAAAAGTATTATATATAAATTTTGTCCTATTATAATATTGCTTTGATGATATCAATGAAATTTTTCATAAGTGTAGTTTATGGTTGTGTGGTTATGATATTTCACTTGAGTATGTTCTCTATTAGTTTCTATCATATCTTAGTGGTTTTATTATTTTTCCATGACAATTTTGTCTAATTAGAATGTGTAGTTTTGTATTAACTGATGCATTTCTATTTCAATCTTATTAAGAGGATATTTTAGATGTTTTTTGTATGTGGGTTTCCCATAAGGTAGTTATCAAGTAGCAGCCATTACCATTAAATGTTCAATTCCAAATTTTGAGGAAAAAAATTTTCTGAGGATAATGAAACAACCCAATATTTTGGAAATTAATTTAAAATTGAATATATAAAATAATAATTCTCTTAAAAAACAACACATTTATATAACCTAGTGAATAAACGTAACTATTCCACATCTCAGAATTGAATTTTGAAAAACTGACATACACAGTTATGTTCAGGGTGACATTTAGAGTGTAACGTCCCAGATCCAGAAGCCACCTGGAGGCACCCCGTACCTGGTTGGACACATGACCTCAAGCACATTTCCCCAAATTCCAGAGGCTTCCAACTAGCAGTGAGGCTATTGGCTGTGATAGTGGGGAAACTATGACCTCATTGGAAGAGTACAAAACAGAATTAAATAGATATACAATATCAAAAGAAGTGATAATACACAACAATAGTAAAAATGGAAGACAGGTAAAGAAACAACTAGATCATAAAAATATATAAATGAGGAATGATACATATATGTGTAGGAATGTAGCCAAAAAAGTCACAATACTGAATAGAGTACTAAACCAAAGTACAAATGTAAAGACCTGGAATTTACATTGAATTTTTTTTAAATACGTTCAAATTTTACGAGTCTGCAGTTTTCGACGGCGCTTGATTATGAGGTCCAGTGTGTCCGGAATCAATTTCTGAAGTTCTGTTAGGGTACATTCAGTAATTGTACGTGCAGGATTTTATATCTTTTGAACCGATGCTCGAAATTGAAATATGAGGGCACCGTTGAACTCACAACGCCGATATTCACTTACGGAGACCTTCACCATAGTTGCATTCTAACAAGAACAGAAGTTAATATTGGGGGTTTGTAAATAAATTGTATAAAAATATGTGTAACATATTTTTATTTGATTGGTGGTTAAAACATCTAAGAGGAGGTTTTTGGTGGGCCCACCCACACATAACCTCCCATGGGAGGATGATATTAGGGTGGGCCCACTCAAACCCTTAAACTTCTCTAACCCCCCTTTAAACCCATTGAGCTCCCCATAAATAGGGGAAACTCTTGAAATTCCCCATAAAGGTGCCAACACACCTAAATATTAATTAATTCCACAATTAATTAATCTTTTTGAAATATTTTGAAATTCTTGCCAATAATAAAATAATAGACAAAACCTATTATTTTATTTTGTTTGGTTGGAAACTTTCATTTTTTGTGGGACTTTGAGAGAGGACTTGGGAGATTTTTGGAGAAAGACATCATCTCCTATGACAAATGCACTATCTCCGACGAAGAATGAGGACGACGCTTGAGCCCAGGATAGGTGGCGTGTGACAGGTGTAATGTACGAAAACATCTTCGAATTCTTTTCCCAGGCCTTCGACAACATTCATCGAAACAATGTAGGGGGATTTGAATTATTTTTTATGTATGTGTTATACCCTACTTTCACAGTCATACGTTGTGCTTCATTATGCTGATTGTTAACAACACAACGAGGAGGAATCGGACTGCATGAACACGGTCCAACCCCCTGCTGTTGTTCTCGTTGTGTTAACGATGGAGGTGGAGCAATGGTGGCCAGCATCAGGTCGGCCGTGAAGAAGACCGGCGAGGTAAGTCTGCCGGGTATCCAAGAGGGCGCGACACCATCGCTCCACGCGAAAGGGGAGCCACAGCCACAACGGGTCCCGGTGGAGGCGCACGGCGCCGTCTAACCGCGCTAGGGATGCAGAACTGCAGCTAGGGCGGGTCACGGTGAAGGGGCACGGGTCCATCACGTCACGCCGGAGCCAGAACCAGCTGGTCGTTCGTCCAGCCGGATAAGGCAGGACCCTTCAGGTCCCGCAGTTACCTGGCTAGCACACCATGCGCCGGCCGTTTCGGAAGGCAGGGGGTGTAATGCCCCATGCATGGCCAGTCGGCCCCACGAGCCTACCGTCGGCCACACCGGGCAGCTGCCTGCCGTGCGGACCAGCTTCTGGACACATGGGCCAGGCATCCAACCGGGCCACCCTCGGTCAGGTCGCCCCTAGGTCGGGCCGCCATCGACCAAGCCTCATTACGTCGGGCCGCCTTCAGCCGGGCCGCCTCGAGCTGGGCTGCCCACAGGCCGGGCCACCACTTCAGTTCAGACCGTTCCCTCGGCTCAAGCTGCAATTTTGGACCGGGTCGGACTCTGTTATAGACCAGGTTGGGCCGGGTCGGTCTGACTAGGACGGACCGGACCCAGACCCGTTTTGCTAGTTTACACCTTTTCTCCCCTATCTTGGCCTACGGGTGTCCAATTGACGAACCTCCTACTGAAATGGAATTCATGGAGTGAGGTGATTCTTTTGGCATATCCTACATGAGTTTTGGACATAGTTTGGATATGGTAGGGTTGGTTTGAACCTAAAAACATACCGGGCCCCTAGAACTGAAATGCAAATAAATCACAGACTGAGCGTCCGATTGACGTACCGTCTATCTTGTTGGGTTCCTTATGAGAAGATGGAACTATGGGATACATCAACTTGAGACTTCATGTTAGTTGATGTATCGACACTTGGCATGAGGATCGAACCATCCAGAAATCAAGCATGATGTGTGTAGGAACCCTGGGGCTGGTTGCGACTAATATGACAGGATCCTCCATGGGTTGAACATTGACGAAATTGTACCAGCATCCATAGTGGGTTCGACAACGATGACATCTGTACTGGGAACCTTCATGGGTTTGACATCGATGACTTCTGTACCAGGATCCTCCTTGGGATCGACAACGCTGGTAATGTTACAAGATCATATGTGGGTTCGTCAGAGGAGATGATTAAGAGGATACATATAATCATCTCTACCCCTCTTCATGTGTTGTAAAACTATGTGAGCTGAGTCTTCTATTACAATCATTATCATCGAGGTGATTGACTTTAATTCCTTTGGGGACTGGGTTGTGCTTGGCCTCAAGAGTTGGAGCCAGATTGTGACTAGTAACTTAGGTATATGTATAGGCATATACCTATGTAGGTTTGGTTGACACTTCGTGATTGTAAATTTCTTCTTTGGTTTATCCTTAGTGGATTATGGCAGACCATTGCGGATCTCAGAGTCCCCTACTGAGTATTGTTATACTCACCCATGCATGGGCTTCGCCCGCACCTTTTAGTGTTCTGTGAAGATGATGGTCCACAGTGATCGAGGCTGAGGGTGACAGACGGGATGCTTCTCATAGCTGGACAAGACGGGACATACCTTAGGGACGTGTTGTTCAAGACATGTACCTACCCTTTAGGTAGGATTCCCCAGTGGATGACCCTGAGTTTTTTCCCCTTTTTACTTATAATTGTTGTTTAGTTGGGTTTGTATACTGGCCCACATACTTTCAGCACACTTTTCTTTTCTATTTTAGTAATTTTAGTTTCTATTGCTTGCATTCAGTCTATGTGTGTTACATGTTTAAAGGAAATGCCTTTAATTTCTTATAAGATATTCTCTTTTGGTACCCGTCGCCATCCCCTCGCATTTTGAAGGCGGGATTGGTGTAGTCTCGGCATGGGCACCGAGGATGGGTCGTTAAAAATTGATATCGGAGGAGTTTGTTCAACTGCAGAACTAGGACTCTGATTCTATTAGGTGGGAATAATGTTAAGAGTTTTGTGTGTGGTTATTAGTTAATGGAAGCCTTTGTTGGTGCGGCAGCCGGCATATCCATACACTAGGACTCTAACTTCTGATTTCTGACTCAGTGCATGAAAACACTGATTTCGTGTGTGTTTCCTTTGAAAAAGTTTTCTTCGTGATTACATTGTGTCAGATCACTAGATATATTGTTTTGAACGTGATGCACCTGTTTCTTTCCAGGATGGCCCCACGAAGGACGCCAGCTAGGGTTCCGAGTTTAAAACGAGATGGTATCCCACCAACCAATGTGGGCTCAGTGTAGGGCCCCATCACAGCGGAGGTACTAGTGGTACCACTACCCGCTGGGCCACCGATACCACCAGCTCCAATAGTAGAAATTACATGCCATATGACTGCGTTTCATGAGTTCCAGTGCCAGAGGCCGCCTAGGATCCGGGGAGAGAAGGACCCACAAGCAGCTGAGGATTGGCAGGAGGTTGTCGTGAGAGTTATCAGATTGGTAGGGACACCATCCGACCTCATGGTGATCCTTGTTGCGAGTCTCCTTCATGCAGCAACAGGCAGACGGTGGAGCCTGATGTTCCAGGTGCATGATGGGGCATCATTACTCTGGGCAGACTTCTACAGTCTCTTCTATTCAGAATTTGTTCCAGCCACCCATCGTGTGTTGCAGATTTAGGAGTTACTTCATCTGCAGCGGTTCAGCATGACAATGGCTCAATACTCAGCGAGGTTCACCGACCTCTCACATTACTCCACGGATATGGTACAAGACCAATTCTTCAGCGCCCATACCTTCGAGCAATAACTTAGGCATGAGATCTGGGCTCTGATGATCTCCCTCAACATCCCGACGTAGGCAAGGGTGCTGGAGCAAGCCCTTCTTGTAGAGTGTTTTCTAGGTGAGCAATCACCAGTGTTGAGACCCACCATAGGGTGACACATAAAGGATTCTTCTGTAGCTGGTAGTATAAAGATGTCGTAGAGGTCCAAGTTGACCGAGAAATTAGGTGGGCGACCTTAGGATACAAGTTCAGTTGTGTGGGGAACATGAGATAGAGCCATCCATATGAGGAGCAGGCATTGCTATGCATGCGGCGGGTAGGGTCACATGGTTCGTGACTTCCTAACCAACCATGAAGATGTACATTAGATGGTAGAGGGACCTTCCAAGTAGAGGCAGAGGTTCGACCTTGGTGGTCTGCTAGGAGCATGCAGATGTTGCAGCGAATCTGGTCGTGCAACAGGTGGTGGAAGATGATTCTAGGCCCTTCCACCACCACCACCAGGAGGTCCACCCAGACCACATGGAGCTGGTGGAAATAGGTGGGCTCATCTATAGGCTGTCGAGGCCTATGACCACAGCACAACTGAGATGATTCAAAGTACTATCTGTTTCTACTCCACCCTTACTGTAGTACTTATAGACACAGCTGTGAGTCATTCTTTTATTTTCGCTGCCCTTGTTCGGACCTCAGAGATTCTAACGGAGCTGTAGGATCGATCCTTACGTCTAGAGTCTCCTACGGGAGAAGACTCGACGATTACGCACTGGTTCCTTCTTTGTGAGCTTACTCTAGGAGGCGAGAGCTTCGGCTGCGATCTCTTCATAGCGGTGTCAAGGCCTTATGACGTCATCTTGTGTATGGACTAGTTATCCATAGTTCATGCACAAATTGACTGTATTAGGTAGAAAGTGCGGTGTTTCCATGGGGATGGGATGCGGATTACCTTCACCAGTGAGAAGGGAGCCTTTGTAGTGAAAAATGTACTTACCCAGAGGAACGGCAGCTGATCACACATTAGTTGGCTAGCATCATTCTCAGTGTGGTTGATGTGCAGAGTCTAGGTTTTCCTATTGTGGTAGATCAGTACACAGATGGTTTCACTAACGATGTTCCAGGACTACATCCTCGAAAATAGGTGGACATCTACATTTATTGTTGCCCCGGGAAGGCACCGATATCTAATCCAGCATATTGAATGGATCCAGCCCTACTTCGTGAGTTGTAGTTACAACAGGAGGACATAGAGGTCAAGAGATTTATCTGACAAAGTGTTTCACCCTGGGCTTCCCCAATTATGTTCTCTATGAAGGCAGATGGAAGCATGCGAGTGGTTGTTGACTACTGTCACTTGAACTTGGGGACCGTGAAGAACAAGTTCCCTCATCCGAGGATTGAAGAACTCTTTGATTAGCTCAAGGGAGAGCATTATTTATTGAAGATATATCTTCAGTCGGGCTATCACCAGCTCAGACTACGGGATGAGGATGTTAAGAATATAGCCTTTAGATGCCGATATGGCCACTATGAATTCTTACTTATGACATTTGGCATAACCAATGCTTCAGCAGTGTTCATGAGTCCTATTAACTGGATCATTCATCCATACCTTGATCGATTTGTCGTACTATTCATCGATGACATTCTAATCTACTCATCTATCGAGGAGGAGCATGCCTATGATTTGCAGGTAGTACTGAACATACTCGGAGAGCCCCATATTTATTGTAGGCTCCTCAAGTGTAATTTCTAGATCTGAGGGGTTCACATCATGATACATGTCATCTCAGAGGCTATATTTGCAGTGGATCTAGCGAAGATCGAGGCAGTACTTTCATGGGATCCACCCAGGAGTGTTATGAAGGTACAAAGTTTTCTGGGACTGGCTGGGTACTATCGGAGATTTGTTCCAAACTTCATTACAGTTGTAGCACCGCTATTAGCATTGATGAAGAAGGAGAAACCTTTACAGTGGTCATATTTATACCAATATATTTTTCTGGAGATGAGGTAGAGGTTGACTAGTTCCCCCATCTTGATGCTTCCAGAGGAGGGTGTTGGGTATGTAGTTTATTGGGCCGCATCAGGGACAGGAGTCAGGTGTTTCCTACTGTAGGAGCGAGTAGTGATCATGTATGGTTCATGGCAGTTGAGACATCAAGAGCATAACTACGCTAACCATGACCTAGATTTAGCAGTACTGATCTTCTCGTTGAATATGTGGAGACACAATTTGTTGGGTGAGTATTTTACAGTCTACTCTGACCACCAGAGTCTCTGGAACATCTTCTTGCAGAAAAAACTCAACCCGAGACAACATAATTGGCTTGAGTTCTTACAGGACTATGACATTGAGATAGTCTACCCTCATGGTAAGAGGAACGTTGTTGACGATACTCTCAGTAGAAGATCATGCATTCAGATTCTAGGAGAGGTGACGAAGCAGCTGGCCACGTTTCAGATATCCTATGTGGATATAGATGGAGTAGCCATTTTACAGTCTCTCCCAGTCACTCCACCACTTCATCAGTGAGTCAGGGAGGCACAACATTGGGACGTTTAATGTGAGACGTGACGTGATCATATGTCCTTGGGGCATGCACCTGATTGATTTTCTGAAGGTGGGGAGCACATCATTCTCTTCAGAGGTCATACCATGGTACCAGTTTCACTTCCAGAGGAACTCTTGAGGGAGTTCCAAAGATCTCCTCTAGCGGTAAATCCAGGAGTGACAAAGATCGGGACCTATGATGACAACACTGATAGCTAGGTATGAAGAAGGAATTTGTAGAGTTTGTCTCTTGATGACTCACTTGCCAGCAAGTGAAGGAAGAGCACCAGGTTCTAGCTGGCTTGGTTCATCCCTTAGAGGTCCCAGAGTGTATGTGTGAGGTGATATCCATGGAGTTCGTGACAGGACATCCGTGTGCATCCAAAGGACACGACTCTATCTGGGTGATTGTTGAGCGACTCACCAAGTCGGCCCACTTCCTACCGAACAGGGAGCAGGGTTCAGTAGAGATATTGGGATGCCTCTATGTTCAAGAGATAGTATGGCTTCATGGTGTGCCATAGACGATCATATCTGATCAAGATGCTCATTTAACCTCCCAACTACGGAAGGGGTTGCAGGAGTCTTTTGGGACACAGCTTCGCTTGAGCACCGTATTCCATCCTCAGACAGATGGACAGACTGAGAGGACCATTTAGACTCTCAAGGACATTCTTCGTGCTTATGTCCTCGACTTCGGTCACAACTGGGATGATCATTTACCCTTGGTAGAGTTTTCATATAACATCACCTACCACTCCACCGTCGGGATTACACCGTTCGAGGAACTTTACAATAGACCTTGTAGATCACATCTGTGTTGGACAGACCTATGGGAGTCAACACTCATGGGACCAGAGATGGTGTAGGCTATGACGGAGAAGGTTTAGATCATCCAGGAGCAGATGAAGACTCCACAAAGCAGGCTGATGTCCTATGCTGATAGAAGATGGAGACCACTTGAGTTCGAAGATGGCGACCACGTCTTTCTATGGGTCTCAACTCGAAGTTGTCTATAGAGTTTTGGCCGAGGCATAAAGTAATCTCTACGATTCATTGGACCGTTCCAGGTCCTCAGCAGAGTAGGTGAGGTAGCTTATAGCCTGTCTCTTCCACCACAGTTGCACTGGGTGCACGACGTCTTTCACGTATCATAACTCAGGAGATACATGCATGACATATCCCACATCATCGACCATGAGGAGATGGATATCGATGACATGGTTACTTTTACGGAGGATCCAGTAGTGATTGAGGATCAACAAGAGCGAGTCCTGCGTTGATGGTTGATACCTCTAGTGCGCATTCACTGGCATCACGGGAACCTCCAGGAGAGCACATGGGAGGAGGAGGCTCAGATGCATGCTCAGTACCCCCATTTTGTTACCTTTGTGTGAGTTGTATCTTATCGGTACATAAATACCTTTGGTGGGGAGAATCTAAAGACCCATAATTTCCATGTATTTTTTTTTAAATACATGGGAATTTTATGAGTCTGCAGTTTCTAATGGCGCTTGATTATGAGGCTAGTGTGTCCGGAATCAATTTCAGAAGTTTTTTTGGGTACATTAAGTAAACGTACGTGCATGGTATTATATATCAGGAACCGGTTCTTGGAATTGAAATCTGAGTGCACCGTTGAACTCACATCGTCAGTATTCGCATAAGGAGACCTTCACCATTGTTACGTTCTAATAAGATTAGAAGTTAATTTTGGGGGTTTCTAAATAAATTAAATAAAAATATGTATAACATATTTTTATTTGATTGGTGGTTGAAACCTCCAAGAGGAGTTTAGTGGTGGGCCCACCTGCACATAACCTCCCTTGGGAGGACGTTATTAGCTGGGGCCCACCCGAAACCTTAAACTCCTCTAACCCCCCTTTAAACCCCTTGAGCTCCCCATCAATGGGGGAAACTGTTGTACATCCCCATAAAGTTTCCAACACACCTAAAGATTAATTAATGCCTCAATTGATTAATCTTTATGAAATCTTTTGAAATTCTGGCAAACAATAAAATAGTAGACAAAACCTATTATTTTATTTTGGTTGGATGTCAACATTCATTTTTTGTGGAACTTTGAGAGAGTACTCGGGAGATTCTTGGCGAACGACATCCTCTCCAACGAAGAATGAACTATATCTGACGTAGAACGAGAATAACGCTCGAGCATCGGATCAGCGGCATGTGATGGGCGCAACGTACGATGACGTTTTCGAATTCTATTCTCGTGCATTCAAAAATGTTCATAGAAACGAGGTAGGGGGATTTGAATTATTTTTTATGTCTGAGTTATACCATTATTTCCTCGTCGTATGTTGTGCATCATGATGCTAATTTTTAACAACATAACGAGGAGGGATTAGACCGCACAAACACGGTCGGACCTTCCCCTTGTTGTAGTTATCATTGGGTTGATGATAGAGGTGAAGTAATGGTGGCCAACATCAGGCCGACGGCGAAGAAGACTGGCGTCACTAGGCCGCCGGGTTGCCAAGAGGGTGGGGCACCGTAGTGCTGCGTGGAAGGGGAGCCGCTGCCATGACGAGCCGTGATGGAGGCTCGTGCCGCCGTCGCGCCGTGCGGAGGCCAGTAGAGGTTCGCGGCTAGCTGGGCTTTGGTGGAGGGGCGCGGCACCGACGCACCACGCTGGAAAATCCGGGAAGTCGCGGCCAGGGCAGGCCACATTGGTGGGGCGCTCCGCCGATGCGCCGCACCGGTGATGCAGAACGGTGGCCAGGGTGGGCCGTAGTTAAGGGACGCGGTGTCGTCGTGCCACGTCAATGCCCGAACCGGTTGGTTGCTCGTCTAGTATGACAAGGAAGGACCCTTAGTGTCCCGTGATTACCAGGTCAGTACACATTGCACCGGCCGTTTCGGAAGGAAACGGGGTGTAACCCCCCCCCCCCCCCATTCATGGCCAACAGACCACATGGGATAGCCGCCAGCCACATGGGCCAGCCATCCGGCTAAGACGCCCACGACCAGGCTGCCCCTAGGCGGGGCCTCCTTCAGCCGGGCCACCCTTAGTCGGGTCGCCTTCTATCGGGCCCCCCTAGGATGGGATTCCCATGGGTCGGCCCACCTGTAGGACCAGGCCACCTCTTCCGGCCGGACCGTTCCCTTGGCACAGGTTGCTTCCGCGGATCAGGTCGGTCCGACTAGGTTTGATCGGACCCGGACCCGTTTGGTCAGTTTACAGCTTTTCGCCCCTATCATGGGCTATGGGTTTCCGATTGATGAAACACCTTCTACGATGGAATTCTTGGAGAAAGATGATTATTTTTTCATATCCTGCATTAGGTTTGGACACATTTTGGAGATGGTCGGGTAGCTTTGAACTAAAAAATCAACTGGGCCCGTGGAATGGAAATGCAAATAACTCACAGATCGGGCATCCGATTGGCGCACCTTCTATCATGATGGGTTCCTTATGATGATCCAGAACTACGTGATTCGTCCACTTCAGACTACGTTGTAGTTGATGTATCGACACTTGTCTTGAGGATAAGACCCTCTCGGAATCGAGCGTGCTGCGTTCGGGAACCCTATGGCTGGCTGCGATTGAGATGACAGGATCATTCATGGGTTCGACAGCAACGATTCTATACGAGGATCCTCCATGGGTTCAAAAGAGATGTCTTCTATACTGTGATCCTCCATGGGTTCAAAACCAATGACTTCTATACTGGGATCCTTTGTGGGTTTGACAACGTTGATACTATTCCAGGATCCTTCGTGGGTTCGACAGAGGAGATGATTCAGAGGCTACATGTAATCATCTCTACCCCTCTTCATGTGTTGTATAACTATGTGAGATGAGTATTGTTCTACAATCATTATCATCTAGGTGATTGACTTTACTTTCTTTGTGGACTAGGTCGTGCATGCGCTCGATTGTTGGATTCGGACTGTGACTGGTAACTTTGGTATTTGTATGGACATATACATAATTAGGGTTGGTTGATAAATCATGATTGTAACTTTCTTATTCAGTTTATCCTTAGTGGATTCTAGGAGACATTCGGGGCTCTTAGGTTCCCCTACAGAGTATTTTTATACAGACACATGAATGTGCTTCACCCACACCTTTTTGTGTTCTGTGCAGATGACAGTCAGTAGTGATCGAGGCTGAGGGTGATAGACAGAAGGCTGCTCATAGATAGACTAGACAGGACGTACCTCAGGGACAAGCAATTAGAGATCTATACCTACCTTTTAGGTATGATTCCCCGGTGGATGACCAGGAGCTATTTTCCCCTTTTTACTTCTACTTTTTGTTCAGTTGGGTTTTTATACTATCCCACTTACTTTCACCACACTCTCCTTTTCTATATAAGTACATGTTGCTTATATTTATTGTGTTCAATCTGTGTGTGTTACAGGTTTAAAGGAAATGCCTTCACATTCTTATCAGGGATTTTCCTTTGGTGCTAGTCGCCAGCCCTCGCCTATGGAAGGCGGGCATGGGGTAGTCACAACATGGGCCCCGAGGATAGGTCGTGACAACAAAAGGAGAATAGATAAACAACTCTTCAGCATTGCTGTCCTCGGCTTGGTCCCATGCTCTCCAGATTGAACGCAATCATGTACCTGAAGTCGAATGGTGCTGGCCCTAGTCTATACCTGAAGAAATATAATGTTTCTGGGGCCCAAAATCATGACCCATGTAGGGAGTGAGAATAAATCCAAGTTGGATACCACCCAAAGATCTGGGCCTAACAGTCAGTTAGTATATGGCAGGGTAAAAGTACAGAGAGTAGTAAACAAGAAACACTCTGCAGAAAATATAATCCACAGTTTTAATATCAAGAAGCATCTAAGAAAGTATCTAACACAAAAGGTAACCCTCTGGGTAGTACTCACAGCTTATCCCATATGGTTCAACCCAACAAGTACAAGAAACCCTCTTGAAGAACACACAGTCTCACCCTTCTGCTTCAGCTAATGTACAGACTCCCCTAGGAAGAACTCACCATCAATTTCCCCTATAGTATCATATCGTAATAAAGGTGCTCTGGGGATGTACTCAACATCAATTCCCCCTATGGCCCATGTCGAGGAACTAAAGACACTCTGGGGTAGCACTCAATGTCAATTCCCCATGTGGTCTTGCATTTTATAAGTATAAAGACACTTTGGATAAGCCCTCAACGTCTATTCTTCCTATGGTCTATACACCAGGTTCTCACAGCCCTGTGTAAGTCAAGAATGTGTAGCAGTGCATAATAGCGAAGGTAAAACTTATTAACTACATGTCTAGCATTCTACAGCACAACAACATAATATAACAACCATCACAACGTCCTACAATACTAGACAGGGGAATGTAAACAGTAGCCTAATAGTCAAACAAGACCCAAAGGTCAAATGATGCAAAAAAATGCATGGTAATAAGTCCAAATCACAACAATTTACCTTATTCAAAACCAATAATCATCTACTAAAACATAATATCATAGTAGAGAAATAATTTCGCAAAATTTTAAATGCGCAATACCTCGTTGATGGAAATTGGGAAAATTTGCACATAAAACTCAAAGAATTTAAATATAAAGGAACAAAACACACTCCATGGGGTTAGGAGATCAATACAATCGAACCTCGAAGATTGAATCTCATTAGAACATTGTAGATCTAGGAAAACATCTAAGATGTTAAACCGACAATAACTTGATAATGAAGAAGAATCATGAAACGAGGTTCCAGTAGAAGAGAGAACTCATTGATGTGATTCTGATGCAATCAATGTTGTTCGAATCAACGCATGGATGGTGACTCAGCGGCTTGTTGAAGATCCACGACTTCTTGGCACTCCTGGAAGAACTAAACCAAGAGGATGTGTGTTATTTCTATCATACATGACCCCGATACATTTAATGAAAAAAAAATACCTGATGTGTAATCTTAGAGTACACGGTGTGTACTTTTTGTTTCCTTCCTCCATATTAGCCGGCCTCCAAGTCATCACACATTGTCGTGTGCAAGGCCATTACATAACCAGCACATGGCTACCTGCAGTAACATAGTACACAATGTGTACTCATAATGTACATTTCATGTACATCAAATATTTCCAGAAACTCCACTTTTCTCAAAAACTCTATGAAAAAGAAAGAAATACCTAAAAAGAATGTTCGGGTTCTTACAAGCTTTCCCCCTTAAAAACCTTCATCACTGCATTTCCCTATCACGGCGTTGAAGAAGAAAACCTGAGTAGTTTGGGTCACTATGCTCGTACATCAGCCTCCCTCTCTCAAGTCTCATCATGCACCCGCTCGTGATTCCACAACACTCTTACTACGGGAACAGACCAGCAACTGAGAACCTTTTTACTGTGGTCCACAATCCAGATAGGATTCTCCTCAAATGATGCATCTACCTCAAGGTAAAACTCTTCTGGTTGGAAGACATGAGATGAGTCTGAAAATTGACATTGATGCTGAGAAATGTGGAAGACGTCATACATAGCTCTGTACATTTGAGGTAACTACAACCATTAGGCAACCAGACCCACTCTCTATGACACCTCAAACATCCCGACGTACCTCGTTGAAAGAATAACATGTATCCTAATCCTCTTTTGTCCCAACCTTGGTGTCACACGTTCGAAAAACTGATCCTGACTTTGAACTCTAGAGGTCTTCTCTACTGATCAGCATAAGAATTCTGTCTTGACTGTGCAGTAGCCATCCTTTTCTGAATCAACTATATCTGCTCTGTGGTCTCCTGAACAAGATGAGGTCCCAGCAAAGCTACCTCTCCTACTTCTAGGAAACATAAAGATGATCGGAATGGCCAACAGTACAATGCCTCATAAGGTGCCATATAAAAAGTTTTTTGACAACTATTACTGTATCCACACTCCATAAGAGGTATATGTTTCTCCCAAGATCCTCCAAAATCCAAAATTCACACACAGAGAATGTACTCAGTCATCTAAATAGTATTCTTGGATTGGCCATCATTCTGAGGATGGTAAGCTGTACTCAAATGTACATGTGTATCCGAAGCCTTCTGAAGCCCCTGCCACACCCGAGAAGTAAAACGGGCATCCCTTTCTGAAACATTAGAGTGGGGAACTCCATGCAGACGCAAAATCTCTCGGATGTACAACCTCCCCAGATCATCAACTCTGAAGGTCTCCATGATTGTCAAGTAGTGATCATCCTTCGTGAGTCTCTCAATGACTATCCAAACTATGTCAGTCCATCGTGGTGACCTCAACAAACCGATCACGAAGTCCATCACAATTCCATTTCCCTTCAACTTAGTAATGTGTAATTGTTGAAGAAGCCCTGCTAGTCGCTGATGCTCCGCCTTCCCCTGCTGACATGTGGAACACCTCAAGAAGAAACATGTAGCATCCCTCTTCAAACCTGGACACCAATACTAACGGTTTAGATCACGATACATATTGGGGACACCATGATGAACTTCCCAAACTGAGGAATGAAAGTCTCGCATCATCTCCTCATGTATGTCTGTTGGCACCCATATGTGTCCCCAAAAATGCATGATATCACCCTTGCCTATGGTCCACCCAGGAATAGGGTCCTCTCCTGACACACTTTCCCATTGGACTAGTCCTTCAGAATCTAATAGCTTCCTCATTTGTACGTGATCAAGAAGTGTAGAGATAATAGATACATAAGACAGAAAAGTCTTCCACCGTTTGTCATGCACCTCCAAATGAATATCAGAGAACATATCCAAAAGCTTCCACTCACTCCTGGCCTCCTAAACTTATTGTATCTGAGTCCTCCTACTCAACGCATCAGCCATTAAATTTCCCTTACAAGGCGTATTGGCAAGCTCAAAGTCAAAGGTCAGTAGGTACTCAACCCACCTACACAGTCTCAAATTCAAATCTCGCTGAGTGAAGATGTACTTGAGATTCTTCTGGTCAGTGAAAACTACAATGTTCTCTCCCTAAAGATAATGTCAATAATAGCATAGGTCATGAACAAAAAATTCCAACTCTAGAGCGTGCGTTGGATAATTCTTCTCATGTGGCCTCAACTACCGAGACCCATACACAATGACTCCATCTCCCTACAAAGGCACAGCTCCCTGCCCGATTCCATATGAATCACTGTAAACATTATAGCTCTTTCCTTGATTTGTAAATACTATTATCGATGTAGAATTCAATCTCCCTTTCAGCTCCTAAAAGGATTAATCACAAGGATATGACCATAAAAACATCACACCCTTCTTAGTTAGGCTCGTCAGCGATGCTGCTAAATGTGAAATGTTTTGTATGAAATGTCTGTAGTATCCAGCTGCCATAGAAAACACCACATCTCAATTGTGTTCTTAGGATTCTCCCATGAAACCACATCTCTCAGTTTCTCTAGGTCTACTAACACTCCTGCCTCTGAGATATCATGATCCAAGAGGTGAATCTGATCCATCCAAAAGTTTCACTTTGAGAGCTTAGAATATAACTGATGCTCCCCCAGTGTACTCAAAATGATCTCAATATGGGTAGCATGTTCGTGTCGAGTGTGAGAGTACACCAAGATATCATCCGTGAAGACCACCATGAATGAATCCAAGCATGGATGGAACACTCGGTCCATCAGTTCATTGAAAATTGTAGGCATGTTTGTGAGACCGAACGGCATAACCATACACTTGTATAGACCATACCTGATCCGGAAGGCTATGAGACATATATCAGATGGTTTAACGCGCAACTGATGATAACCAGACCTCATGTCAATATTCGAGAACACCTGGGCTCATCGAAGATGATCAATGATATCATCAATACTAGGCAAGGTATATCTGTTCATGACCGTTAATAGGATCAGCTTCCAATAATCCACAGGAAGCATAAGGGTATTGTCTACCTTCATGGAAAAAGGACAGTGGAGCTTCAAGAAGAAGTACTGGGTCATATGAAACCCTTGGACTGCAACTCCTCCAACTGTTTCATGAACTCCTGTAACTCTGGTGTAGCCATCCTACAAGGAGCAATGGCTGTCGGTGCCGCCCCTGGCAGAAAGTCAATAAAAAAGTATACCTCACGCTCCGTAGTAAAACCTGAAAATTCCACAACAACGACATCTCTGAAACGATCCAACACTAGATGAAAGTCTAACTATGAAGTTCCCTAGTCATCCAGATAAAGACTAGCAATCTAGGATGAAACTTCTCCCAACCCATGATGCTCTTGACCCACTCTGATCTCCTGAACATCCCACTCACCTTTATGAAGAAATGATCCACCCTCTGGTGATATAAAACTCACCGTGTGGTGATAACAGTTGACGACTACCTGGAATGGAACTAACTAGTCCATTCTGAGAATGACATCATAGATTTTCATCTCTAGGACACATAGGTCTCGCAGGAAGTGAAACCCACCAACCTCTATAGGGAACTCCTTACACAGTCGCAAAATATCTTTTCTTATCCCAAACGGTGTGTCTAACATCGAGATATCAGTATAAGAAACTATAAATATCCCAAGGCTCTTCACAACAGCAATGGATACTAAGATATGTGTGTCACTAGTATTGAAAAGAGTTGAAGATATAATCGAGGTAGATATGATCATACCTCGAACTATTGAGGGGTCAGGATCCTTATTTAGATGGGTCGGTTCTAATGCAAAAGTCTGGCCAACTCTACGGCCCTGTGACCCAACCTGACTACTCTGAGCTGATCCACCATGCTGTCGATGGTCGCATAGTGACTTACCACTTCGGACGCGACCTCCACCTCAGCCTAAATGGTCGGAAGAACTCCAGTTCCGAGACTGGTGAGAAACTGGAGGATCTGCTCATATATATGGGGTTATGGATGAACCTAGGTAACCAGGTACTGATGAGAAGAATTGACAGAAATGCTGAATGTGTCCCAAATTTCCATAAGATCGACACTCCACCGGGTCTCTCTAGCACTGCGGCCTCGTATGCATGCATCTCCCGCATTGGTATCACACTACCTGGCTACCTAAAGATGCATCCCACCTACTCAGATCTCCACGTGTATTCTCCCTGTGGTGCTTCCGACTATCATTTGTAAAATCACTAAGTCTAGATGTCCAACCACACAGGCTCACAACTTTTGATTCCATCAAATTACGCTATGTGATTAGTGCCTGGTTGATGATAGATGTGAAATAATTCAACCTGATGATTTTAACCTGAGAGTGGATGTCCTGTCTAAGTCCATTCCCGAACATCTTTTCTAGGAAAACCCCATATCCTCCCAAGAAGGGTGTGAAATTCTGAAGCTTGGGGAAACGAGAGGAATAATCCACAACTGATAGGGTTCCCTACTCAAGGCTCATAAACTAAAGGGCTTGGTTGGCCCTCAGGGTCTCCAGATGGAAGTTGTCCTAGAAGATGTGCTGGAACTCCTCCCATGCCATAATCTACTGATGACCCACCTGTTAGATCACATCCCACCATATCTTGATGGAATGTCACAGCATATAGGTAACGAGATTGACTCTCTCCTCTGGAGGAATATCCATATACTAAAAGATCATCAACATGGATTCATTCCATAACTCTGCAGCCTAAGATCCTCCTTCCCCTGAGAAAGTGGGTGGATGATGTTGCTTGAAACCCCGCATAAAATTTGCCATCGACGGGGTAAGAGGTAGTGCTCCCTGAAAGGTATGCATCATCTTCATGAAGCCTTCCCTAAACTGTTCGTGAGAAATGGTAACAGGTATAACTGCTGGTGTCAAGACAAGCACTATAGGAGGATATGCAGGTGGTCCCTGGTCAGCCATATCCAGTGTCTGATCAACACCTGGCAACTAGCGTACAACTTTATAACGTCTCAGTGGCATGACTCTGCATGGTCAAGTGCACAACTTAGATCAAGATTACCAAGAACTAAAAACAAGGATTGTAAGAAGAGAACAAGAGGAAGAAAGTATTCATGTTTTACAAAACATGACTACACAGCGTGTAAAATTCCAACACGGCGTGTTCCCTGATGTCATTCACATGGGCATGTACTTTTTTCTAAACTGTTCATGTAACATCCCAATCACACTTTGTGTTCTCCAAACACATGGTTTGTACTTGAATCCACATCCCCTGCCCAGGTCCTTCTACACAGTTAATCCACACGGCTCTCCTAAGACAAGACTACATGGCATTCTCAAGGTAGACACGTTGTGTGCTGAATAAGCTTCACCTGGCCTATGTTATTAATGACACAGTTAGACACATGGCTCAAAATATATGGCATATTCTTAATGGACGCATTATTTACATAAAGGGATATCACCGACCCATGTTGTTCATGACGCAACCTAGTACCTGGGTCAGACTACATGACATGTATAGTTTAAGGTCTTATCCATCCATGTTGTTGGTTACACGGGCGAACACTATATCAACAATACACGGCATGTTCGACCTACACACATCATATTTCCACCAGACATTTCCTATCCCATGTCTTTTACCACATGTCCTATGACACGGTCAGAGACTACATGACGTGTACATAAATTACATGGACTGTACTTAATAAAAAATGTTTCTTCCTAAATAGATGAACACATGGCATGTACCTAACATTACACAGTAAGTATTCTTGGTTTTTACGGATGGTAAGCTTCAGAAAGTACTTAGGAACCTTGAAAACATTGAAACATGCATTGAAAGTGCCAAATTATGATCTGTAAGGGCCCATACTCCCCACAAATCAATGTTTGGAAACCTATACATGTTATAAACAAGGAAATAGTGCAATGATCCATCAAATTCTGGTCCATGCTGTCCCGTAACACCTCAAGAACCAAATTTTGGCATTCATTCAAACAATACCTTACACATAATACCCTATCAAATAAAATGTATTTATGTCAGGCATCTATCACAATAGCATGAATATTATACCCAACATCTATCACAATAACATGTAGTCGCTAATGCATCCTAGATGGCATGGAATGAATGAAAGAAATGTGATTTACAACAAATTTTCTATATGATGCATGAGATGGAAAACCCTCATCTCATTGGGGTTGCAACAGAAATGGAACCTTAATAATATCAATGTTATGAGGAAAATACATGTGAATCAACCAACGATGAAATCAAACCAACTGTAAAATTGTAATACAAGATAGATTTCAATAACGAGGTAGATTGGATTTTCCCTGTACACATGTTAGCTACTCCCAGGCACAGCTTATTACCAAGTACCTATTCCTTCCTATCCCTGGATATATTCTCCATACAGTATGTCAAGAAGAAAGAATTCCTCTGATAGCACTTCGTATCGTCCTGGATCTAGAAGCCACCCAGAGGCACCCTATACCCGATGGGTCACATGGTCTCAAGCTCATTTCCCAGAACACCAGAGGCTTCCGACAAGCATCGAGGGCCTTGGGTGTGATAGTGTGGAAAATATTCCCTCATTGATAGAGTACACAATGGAAGTAAACAGATATAAAATAGTGGAAGTAGTAATAACACCTAACAATAGTACCAACAGAAGACTGATAAAAAAATCACTGGAGCATAAATATATATAAATGATGCATGATACAAATATGTATAGAAAGCATCAAAAAAATCACAATGTTGAATACTGTACTAAACTAAAGTACAAAAGAAAAATAGATAAGCAACTCCTCATCATCACATGCCTCATCTTGGTCCCATTCACTCCAGATCCAAATGCAATCAAGTACCTGAAGTCGAAGGGTGCTTGACCTAGTCTATACCTGCAGTAATATAATCTGTTTGGGCCCAAAAGAATGACCCAAATAGGGTGTGAGACTAATTCCTTGTAGGAAACCACCCAAAGATCTCTGCCTAATAGTGAATGAGTATATGGCAGGGTAAAATTACAAAAAGAAGTAAACATGAAGCACTTTGCAGAAAATACAATCCACTGTTTCAATATCAAGCTGGAGCTAAGAAAATAGCTGACACAACAGGTAACCCTCTGGATAGTACTCACAGCCTAACCCCTATGGTTCAACCCAACAAGTACAAGAAACCCTCTAGGAAGAACACATAGTCTCACCCCTCTAGTTCAGCTATAGAATCTACTCTCTGAGGAAGCACTCAATGTCAATTCCCCATATAGTCTCATATTGTACTAAAGGGGCTGTGGTGAAGCACTTAACGTCAATTCCCCATGTAGCCCACGTCGAGGAACTATTGACACTCTGGGGAAGCACCTAATGTCAATTCCTCCTATGGACTCGCATCGTATAACTATCAACAATCTCTGGAGAATCCCTCAATGTTAATTATCCCTATGATCTATACATTAGGTTCACACCACCATGTTTATGTCAAGAAAGTGTAGCATCACGTAACGACCAAGGTAAACCTCATGAACTACCTGGCTAGAATTCTTCAGCGCCATAACATAATAGAACAATAGTCACACCATCCTACAATACTAGGCGTGGGAAAGTAAACAGTATCCTAATAGGTAAACAAGACCCAAAGTTCAAAATAGGAAAAAACATCCATGATAATACATCCAAAGCACTAAAAGTCGCTATATTCACAATCATTAATCAACTACTCATACATACCAGCATAATAGAGAAACAATAGGGCTAAAATGGTAAACGTGCAACACCCTGTACATGGGTATTGGGTGAATTTAGAAATAAAACTCAAATACATTCAAAATAAAGGAACAAACCACCTACCTTAGGGTTAGGTTATCAATATACATGAACCTAGAATCTTGAATCTTTTTAGAAAAATGTAGATCTAAGATAAAGTCTAAAACTTTTAACCCAGGATAACTTGGAAAAGAAGAGGAATCATGAAATGAGGATCCAACAGAAGAGAGAACTCATTGATGTGATTCCAACGCAATAAATTGTGTTCGAATTGGAGGATAGATGGAGGCTCGGTGGCTCGTCGATGATCCGTGGTTGCTCGACACTCTCAGATGAAATAAACCCAGATGAGGTGTGTTATGCCCTTCAGACGCGACCCTTGTGCATTTAATGAAAAAAAATACACGATATATACTTTTGGAGTCCACGACGTGTACTTGCTGTTTCCATACTTTGCATTAGGCGGCATCCAGGTCGTCACACATGGCTATGTGTAAGGCCGCTACATGGCCAGTACATAACTACCTGCGGTTACCGAGTACACGAAATGTAATCATAAAGTACACGACATGTACTTAAAAAATTTCCAGAAACTCCTATTTTCTCAAAAACTCCAGGAAAAAAACGTACCTAAAATTAAGGTCTAGGTTCTTACAAAGATTCTGATAGAATAATCATAAATTTTATTGAATAGTAATGTGGCCCTTTTGAATAGTAATATACACTTATGAATAATAACATGACACTGATGAATATTAAGGAATCATTGTGAATAGAAACATCAAAAATGTATTTATAAATAAAATTTAGGCACCTTATTAATGAAGTATAACATTTTATAAATTTTTAATTAAGTAATCATATTTTTTATGTGATAAATATTTAATTAAAATATTAAATTAAAAAATTAATAAATTTTCATAAAATATGTTCCTAATAATATATTTTTCCTCTAATGATTTTATAATAATTTTTAATACCTTGGTTAATATTTCATGGTATTATAAATTCAGTTTTGGTATTATAATTATATTTTATGAGTTATAATGATTTTAATTAAAAATTAAATTACTCATTTATGAAAAATTATTTGGATAAAATGGAGTCCATTTTTAGGTTATACATGTTAAAAAAGTTCTATGAAGATTTTTGGTGAATTTTCTAAAATATTTGAATTTTAGTGAATAGTTTAATACATAAACTTACAATATATATACATTATAGGTTCAATATACTATTTCTTGCATCGTGGATGATGTAAGAAACAATTAGTGCGAACTCGAATGCATATATAACAATTATTGATCACAAGAATCAATACTATGGATTTTCTGGAGAAAAATAATAATATAGTGAATAATATATTCAAAAATCACACCACTCATCCACTATAACCCCCCCCCCCCCTCACTTCCTCTTCTGTTCAATCCATTGAAGTATTGTTCCTTGTCTAAATTATGTCAAAAAGCATCCAAACATCCTCCCCCACATCTTGAATCCCTCGATATCATAAAAATTATAAAACCACTCTCCTAATGAATCTCTCATGGATGATTACTTCAAGAGGTAAATTCCCATTTTTATTTCATTTATTTTGATTTCCATTCATTTTAATTTCATTAATAACCTAATTTAATATAATTGTTATCATAAATCCGTAAAAATAAATTTAAAATAATTTAGTTAGTATAATATAATAATTCATCATCATCTATCCCTTCCTCTTATTTTAGAATAGAAATTAAAACACCATCTTTGATATGTTAATTTATCACATTCAATTATGACCGGTTTTCAATTTCATTAACCATTTAAAATTATGGTCATGATATCATTTTTATCGTTAAAAAAGATCATAATATATGTTTTATAACTTATTTGAGGTTATGGAATCTTTTTGTACACATCACATTAAATTATAAATCAAAATGAGTACGATTGGATAAAAAATAGCCAATTAACCCAAACAATTATGATTAATGTTTTATATAAAGATTAATATTCACTACCAATAACCAAATAAATTTTATTTCCAAGTAATATTCTGTATGTTTATAAATAAAATACCAATTCGTTTATGGAAAACCATTCTCATTCTACTTGTTTTTCCGTACATGAATATAATTTAACCAATCCTGAAAACCAAAGAATAAAACGCTCCCAAATAATTATATTGAATCTCTTAACCCCAAAAAAGGGTGTGAACGAACCTAATAATGTTATAAAAAATCAATGAAATTTATAAGATGTTCTGTAATTATTAATTTATCAACCTAAATTTGATTATTCATGTAATTAAGATTAGGTAAAGAAAACATTTAGACTTATGGTAATAGTTTCTTCATCTCACTTCCATTTAGGTGAGATATTTTGTATAGAATACTATTAATTATGTATGTTATATATATAAGTCCCATTGATTTATAATATCATGATTATATTTAGCTTAATTATATTAAAGGTATTATTTTATTTTTATTAATTTTGTAGTATACAATTCAATTGGATTCAATGTTGTACGTGTTTTCTACCTGAACCTCCATTATCATGTAGGTTTCTCTTATTTTCTAATAACCTCAATTAAATGCATATTTATTCTTATGTACTCTTAAATAATTACATGTGTGTATTATATATTGGTTTTTCAGTCATAAACCATATTTTTTATGTGGATTAACATGTTATAAAAGGATCAATCAAAACATCACCCAAATAAACAATCCTGATTCAAGGGAACTTCTTGAATTCTTACAAATTTTAATGTGATGTCTGTAATCGGTTTTAAGACACCAATATTTTTATAGAATCAATCACGTTTTCAGGGAAAAATTATTTTGTTTCATTTTCTGATTAATGAAAACAATCATGGATTTCCACTTTAAAATTATATTTAATATTTTCAACAAAATACTCTAAAATATTATATTTCTAACGATTCATAAGAATTATTTTTTACATGAATTCACATCGGTATGAAATCATTTATTCAAAAAAATAATTTATATTTTAATTACTTTTATTTTCATGGATATACATGTTTACAATCATATTTCATTTCAAATTACCATGATTTTCCAAAAGAACTCTTCTTTCCAAAGAAAAACGGAATTTTCTGGTCTCAAATTATCTTTTATGTAGTATATACCTCGTTGAAAATTTATTCCAATCATGTGTTGTATGTACGTCCCTTGGGTATATCATATCAATAGTATCCTAATTCAAATTATAATTTAAGAGCATATTATTTGAATATTTCACGGTGGTATGTGACACATTGGAATTTTTTTGGTTATTTCCTTAGGATTTTTCAGTGGTACCATTTAAAAGAATCTTCATATATGATGAAAAACATTTTTGAATATTTTAATTCAATGATATGTATCTCTTATGATATCAAATAAGATTTGTTTTTTAATGGACTTAGATGAGATTGAATGTGGATCTTCAATCATGATACCATTCAACACATTACTCTGAATGGTAAGTGTTTATGTTAAATGATTGGGGAATGTTATTTACATTTTATATGTTAGTTTAAATTTTAATTTATATCTTAATTGTGTTCATACAATTCAATTTAAGAATGAATTGAACTTGATAAATGATCGGTGGGGCCTGATATAGCCCCATGATGCATCGATATGTCTCAAGAGACTAATAAATTTTGACTTGGCTAAGGCCTTTCCCATTTTTAATTATTTTTTTCCGATGCTTTAATTATTTTTAGATGTCTTGGAAAATGAATTGAATTTATGTTTTAGAAATCCAAGAATGTGAATTTCCCACATTATGAAGCTGTTAATTTTAGTTCATATGGTTATTTGACTATTAGAGTACCTATTATTATGTTTCATTATAGAAATATTTACTCCACACATATTTATACCATAACACGTTCGAGTTTATTATTTTTAAAGGTATTTGTTTTTAATTATTTATCATTGAAAATGTTTATGATTAGGATATATTCCACTGTATTGTTTACCCATTCTAAACATTATATATCACCTCTTCTTAGGTTTTTTCCATGATATAAATAGTTATGTTATGATCGATTTGAAGGGATAATATAAAAGTGGTGGATTTTCCCAATAGAACTATTTTTTTTTAATTTTTTATTTCATAGTATAATATTGAACTTAGGGATATATCTACTTCTGAAAATGTACTTAATTATTCATTCCATTGGGATATGAAATTCCTTTAATGAAGATAATTTAATGTAATAAGGCACCGACTCTGGTATATTGGGGTCGGTACTTTAATGTGGACCATTGATGAAAACTAAAAGATATATATGGGATTGTTCCTCTAATGGGGTCACATCTTAAAAGACCCATAAGCTACTACCAACTCTATTTTCCATAACACAACTCCCTAAAAAATGCATGATCAATCATAATATATATTATATTTGATATCTATGTCAAAATGAATCGATAATGGACCACATGTCATCCTCTATATCATTTCATCGAAATCATAATAAAAATGATCCGAACATAGAATCAATAATCCTTTATTTATCTGAATTTTCAAGGGTTCTTATAAATGAGATAATTCTATGACAAAATATTTTTTAATATCTTTTTGTGCCCCTAAATCCTATAATATCTGACACATTATAGAAAAGTGTCTAGGAATCACATGCTTTGTTTTCTCTTGTTCAATGAGTATACCAGACCCATAAACCATATGGATAACGAATTTTTTCCCTTAAATAAAACGTTTTCACTATAATAGTTGTTAATAACATCGATGATCATGAAGTGTACTCATTACTATCTCAAAAGTTCTAGAATTCCACTCCTGTTTTTCTGATTTGATTAATTATTTTTCATTGAACACAATTAAAGTGTGTCATTATATTGGTAGAATATATTTTTCATGGGATATATGAACATTTTGTACAGATACATGAATCTAGTTGACATCACTATGTACTTATAAAATGAAAAAAATTAATGAATCATATCATTGAAGATTTCCTCACATATGAAATAAAACATGTAATAACACTGGGGAAGATAAATATTTTAGAACCACCTTAATTACCCTATTTGGAAATAGGCATCATTCAACCCAATTAACTAATAACTATTTTACACCATATCTAGATTTAACTAATGTTGGTCTTTGAAAATTTGAAAACTGTTGTTTGTATTCTGGGTGAACAAAACAGGTGCATTCCTAGGTGACATACTAGGCCTAATAATTCCTTTATAATCATATTATTCAATATATAAATTGAACAACATAAAAATATTAATTTCTATCAGAAAAATGTTTATCAAAATGATACTTTAACATGGTATGATCTCTATCTCATTTTCAACACCAATATTACGGGGACTCCCTATAATGTTATCTAAAAGGAATCTTATTAAATACAAACAACCATAGGAAAACGTGAAAAGGATGCTGTTAATCCTATTTAATGATCCAATATCATAATCAACAAATTTATAATCTGATGTAGACACATGTCCTGACTAACTCTACATACTCCCAATTCCAACACTTCGATCATCATTTAAATTTTACACATGGATGATATAAATGATAGTTGTTAATGATAGAAGTCAAATTGATATTAAAATGAAGTCATCCAATTACTTCAATGGATTATATTGAATGTATTCATATATATAATCATGATTTCTCATAGATTTACAAAAATCGAATTTTCTACAGTATACTTCAAGAATATATAATGATGGTCCACTTTTAGGCGTAATTGTGAATTGATAAAAATTAACAAAAAATTCAACAGTAATGGAAAGTAAAATATAATAATAAGATTCCTAAAATATAATGGAAAGAGAAGAATATTTTTCAATCATATTTTTTGAAGAACAATAATTATAAAATCAAAATCATTTTAATGATATTAAGAACCATATTTTTATTAATTTAAAATCACATATGAGGGAAAACTAAATTTATCAGTAAAAATAACATAAGATGGGTAAAATGATTTACAAAAGGGTAAACCATAGTTTAAACATTGAAATATTCAACAGAATATTATTCGAGTTATAAAATATGTATGTGTGAGTTTCTAAGGCCTGAAAATCTTTGGATAATAATGAATACAAATATTAAATATATTATACTAATGGTGAAAATTTTATTCATAAAACATTAACAACTCTATAATTCTACGTTGTATGAAACACATGAGAGTATCCATTGGTTCAGAACATGGGGTTTACCAATATCGGGGTATACCTTTATAAAGATATAAAGGTTGGGATTCCTCTATCATGATATAATAAAATTTTACAAAAAAATTCCATCATAGGAGAAATATAAAACAACTATTTTGTCCAGGTATACCAATTGGAGGGGTATAATTTTTATATACAATAATTATTTGGATATGAATCCAAATTAAAATTAATGTATTGACATTTATTTAAATTACTTTAATTAATTAATTAATTAATTACATATTTATTAAAAAATTTATTATCATCCAATTGGAGGACCATCCATTAAAATATGAGGATTTTTTGAAGCATCATTTCTCATAGGTTTTCGATCCATATATCTTGGAAATTAGATTCAAGGAAGAATCTATCAACTATGCATCGATATATTATTTGGATAATAAATTTATAAATTTGTTATTAAATTCCCAAAATGATTAAACATGATAAGGGATCAATTTATATAATGAGTGTTATTATATCTTAGAATCACACCATGAATGATTGAAAATGATCTTCTATAAGGGGTTAAATGATTCTAGATGGTTTTTGGTAGATGATTCAGCTGATATATATACAATGATAATCACATTAATTGAATTTTTATATATATAATTATTAATGTGCATTTGAAATTTTAATTTTAAATACTTATCAAGCAATAATTATAGAGGAAATAATATATTAAATTATAATGACAAGATTATTCTTGTAGTTGAATACCGTAAGTACATGATTTTTCCTAAAATATAATTTGGAATTTATCCATGAGAGAGAATGTGTCATTGCATGTGATATTTTTTTCCTTTTTTAATTAAAATTGACTTTTTTGGTTCAAGAAACCCTTAACAAATGTCGAGCATTGGTGGGTCACCAATTACCAAAATAAGGTCATAAATAGGTGTATCGAACCACGTACGGTGGTTTATCCATACTGATAACATTAAGGATGTTGAAATAGGTCTTTACATCCCATTTTTTTCTATATAAATGTATGATGTTATAATTATGGGATGTTTATATTTGGCTTTCCCATGAATGTGATTAATTTAATGGTTCTTTGTGAGTATCCATGGGCGTACTTGTTTGTGTTTGATTATATTGAATTTTTTCTTTGCGTGATATATCATTCCATTCTACAATACATATTTTTATATGTGTATGTGCTATGTAATTTTGTTTTATGTATAATTATAATCAAGGGGATCACCATGGTGGTGTGTTATGTGGCTTTATGGCAAACATCCCAACTTTATATAGTCATAATATTCTTAATGGCATACATTGACACCATAGCAGAGGGGAATGCATAGCAGCTAGCATGATAATGCTAGTAATTTCTCCCAATAGAATAGGTTCATAAGTTTTAAAATGTTTATGTGGTTCATTGATGCATTTCTAATAGATTACATTCATTAAATCCTATGATAATTGGAAATAGGTTCATCCAACGGTTAAGCGAGTCGAGGATTTTTAGCTGATAGATGTGAGGCATTGCTTCCTACGGACATGTGATGCGGGTGTTTGAAAGGCTAATACGGCCGTGGAAGTATATATTGTGACATGAAGTGTTTTTTTAAAATCCTCCAGTGGGGTGGGATGATTAGTCATGGCATGGGGGAGGTATGTATCATCATGAATTTCTTACCCATAATGTGTCAAAGCGGATGGGGTCAGGGTTCATGGAAGCTTGTTCAATGCCTGATGAATCAACACATGTACATTTTATGAGAATTTATATATGAAATGATATAAACTATTACATATATTTTTGTACTTATTTTAATGATACATTTGTCATGTATTTCTGATTATTTTACTCACAGCATACTCGGACATTTCAGTACACTTCTGGATTTCATGACCTGAGATCTAGGGAAGGGAAATGACCCATGTCGGATGGTTTAGTGGTAGAGAATGGAAATAGAGTGGATTATGATAGATTAATTAGTACCCCAGTGATGTTTTTTTAATTTTCTCCTCTTATTTGTATACTGAATTATTCTATGGAGAGGCCTTCCAATTTTGGAGATCTTATATTTATGTCATTATTCTGTTTATGCCATTATTCTGATGGGTTATAATTTGGTTTTATAATTATTATTAATTCTAAAACATGATAAATGTGGTATTGTATATCAAAGTGTTCACTCAATACCATCTCCGATATTCAGAAACCTAATTTTTATATAGAGGGGCACATGAGGGCATGTAGCGATGCAGCTCGAATCTGATTGTTTGGATCGAGATATCACAAAATTGTTTTAGAGTAAGGTTTCTATCCTGGGACTATTGTTTTCAATAAAATTATCCTTGAAAGAGATGGTATCATCACATTTGATTTTTTTTATTTTTGAAATAAATATCTATTTTTTATTCTATGAACACATAGTGGACATCAATAAATGGTTTATCAACAATTACAAAGAAAAAGCTATGAAGAAGTTTATCGAATCACACATGTTGTTTTATCATTTCTGGTAAAATCAATGTCATTAGGGTAGGAGGTTCCTTCCAATTTTGGGCAATATTTATAAATATATTTCATGATCTCTTTTTTACGTCATACTAGCACATTCTTGTGACAAATTTCATGTTCGTTTATGAGTATCCATGGGCGTACTTGTTTTTGTGTGACTATATTAACTATGATCTTTGGGTAACTTTTTATTTATATCAAATACACATGATGTTTTGTCTTGATATCTTAAAAAATTTCTTCTAGATATGAAGGTACAAATGTTTATCATTGATTTTGGGTGTTATGCAGCTTAGTGGCCAGTTACCAAACCTAATGATGTCATAATATCCTTAAAGGCATACAAGGCTACACCAATATAAAATAATTCATTGTTGCATGATGGAAGATACCATCCCTTTCTCCCTAAAGATATGGTCTATGGTTATTTTAAATGTTTATTTGGCCCAATGATGAATATATTAAAAATAAATTTCATTTCATCTTACATACATGGTTAATGTGTGTTTTAAAGGGAAATGTGGGATGAGGATGCATATGTTATCAATACCGGATACTTCTTCCCAAGTACATGGGTCGTTGGAGTTTGAAAATGTTATATAGGATGGGGAAATACTTTATGGAACATTATCTATTATTTTAACAACCACTTATGGGGTTGGGTGAGCATTATTTCCTCAGTGGTGGTAGGTAACTTCTTGAATTTCATACTTTTTACGAGTCCAATAAGGTGATATTGGGGTTTGTGGAGGCTTTTTCATTAAACGTTGACTAGGAACATGTATTATTACTGATAATTAACTAATTAAATAATATTCCTTATGTTATATAAATTTTTCACTAATGGAAAGGACACTTTGGTGGTTTGCAACTCAATATTTTACTCAAACCCTAATTGGGAGTTTCAGTTCCCTTATATATTTCATGAGAATATTTTTTGAGAAATGGAAGAGAGCTGGGGTGGATTATTGAGCATCGGTGAATGGAGTTGGATTTACTGGAGAAAAACACTAGATTACCACACATATTTTTATTTATTTACCCTTGTCATGTACTTTTCTGCAAAGTTATAATCTAGATAATCGTACCAAATTGGGAGCTCATATATATATTAGTCATTTTTCTGATTTTTCATTTACTTAGAAATTATTCTATTTGGTTTATTCATTATTATGGATCCCATATCATGATAGCGTGGGTATAATTTCCCAAAGTAATCACTCAGTACCCCCACTACATGTTGGAATCCTCTTGCATATAAGGAGGTGCACATGAGGTCATGTAGCATTCATAATCCAATCCAGTGGTCTTGGTAGGGCTGTTAAAAATGTTATTAAAAGATAAGGTTACTAACTAAAATATTATTCTATTTTTTATGTTTGTATTGGATATAAATAATATAAGATGGTTTTGAATCTAGTAGGTTAACTATGTTATTTCCTATCCAATTCAGTATACTGGTCATCCAAGTTTCCATAAATTTGATTTTTTTTATGTTATTGTTGAATAAAATGACCATTGGTGACTCACATGATGTAATTTTTTATTTTTTTGACTTAAAGAATGTTCATGAACCATGAATATGAATGTAGAGTCACACTCTGTATATATACACATAGATCTATTTTAAATTAGTTCATTAATTTAATGCTTTGATTTATGTTATATATTCAGGATAATTTTTCTTGTGTGATATATCTGTGATTTCATGATCTAAGAGATATCATTATAGGAATTAATTATTTGAAGGTTTCAAGATGTTAAATTACTAAAATAGAATAATTATGAATCATTTGATTCTATATAGATATTATTTAATGCTAGGAGGGTTATACCACAGGATGATGGTAAAATCATTAGAAAAAACTTATGTGATACTACATAAAGGTTATGATCAGATTATTTTAGTAATTTAAATTCTAATGTAATGATGTTTCCTCATATACGTTTGATTGAGCAACAAGATGTCAAAAACCAATATACACTTTCACGAAAACCTGTGGTCCAGGAGGATATATTACAGCACGATCCAATACTGGCATGGGTAATCCAGTCCACTAAACCTACTCAACCGGGACTTTTGGATTTGTTCTAATCTAGTGTTGAGATATTTATATGACTACGACTAAACATGAAATGAATTTATATCTTCAACATCCTTCAACATTTTAGGGTATTAGAACCCCATTGGTAGCATAATATTCAATAGATTACATCAAAAGCATTTTATAGCTATCACATACCTCTTATAAAGGGTGAGTGATTCTATAACCCATTCTGTTCCAAGGAACTACTAGTATATGGTTCACCTCCATTAATCAACTTGGGAGATTGTAATCTCTAACATTAATGAAATTTATGGTGTTTTGTTTGGAATATTACATCCTTGAAATGATTAATCTGGGCCATACTTACGAGTTCATGGAATTATGAAATGGTTTTAAAACTAGCTACGATTACTTAGTAATTATAATGGATTTGGTTGAAATTTTTTCATTTTTATCAGGGAATAAAGAATATAAATCATAGAATCTCAAGATAGTTTTATGATCCAAGCTCTAATGTATGGTTAAGGGATTTGACTGGAAGACATAATATTAGGTTCATTGTAAGGCCCTGACCGTTGAGAAGGGTCTAATGGATGATAAGAAAATATGATTACATGTGAGTCATGGTAGTTTAGTGAACTATTTCTGTCTTTCTACTATAGGATTACGTTAAGATGTTATGATGTAGTAAGGCTCAGACCCCAGTTACCAGAGTCAGTGCATTACTTCGTAACATTGGCAGGATCACAAAAGATCATGTCTTGAAAGACCGATTAGTTTAGTAGCCTTGGAAACACTAGATACATTCATAAATTTTACATTACATCACAAAGTGAAAAACTACAACAACATAGTCTCCATTTTCCACACTCATATCCCCTTCAGACTATCCCTGCAGGTCATTCCTATAATACTTCATCACATCCTAGAAAAATTAAAACATTGAAAGGGGTGAGCTCAGATGCTCAGTAAGGATAACAATATAGCGGAAGATTTCATCAATAAACATAAACATCTAAGGAAATGTATAACTAAAACTAAAGCCTTTTAAACTTGAACTTCAACATAATATAGCAAAAGTAAAATGAGATAATTCCATTTACTTCTTCACATGGATATTCTACTGGTCGAATAATCACATGAAATATCAATAACCACATTCATAATGATGGAATGCATAATAATAGACTATCATAACCACGTATCCAAGGCCTCGTGCCAAGACCACAAATAAGATTTTGTCAAGGCCTCGTTCCAAGACACTAGTTTATCTCATGAGACCTGCTGATGCATCGAGGAGCTGTAGCGGGCTCCGCCCATCACATATTAAGTCCAATTCATTACTCATATTAATAGGTTTAAAAATATCATAAACCATAACATAATCGTATCACATAAGACATGCATAAAGGAAACATAACATTTCCACATTTCAATCATAAGATATCAATACAACACATTGATATAATAAAAACACTTTCAAAACCATTTTCAATATCAAAATAAATGAAAGTTAAAACATTGTATTTATTTTTCATTAAAAAAAGTTATGGCTTGTAGAGGAAGCCGAAACTCAAATAATGGTCACGGTGGCGGAGAAGTCGTTGTTGCCGCATATGTACGGCAAGAAAAACATTCCATTTTTGTCATTTAGTAAAACGATTCATATAAAACAAATTCCTTTTGAATAAAATTCAAAGTCAAAAGTCTTTATACACAGTATAAAAGAAAGTTGTGTATAAAACAAAATATGCCTCAATGAAAGTAGATTAAGACGAAGTCCTTACCAAGATCATTTTTTTAAATAAAATAGATCTATTATGTGTATTCAATATAAGTAAACATAAGTAAAGTAAAAATACAATATAGGACATAATAACATCATAACATAATTTGAAATTAGTAAATTAACCCAAAGAATAGAAATTGTGTTAAGAAGTTCCCTTACCTTGCGTCCTGTCTTGACTCGACCGTTCATTAACCTCCTTAAAATCGGGTAACTCTTTTTGATTTGAGCCAAAGGATTCCTTGGGAAGAATTCTTCCCAAAGTGAGGCTTCTAGGAGTAAGGGAGGTAAGTTGGAAGTGTATTTGGGCAGAGGTTGGCCGAGCCAAAAGGCTTTGAAGGTGTGAGTAAGGTGGTAGTGGTGGGGGCCTTTTATAAGAGGAGAGAAGGGGCACTCTTGGAAAGATTGAAATGTTACATTATTAAGAAATGCTTTTTCGGATTATAAAGGTCCCAAACTTATATATTTATAGTATAAGGTGATAAGGGTTCGAAATATTCTCATCCAATAGGCTTTGGACAAGTGTAATGCTTAGATTTTACATTATCCCTCCATTTTATTAAAATCGTTAATTAATGATGTAATTGCTGCATCAGCATGGTGTCATACATAATTTAATTTATTTAATGTCTAAAAATTATAAAAAAATATCATGATGCAGAAAATCTTTTTACCTTTCTAATGAATATTTATAGTCAAAAATATTACTTGTATAACCCCATTTAATTATTGTTTTAGTAAAACAACTCTTGTTTGTGACCTTTTTATTTTAACATTAAATAAAAAGTTTTTTATGTCCTTTTCCTACCAAAGTTGCTCCATGGGGTCCCCAAGTTGACCCATGGATTTTATTGGTCGGCCATTACACATCCAATAGTGGTTGGAAAAGTGTAAAGGTCACTCCATATGTTTATAATACTATTTTTACCTTAAATTTCACTAATTACCTTTAATCGCGATTAATTAAACTTAAAAGTTACTATTCACCAAAAAATTATTTTAATCCCATTGAACCACATTTTACTTACTAATGACAACCATGTATGTCAGATTTTTGAAAATTAAATCACATAAGTGGTAATATTTCATTTAAATGAAAAATCAGTTATTTAACTACCACTTAGTGGTTTCACTATTAATCAAAAATTGATGTTTTTCATAACTATGCCAAAATTTTACCCTAAGCAATAATTGATATTCTGAATTAAAAAATGATGTCTATTTTATGAAATTCCAAACATATAAGTTGCATTAATTAATTTTATAATTAATTCCCCCTGTCACAACAAATAGCGTGTTTTTAAGAAATAATATATATCAAAAGATTGACAATTGTTTATGTCCAATTTCAAAGTGAAATTAATTCTAATGAACACCATTGGATAAAATGGTAAAAATATATTCTAATTATACTTAAAATCCACTAAATATTATAATTTATCACTATAAATTATTTTGATTAAAAAAGCTGTTTTATGTATTTTTCACTATTCATAAAAATTTGGATGTTCTCAGAAAATCACAAAAAAAATCAACATAGGCTAATTTCGACATTCCAAATCCATAAATGAAGTCCATTTTGAAATATAAAATATATATAATTTTAAAAAGTGGGTATTGCTATTCATAATGGTTATTTTTATTAGTCGTGGTGTGTTAGAACTCGAGGTTGCGTACAACACACGCTGCTCTATTATTCAAAGAGGAGCTAACCATGGAAGATTGGGGTGTTACATTCTCCCCTCCTTCAATAAATTGCGTCCTCACAATTTTAAATTTTTCATTGAAAATAAAAGTTTGAAAATAGAAAATACCTTTGTGGAAAACCTGCATCGGAAATAAGGTTACTAAAAATATAACTTTAAAATATAGAAAGATAAGTACAAAGGTCACCCGAGATATCCCATACTAGGATTCAATAAAAATATGGTTATGGAAGAAAAAAAACCATCAAGGTCTGATGGAGAGTTGTAGAAAACTGGATTATGAGAAAGTTAACCATAAGAAAAATCAAAAACTTGTGATTGGTTAAACGTTCATTGAATCCCCATATGGAAAATTTAACCGGAAACGTTTTTGTTTTAAGTTACCTTTTATAATGTTGAGGAATTTATTTAGGAGATTTACTAAGAACATAAGGGAATATACATTCTTGTCATGTAGACTTTCATTCTTTAATAAAAAATATTACCACAAACCCATCTTTCACTCTAAAAGGTAATAGAACTCAAAAATATTCTATTTATCCTAATTGTATAAGGTTCCAAATATTATCACATACCATTTAGATTAGTAAAAATATTTTGTAATAACCAGGGACTTCCTGTAGGCAAGTGGTAGGTAATAAAGGCCTGTTGAACTATGGTTGTGGGTTCTATTCCTGCAGCTTTGTCTGACTCGGCGGGTTAGCCCCCAACCTGCAGGATGTCCTTTTCCTAAAACTATAGTATTATAATATTCCAAAAATAATCTTCATAAATGTTTTAACCTTAAACAATACTATCCAAGGTTCAACTTAATCCATTCCAACCTATATAGTTATCCTAAATACCTCTGTCCAGACTTTTTCTAAAAGGTCTCTAAATTCCAAAAATCAATTGTAACATCATATTCCCCAAACAAAGTAAAGTGTCTCTTTTTATCACATACTTAAAATATGATTACCTTCATCATATTAAAACCTTAATGAAAAAACAAGTACTGCAGTACAATCCTTATATATATCACAATATTCTTATAACCATAATATAATACTTATTTCCAAAATCACCAATACATTAATTATTCCACTTCAACTGTTGTAACAACATAAGATTGTCCTTGATCCCTTGGCTTTTTCTGAGGTATGTTTCCCTGACTCTTAGGAAATTCATTTTCATAATGCCCCATTTCCCTACAGTTGTAGCATTCAACATTGATAGCCTCTTTCTTTCCCTTGCAATCACAAGACTGGTGAACTTTTTCTCCACATTTATAACAAACTCCCATTCCTTTTAGGCAAGCACCAGGGTGATTCTTCCCACAATTATCACATAATGGAAAATCCTTCTTTTCCTTTTTCCCTTTATCCATCTCTTGTTCCACCATTCTCTTCTTCTCTTGCTTTACTATGTTGTCATAAGAGTTAGAGAATTTTTTTTCCATCTTGATAGCACATGAGACAATATCTTCATACGACGAGAAGGTTTCTAAGACTAATGCTCGACGGAGAATTGGTTTTAACCCATCAAAGAAACGATCAATCTTACTTCTTGAGTTACGTATATAATCTGCGGCATGCCTCGCTAACCTTGTAAAGTTAGCCTCATACTTCACGACATTCTCATCCTCCTTTTGTCTCAGTCTAAAAAATTGCCTTTCCATATCTGCTCGATAGTCATGTGGAAAGTATTTTTCTATGAAAAGATCTTTGACCTCCCTCCATTCCATATTCTATAATTCATCATCTTCCTTTTTATTTTGAATTAATGACCACCATTGATCAGAATCTTCAGTGAGGTGGTAAACTGCCATGATAACCATTTCCCTTTCACTACTCACCAAGCCATGGAATATTTTCCCTAAAGAGTTTATCCATTGCTCAACTACTAATGGATTTGTACCCCCATTATATTATGGTGGTTTTGCCTCATGAAACAATTTAACATTGATCTTCCATGTTGCGGATCAGGGTGCTCTATATGAGTAAAGTTATTATTCATAACCTGAGTGAGTTGTCCCAGTATGGTAATAAGTTGTTCAGCACCAGTTGTATCTCCAGCTCAACAATAATTATCTTGAGCAGGAGGGAAATCCCTACACGGAGTGTGTTCATTGATACGGTTTCCATTCCTTCCAATAGGCGCCATTTCTAAACAATGTCATAAACTAGATTAGTTTATGAATCAAGATACATAATTCCATACTTGTAAAATACTTAACATAAATTGAACTATTTATGGATATAATCCATAATCATAAAAATGTTTTCTTTGAGGAAGTATATACTCATAACCCTTCATAGTGGTTTGTAAAGAAAATGAGAATAATCCTAAGCATATCCCCTAGGAGTGTCGTAACCAAGAGTGCAGCAATGCCCATTGTCGTGCACCAGTTCTCGTTCGAGTCTAGCTCAAAGCGGTGTTTTTGAGTTTTACCCCTAGGTACATATGTGCCAGAGCCGCCTCTACCTGCTCGTATCCAGACAGGGATGTATTGCTCGGAAAACTCACAAAACCTCTATAATACCAAAATTCTAGGAAGTTCTTCTATACTACTCCATAAAGTCTATCTTCGGGATATGTGCTCTAATCAGAGTTTATCTAAATCTAGCTTTCAAGGTTAGTACTAACCTCCCTCTAATACCAACTGTAACGCCCCGACCCCAGTTACCCGAAGTCAGTGCGTTACTTCGTAACATTGGCATGATCACAAAAGATCAAGTCTCAAAAGACCAATTAGTTTAGTAGCCTTGGAAAGACTAGATACATTCATAAATGTTACATTACATCACAAATTGAAAAACTAAAATAACGTAGTCTCCATTTTCCACACTCATATCCCCTTCAGACTATCCCTGCAGGTCATTCCTATAATACTACATCATGGAAAAATTAAAACATTGAAAGGGGTGATCTGAGATGCTCATTAAGGATAACAATATAGCGGAAGCTTTCATCAAAAAACATAAACATTTAAGGCAATGTATAATTAAAACAAAATCCTTTTAAACTTGAACATCAACATAATATGGAAAAAAATAAAATGAGATAATGCCATTTACTTCTTCACATGGATATTCTATTGGTCGAATAATCACATGAAATATCAACAACCACTTTCATAATGATGGAATTCATAATGCTAGACTATCAAAACCACGTAGCCAAGGCCTCATGCCAAGACCACAAATAAGATTTTGTCAAGGCCTCGTGCCAAGACACTAGTTTGTCTCATGAGACATGCCGATGCATCGAGGAGCTGTAGCAGGCTCCACCCGTCACTTATTAAGTCCAATGCATTCCTCATATGAATAGGTTTAAACATATCATAAACCATAACATAATCGTACCACATAAAACATGCATAAAGGAAACATAACATTTCCACATTTCAATCATAAGATATCAATACAACACATTTATATAATAAAAACACTTTCAAAACCATTTTCAATACCAAAATAAAAGAAAGTTAAAACATTGTATTTATTTTTCATTAAAAAAAGTTATGGCACGTAGAGGAAGCCGAAACTCAAATATTGGTCAAGACGGCAGAGAAGTCATTGTCGCCGCATATGTATGGAAAGAAAAACATTCCCTTTTTGTCGTTTAGTAAAACGATTTGTAAAAAAAAAATTCTTTTTGAATATAAGTAAAAGTCAAAGGGGTTTATACACCGTATAAAATAAAGTTGTGTATAAAACAAAATATGCCTCAATGAAAGGAGATTGGGACGAAGTCCTTACCAAGATCATTTTTTTAAATAAAATAGATCTATTATGTGTATTCAATATAAGTACACGCAAGGAAAGTAAAAATACAAGATAGGACATAATAATATCATAACATAATTTGAAAGTAGGAGATTAACCCAAAGAATAGAAATTGGGTTATGAAGTTCCCTTACCTTGCATCCTGTCTTGACTCGACCGTTCTTTAACCTCCTTAAAATCGGGTAACTCTTTTTGATTTCAGCCAAAGGCTTTCTTGGGAAAAAATCTGCCCAAAGTGAGGCTTCTTTGAGTAAGGGAGGGAAGTTGGGAGAGTATTTGGGTATAGGTTGGCGGAGCCAAAAGGCTTTGAAGGCGTGGGTAAGGTGGTAGTGGTGGGGGCCTTTTATAAGAGGAGAGAAGGGGCACTCTTGGAAAGACTGAAATGTTACATTATTATGAAATGATTTTTCGGATTCTAAAAGTCCCGCACTTATATATTTCTAGGATAAGGTGATAAGGGTTCTAAATATTCTCATCCAATAGGCTTTGGACAAGTGTAATTCTTAGATTTTACATTATCCCTCCATTTTATTAAAATCGTTAATTAATGAGGTAATCACTGCATCATCATGGTTTCATAAATAATTTAATTTATTTAATGTCTAAAAATTATAAAAAAATATCATGATGTAGTAAATCTTTATATCTTTCTAATTAATATTTATAGTCAAAAATAAGACTTGTATAACCCCATTTAAAAATTGTTTTAGTAAAACAACTCTTGTTTGTGACCTTTTTATGTTAACATTAAATAAAAAGTTATTTATGTCATTTTCCTACCAAAGTGGCTCCATGGGTCCCCAAGTTGACCCATGGATTGTATTGGTCGGCCATGACACATCCAATAGTGGTTGGACAAGTGTAAAGGCTATTCCATATTTTTATAATACTATTTTTACCTTAAATTTCACTAATTACCTTTAATCGTGATTAATTAAACGTAAAAGTTACTATTCACAATAAAATTATTTTAATCCCATTGAACCACATATTACTTCATAATGACAACCATGTATGTTGGATTTTTTAAAATCATATCACAGAAGTGGTAATATTATTGGTTTCACTATTCTTCAAAAATTGAAGTTTTTCAGAACTATGACAAAATTTCACCCTAAGACATAATTGATATTCCGAATTCAAAAATGATGTCTATTTTATGAAATTCCAAACATATAAGTTGCATTAATTAATTTTATAATTAATTCCCGCTGTCACAACAAATAGTGTGTTTTTAAGAAACAATATATATCAAAAGATTGAAAATTGTATACGTCCAATATTAAAATGAAATTAATTCCAATTAACACCATTGGATAAAATGGTAAAAATATATTCTAATTATAATTTAAAACCACTCAATAGTATAATTTATAAATATAAATTATTTTGATTAAAAAAGTTGTTTTATGTATTTTTTACTATTCATAAAAATTTGGATGTTCTCAGAAAATTACAAAAAATTCAACATAGGCTAATTTTGATATTCCGAATACAAAAATGAAGTCCATTTTGAAATATAAAATATATATAATTTAAAAAAGTGGGTATTACCATTCATAATGGCTATTTTTATTAGTCGCGGTGTGTTAGAGCTCAAGGTTGCGTACAACACATGATGCTCTATTATTCAAAGAGGATCGTACCATGGAAGATTGGGGTGTTACATTCTCCCCTCCTTCAATAAATTGCGTCCTCACAATTTGAAATTTTTTTGTGAAAATAAAAGGTTGAAAATAGAAAATACCTTTGTGGAAAACCCACATCGGAAATAAGGTTAATAAAAATATAACTTTAAAAGATAGAAAGATAAGTACAAAGGTCACCCGAGGTATCCCATACTAGGATTCTATAAAAATATGGATATAGAAGAAAAAAAACCATCAAGGTCTGATGGAGAGTTGTAGAAAACTAGATTTGGAGAAAGTTAACCATAAAAAATCACAAACATGGGATTGGTTAAACGGTCATTGAATCCCCATATGGAAAAGTTAACTAGAAACGTTTTTGTTTTAAGTTACTTTTTATAAAGTTGAGGAATTTATTTAGGAGATTTACTAAAAACATAAGGGAATATACATTCTTGTCATGTAGACTTTCATTCTTTAATAAATTTTTTTACCACAAACCCATCTTTAACTCTAAAAGGTAATAGAACTCAAAAATATTCTATATGTCCTAATTGTATAATGTTCCAAATATTAACACATAGCATTTAGATTAGTAAAACTATTTTGTAATAACCAGGGACATCCTATAGGCTAGTGGTAGGTAATTAAGGCTTGTCGGACTATGGTTATGGGTTCGATTCCTGCAGCTTTGTCCGACGCGATGGGTTAACCCCCAACCTTCATGTTTTCCTTTTCCTAAAAATATAGTATTATAATATTCCAAAAATAGTCTTCATAAATGTTTTAACCTTAAGAAATATTATCCAAGGTTCAACTTAATCCATTCCAACCGATATAGTAATCCAAAATACCTTTGTCCAGAATTTTTCTAAAAGGTCTCTAAATTCCAAAATCAATTGTAACATTATATTCCCCAAACAACTTAACGTTTCTCTTATTGTCACATACTTAAAATATGATTACCTTCATCATATTAAAACCTTAATGAAAAAAACAAGTACTGAAGTACAATCCTTATATATATCACATTATTCTTATAACCAGAATATAATCTTTGTTTCCAAAAGCACCAATACATTAATTATTCCACATCAACTATAGTAAAAACATAAGATTGTCCTTGATCCCTTGGCTTTTTCCGAGGTATGTTTCCCTGACACTTAGGACATTCATTTGCATAATGCCCCATTTCCATACAATTGTGGCATTCAACATTGATAGCCTCTTTCTTTCCCTTGCAATCACGAGCATGGTGACCTTTTTCTCCGAATTTATAACAAACTCCCATTCCATTTAGGCAAGCACTAATGGAAAATCCTTCTCTCCCTTTTCCCCTTTATCTGTCTCTTGTTCCACCATTCTCTTCTTCTCTTACTTTACTTTGTTGTCATAAGACTTAGAGAATTCCATTTCCGTCTTGATAGCACATGAGACAATATCTTTATATGACGAGAAGGTTTGTGAGACAAATGCTCGATGGAGAAATGGTTTTAACCCATCAAAGAAACGATCAATCTTACTTCTTGGGTTACGTATATAATCTGCGGCATGCCACTCTAACCTTGTAAAGTTAGCCTCATACTTTGCGACATTCTCATCCTCCATTTGTCTCAGACTCAGAAATTGCCTTTCCATATCTGCTCGATGGTCATGTGGAAAGTATTTTTCTAAGAAAAGATCTTGGAACTCCCTCCATTCCATATTAGATACTTCATCATCTTCCTTTGTATTTTGAATCAATGACCACCATTGATTAGCATCTCCAGTGAGGCGGTAAACTGCCATGATAACCTTTTCCCTTTCACTACTCCCCAAGGCGTGGAATATTTTCTCTAAGGAGTTTATCCATTGCTCAGCTACTAATTGATTTGTACCCCAATTAAATGTTGGTGGTTGTTGCCTCATGAAACGATCTAACATTGATCCTCTACGTTGTGGATCAGGGTGCTCCATACGAGTAAGGTTATTATTCATAACCTGAGTGAGTTGTCCCAGTATGGTAATAAGTTGTTCATCCCCAGTTGTATCTCCAAATCCACAATAATTATCTTGAGCCGGAGGGCAATCCCTAAATGGAGTGCGTGCATTGATACGGTTTCCATTCCTTCCACTAGGCGCCATTTCTATACAATTCCATAAACTAGATTAGTTTATAAATCAAAATACATATTTCCATACTTGTAAAATACTTAACATAAATTGAACTATTTATGGATATAATCCATAATCATAAAAATGTTTTCTTTGAGGATGTATATACTCATAACCCTTCATAGTGGTTTGTAAAGAAAATGAGAATTATCCTAAGAATATACCCCGGGAGTTTCGTAACCAAGAGTGCAGCAAGGCCCATTGTCGTGCACTAGTTCTCGTTCGAGTCTTGCTCAAAGCGGTGTTTTCAGGTTTTACCCCTAGGTATATCTGTGCCAGAGCCGCCTCTACCTGATCGTATCCAGGCAGGGATGTATTGCTCGAAAAACTCACAAAATCTCTATAATACCAAAATTCAAGGAAGTTATTCTATAATAATCATTAAAGTATATCTTCGGGCTATGTGCTCTAATCAGAGTTTATCTAAATCTAGCTTCCAAGGTTAGTACTAACGTCCCTATGATACCAACTGTAACACCCTAACCCCAGTTACCCGGAGTCAGTGCATTACTTCGTAACATTGGCATGATAACAAAAGATCAAGTCTCGAATGACCGATTAGTTTATTAGCCTTGGAAACACTAGATCCATTCATAAATGTTACATTACATCACAAAGTGAAAAACAACAATAACATACTCTCCATTTTCCACACTCATATCACCTTCAGACTATCCCTGCAGGTCATTCCTATAATACTTAATCACATCCCGGAAAAATTAAAACATTGAAAGGGGTGATCTCAGATGCTCAGTAAGGATAACAATATAGCGGGAGCTTTCATCAATAAACATAATCATTTAAGGCAATGTGTAACTAAAACAAAAGCCTTTTAAACTTGAATATCAACATATTATAGCAAAAGTAAAATGAGATAATGCCATTTACTTCTTCACATGGATATTCTATTGGTCGAATAATCACATGCAATATCAATAACCACTTTCATAATGATGGAATGCATAATGCCAGACTATCATAACCACGTAGCCAAGGCCTCGTTCCAAGACACTAGTTTGTATCATGAGACCAACCGATGCATCAAAGAGCTGTAGCGGGCTCCACTCGTCACATACTAAGTCCAATGGATTCCTCATATGAATAGGTTTAAAAATATCATAAACCATAACATAATCGTATCACATAAAACATTCATAAAGGAAATAGAACATTTCCACATTTCAATCATAAGATATCAATACAACACATTGATATAATAAACACACTTTCAAAACCATTTTCAATACTAAAATAAAATAATGTTAAAACATTGTATTTATTTTTCATTAAAAAAAAGTTATGGCTTGTAGAGGAAGCCGAAACTCAAATAATGGTCACGATGGTGGAGAAGTCATTGTCGCCGCATATGTACGTCAAGAAAAACATTCCCTTTTTTCCATTTAGTAAAATGCTTTGTATAAAAAAATTCATTTTGAAAAAAAGTAAATGTCACAGGGGTTTATACACCGTATAAAAGAAAGTTGTGTATAAAACAAAATATGCCTCAATGAAAGGAGATTGAGACGAAGTCCTTACCAAGATCATTTTTTTAAATAAAATATATCTATTATGTGTATTCAATATAAGTACACATAAGGAAATTAAAAATACAAGATAGGACATAATAATATCATAACATAATTTGAATGTAGGAGATTAATCCAAAGAATAGAAATTGGGTTAAGAAGTTCCCTTACCTTGTGTCATGTCTTGACTCGACCGTTCTTTAACCTCCTTAAAATCAGGTAACTCTTTTTGATTTGAGCCAAAGGCTTCTTCAGGAAGAATTATGCCCAAAGTGAGGCTTCTAGGAGTAAGGGAGGGAAGATGGAATAGTATTTGGGCAGATGTTGGCCGAGCCAAAAGGCTTTGAAGGTGTGAGTAAGGTGGTAGTGGTGGGGGCCTTTTATAAGAGGAGAGAAGGGGCACTCATGGAAAGACTGAAATGTTACATTATTATGAAATTATTTTTCAGATTATAAACGTCCCACACTTATATATTTCTAGGATAAGGTGATAAGGGTTTGAAATATTCTCATCCAATAGGCTTTGGACAAGTGTAATGCTTAGATTTTACATTATCCCTCCATTTTATTAAAATCGTTAATTAATGATGTAATCGTTGCATCATCATGGTGTCATAAATAATTTAATTTATTTAATGTATAAAAATTATAAAAAAATATCATGATGTACGAAATCTTTCTAGCTTTATAATGAATATTTATAGTCAAAAATATGACTTGAATAACCCCATTTAAAAATTGTTTTAGTAAAACAACTCTTGTTTGTGACCTTTTTATTTTAACATTAAATAAAAAGTTATTTATGTCCTTTTCCTACCAAAGTGGCTCCATGGGGTCCCCAAGTTGACCCATGGATTGTATTGGTCGTCCATGACACATCCAATAGTGGTTTTACAAGTGTAAATTTTATTTCATATTTTTATAATACTATTTTTACCTTAAATTTCACTAATTACCTTTAATCGCGATTAATTAAACATAAAAGTTACAATTCACCAAAAAATTATTTTAATCCCATTGAACCACATTTTACATCCTAATGACAACCATGTATGTCGGATTTTTGAAAATCAAATCACAGAAGTGGTAATATTTCATTTAAACGAGAAATCAGTTATATAACTACCACTTAGTGGTTTCCCTATTCATCAAAAATTGAAGTTTTTCAGAACTATGCCAAAATTTCACACTAAGCTATAAATGATATTCCAAATTCAAAAATGATGTATATTATATGAAATTACTAACATATAAGTTGCATTAATTAATTTTATAATTAATTCCCGCTGTCATAATAAATAGCTTGTTTTTATGAAATAATGTATATCAAAAGATTGACAATTGTTTATGTCCAATTTCAAAGTGAAATTAATTCTAATGAACACCATTGGATAAAATGGTAAAAATATATTCTAATTATACTTCAAAACCACTCAATAGTATAATTTATCACTATAAATTATTTTGATTAACAAAGTTGTTTTATGTATTTTTCACTATTCAAAAATATTTGGAAGTTCTCAGAAAATTACAAAAAAAATAAACATAGGCTAATTTCGACATTCCGAATCCCAAAATATAGTCCATTTTGAAATATAAAATATATATAATTAAAAAAGTGTGTATTACTATTCATAATGGAAATTTTGATTAGTCGCGGTGTGTTAGAGCTCGAGGTTGCGTACAACACACGCTGCTCTATTATTCAAAGAGGAGCATACCATGGAAGCTTGGGTGTTACATTCTCCCCTCCTTCAATAAATTGCATCCTTGCAATTTGAAAATTTTCTTTGAAAATAAAAGGTTGAAAATAGAAAATACCTTTGAGGAAAACCAACAACGGAAATAAGGTTAATAAAATTATAACTTTAAAAGATAGAAATATAAGTACAAAGGTCACCCGAGATAGCCCATACTAGGATTCTATAAAAATATGGATATGGAAGAAAAACAAACCATCATGGTCTGATGGAGAGTTGTAGAAAACTGGATTAGGAGAAAGTTAACCATAAGAAAATCACAAACTTGTGATTGGCTAAATGGTCATTGAATCCCCTGATGGAAAAGTTTACCGGCAACGTTTTTGTTTTATGTTACCTTTTATAAAGTTGAGGAATTTATTTAGGAGATTTACAAAAAACGTAAGGGAGTATACATTCTTGTCATGTAGACTTTCATTATTTAATAAATTTTTTTACCACAAACCCATCATTCACTCTAAAAGGTAATATAACTCAAAAATATTCTTTTTATCCTAATTTTATAAGGTTCCAAATATTAACACATACCATTTAGATTAGTAAAACTATTTTGTAATAACCAAGGACTTCATGTAGGCTAGTGGTAGGTAATAAAGGCATGTCGTACTATGGTTGTGGGTTCGATTCCTGCAACTTTGTCCGACGTGACGGGTTAGCCCCAAACCTGCAGGTTGTCCTTTTCCTAAAACTATAGTATTATAATATTCCAAAAAATAATCTTCATAAATGTTGTAACCTTAAACAATACTATCCAAGGTTCAACGTAAATCATTCCAACCTATATAGTTATCCAAAATACCTCTGTCCAGACTTTTTCTAAAAGGTCTCTAAATTCCAAAATTAATTGTAACTTCATATTCCCCAAACAAAGTAAAGTTTCTCTTATTTTCACATACTTAAAATATGATTACCTTCATCATATTAAAACCATAATGAAAAAAACAAGTACTGTAGTACAATCCTTATATATATCACATTATTCTTATAACCAGAATATAATCTTTGTTTCCAAAAGCACCAATACATTAATTATTCCACTTCAACTGTAGTAAAAACATAAGATTGTCCTTGATCCCTTGGCTTTTTCTGAGGTATGTTTCCCTGACGCTTAGGACATTCATTTTCATAATGCCACATTTCCCTACAATTGTGGCATTCAACATTGATATCCTCTTTCTTTCCCTTGAAATCACGAGCCTGGTGACCTTTTTCTCCACATTTATAACAAACTCACATTCCTTTTAGGCAAGCACCGGGGTGATTCTTCCCACAATTATCACATAATGGAAATCCTTCTTTCCCTTTTTCCCTTTATCCGTCTCTTGTTCCACCGTTCTCTTCTTCTCTTGCTTTACTTTGTTGTCATAAGACTTAGAGAATTCATTTTCCGTCTTGATATCACATGAGACAATATCTTCATACGACGAGAAGGTTTGTGAGAATAATTCTCAATGGAGAAATGGTTTTAACCCATCAAAGAAACGATCAATCTTACTTCTTGGGTTACACATATAATCTGCGGCATGCCTCGCTATCCTTGTAAATTAGCCTCATACTTTGCGACATTCTCATCCTCCATTTGTCTCAGACTCAGAAATTGCCTTTCCATATCTGCTCGATGGTCATGTGGAAAGTATTTTTCTAAAAAAAATCTTTGAACTCCCTCCATTCCATATTCGATACTTCATCATCTTACTTTTTATTTTGAATCAATGACCACCATTGATCAGCATCTCTAGTGAGGCGGTAAACTGCCATGATAAACTTTTCCCTTAAACTACTCCTGAAGGCGTGGAATATTTTCTCTAAGGAGTTTATCCATTTCTCAGCTACTAATGGATTTGTACCCCCATTAAATGTTGGTGGTTGTTTCCTCGTGAAACGATCTAACATTGATCATCCATGATGCAGATCAGGGTGCTCCAAACGAGTAAGGTTATTATTCCTAACCTGAGTGAGTTGTCCTAGTATGGTAATAAGTTTTTCAGCACCAGTTGTATCTCCAGCTCCACAATAATTATCTTGGGCAGGAGGGAAATCCCTACACGGAGTGCGTGCATTGATTCAGTTTCCATTCCTTCCACTAGGCGCCATTTCTAAACAATGGCATAAACTAGATTAGTTTATGAATCAAAATACATAATTATATACTTCTAAAATACTTAACATAAATTTAACTATTTATGGATATAATCCATAATCATAAAAATGTTTTATTTCAGAAGTATATACTCATAACCCTTCATAGTGGTTTGTAAAGAAAACGATAATTATCCTAAGCATATCCCACGGGAGTGTCGTAACCAAGAGTGCAGCAAGGCCCGTTTTCGTGCACCAGTTCCTGTTCGAGTCTAGCTCAAAGCAGTGTTTTTAGATTTTACCCCTAGGTACATCTGTGCCAGAGCCACCTCTACCTGCTCATATCCAGACAGTGATGTATTGCTCAGAAAACTCACAAAATCTCTATAATACCAAATTTCTAGGAAGTTCTTCTATACTAATCCTTAAATTCTATCTTCGGGCTATGTGCTCTAATCCGAGTTTATCTAAATCAAGCTTCCAAGGTTAGTACTAACCTCCCTCTGATACCAACTATAACGCCCCGACCCCAGTTACCCGGAGTCAGTGCATTACTTCGTAACATTGGAATGATCACAAAAGATCAAGTCTCGAAAGACCGATTAGTTTAGTAGCCTTGGAAACACTAGATGTATTCATAAATGTTACATTACATCACAAAGTGAAAAACTACAATAACATAGTCTCCATTTTCCACACTCATATCCCCTTCAGACTATCCCTGCAGTTCATTCCTATAATACATCATCACATCCTGGAAAAATTAAAACATTGAAAGGGGTGATCTCAGATACTCAGTAAGGATAACAATATAGCGGAAGCTTTCATCAATAAACATAAACATTTAAGGCAATGTCTAACTAAAACAAAAGCCTTTTAAACTTGAACTTCAACATAATATGGCAAAAGTAAAATGAGATAATGCCTTTTACTTCTTCACATGGATATTCTATTGGTCGAATAATCACATGCAATATCAATAACCACTTTTATAATGATGGAATTCATAATGCGAGACTATCATAACCACGTAGCAAAGGCCTCGTGCCAAGACCACAAATAAGATTTTGTCAAGGCCTCGTTCCAATACACTAGTTTGTCTCATGAGAGATGCTGATGCATCAAGGAGATGTAGCGGGCTCCACCCTTCACTTATTAAGTCCAACGCATTCCTCATATGAATAGGTTTAAACATATCATAAACAATAACATAATCGTATCACATAAAACATGCAAAAAGGAAACATTACATTTCCATATTTCAATCATAAGATATCAATACAAGACATTGATATAATAAAAACACTTTCAAAACCATTTTCAATACCAAAATAAAAGAAAGTTAAAACATTGTATTTATTTTTCATGAAAAAAAAGTTATGGCTTGTAGAGGAAGCCGAAACTCAAATAATGGTCATGACGACGGAAAAGTCGTCGTCGCTGCATATGAACGGTAAGAAAAACATTCCCTTTTTTTCGTTTAGTAAAACGCTTGGTATAAAAAAAATTCCTTTTGAAAAAAACTAAAAGTCAAAGGGGTGTATACACCGTATAAATGAAAGTACTGTATAAAACAAAATATGCCCCAATGAAAGGAGATTGAGACGAAGTCCTTACCAAGATCATTTTTTTAAATAAAATAGATCTATTATGTGTATTCAATATAAGTACACGTAAGTAAAGTACAAATATAAGATAGGACATAATAATATCATAACATAATTTGAAAGTAGGATATTAACCCAAAGAATAGAAATTGGGTTAAAAAGTTCCCTTACCTTGCGTCTTGTCTTGACTCGACCGTTCTTTAACCTCCTTAAAATCGGGTAACTCTTTTTGATTTGAGCCAAAGGCTTCCTTGGGAAGAATTCTGACCAAAGTGTGGCTTCTAGTAGTAAGGGAGGGAATTTTTGAGAGTATTTTGGCAGAGGATGGCCGAGCCGAAAGGCTTTGAAGGTGTGAGTAAGGTGGTAGTGGTGGGGGCCTTTTATAAGAGGAGAGAAGGGGAACTCTAGGAATGACTGAAATGTTACATTATTATGAAATTCTTTTTAGGATTCTAAAGGTCCCACACTTATCTATTTTTAGGATAAGGTGATAAGGGTTCGAAATATTATCATCCAATAGGCTTTGGACAAGTGCAATGCTTAGAATTTACATTATCCCTCCATTTTATTAAAATCAATAATTAATGAGGTAATCGTTGCATCATCATGGTGTCATAAATAATTTAATTTATTTAATGTCTAAAAATTATAAAAAAATATCATGATGTAGAAAATCTTTATAGCTTTCTAATTAATATTTATAGTAAAAAATATGACTTGTATAACCCCATTTAAAAATTGTTTTAGTAAAAAAACTCTTGTTTGTGACCTTTTTATTTTAACATTATATAAAAATTTATTTTTGTCCTTTTCCTACCAAAGTGGCACCATGGGGTCCCCAAGTTGACCCATGGATTGTATTGGTTGTCCATGACACATCCAATAGTGGTTTGACAAGTGTAAAGGTCATTCCATATTTTTATAATACTATTTTTACATTAAATTTCACTAATTACTTTTAATCGCGATTAATTAAACATAAAAGTTACTATTCACAAAAAAATAATTTTAATCCCATTGAACCACATTTTACACCTAATGACAACCATGTATGTCGGATTTTTGAAAATCAAATCACAGAAGTGGTAATATTTCATTTAAATGAAAAATCAGTTATATAACTACCACTTAGTGGTTTCACTATTCATCAAAAATTGAAGTTTTTCAGAACTATGCTAAAATTTCACCCTAAGCTATAATTGATATTCCGAATAAAAAAATGATGTATATTTTATTAAATTACAAACATATAAGTTGCATTAATTAATTTTATAATTAATTCCCGCTGTCACAACAAATAGCGTGTTTTTAAGAAACAATATATATCAAAAGATTGACAATTGTTTATGTCCAATTTCAAAGTGAAATTAATTCTAATGAAAACCATTGAATAAAATGGTAAAAATATATTCTAATTATACTTTAAAACCACTCAATAGTATAATTTATAACTATAAATTATTTTGATTAAAAAAGTTGTTTTATGTATTTTTCACTATTCATAAAAATTTGGAAGTTCTCAGAAAATTACAAAAAATTCAACATAGGCTAATTTCGACATTCCGAATCCAAAAATGAAGTCCATTTTGAAATATAAAATATATATAATTTTAAAAAGTGGGTATTACTATTCATAATGGCTAATTTGATTAGTTGCGGTGTGTTAGAGCTCGAGGTTGCATACAACACACGTTGCTCTATTATTCAAAGAGGAGCATACCATGGAAGCTTGGGGTGTCACATTCAACCCACCTTCAATAAATTGTGTCCTTGCAATTTGAAATTTTTCTTTGAAAATAAAAGGTTGAAAATCGAAAATACCTTTGTGGAAAACCCACATCGGAAATAAGGTTAATAAAAATATATTTTAAAAGATAGAAAGATAATTACAAAGGTCACCCGAGATAGCCCACACTAGGATTATATAAAAATATGGATATGGAAGAAAAACAAACCATCAAGGTCTGATGGAGAGTTGTAGAAAACTGGATTAGGAGAAAGTTAACCATAAGAAAATCAGAAACATGTGATTGGTTAAACGGTCATTGAATCCCCATATGGAAAAGTTAAACGGCAACGTTTTTGTTTTAAGTTACCTTTTATAATGTTGAGGAATTTATTTAGAAGATTTACTAAAACCCTAAGGGAATATACATTCTTGTCATGTAGACTTTCATTATTTAATAAATTTTTTTACCACAAACCCATCTTTCACTCTAAAAGGTAATAGAACTCAAAAATATTCTATTTATCCTAATTGTATAAGGTTCCAAATATTAACACATACCATTTATTTTAGTAAAACTATTTTGTAATAACCAGGGACTTCCTGTAGGCTAGTGGTAGGTAATAAAGGCTGGTCGCACTATGGTTGTGGGTTCGATTCCTGCAGCTTTGTCCGACGCGACGGGTTAGCCCCCAACCTGCAGTTTGTCCTTTTCCTAAAACAATAGTATTATAATATTCCAAAAATAATCTTCATAAATTTTTTAACCTTAAAAAATACTATTCAAGGTTCAACTTAATCCATTCCAACCTATATAGTTATCCAAAATACCTCTGTCCAGACTTTTTTAAAAGGTCTCTAAATTCCAAAATCAATTGTAACATCATATTTCCCAAACAAAGTAAAATTTATCTTATTGTCACATACTTAAAATATGATTACCTTCATCATATTAAAACCTTAATGAAAAAAAAGTACTGCAGTAAAATCCATATTTATATCACATTATTCTTATAACCAGAATATAATCTTTGTTTCCAAAAGCACCATTACATTAATTATTCCACTTCAACTGTAGTAAAAACATAAGATTGTCCTTGATCCCTTGGATTTTTCTGAGGTATGTTTCCCTGACGCTTAGGACATTCATTTGCATAATGCCCCATTTCCCTACAATTGTGGCATTCAACATTGATAGCTTCTTTCTTTCCCTTGCAATCACGATCCTGGTGACCTTTTTCTCCACATTTATAAAAAACTCATATTCCTTTTAGGCAAGCACCGGGGTGATTCTTCCCACAATTATCACATAATGGAAAATACTTCTTTCCCTTTTTCCCTTTATCTGTCTCTTGTTCCACCGTTCTCTTCTTCTCTTTCTTTACATTGTTGTCATAAGACTTAGAGAATTACTTTTCCGTCTTGATAGCACATGAGACAATATCTTCATACGAAGAGATGGGTTGTGAGACTAATGCTCGACAGAGAAATGGTTTTAACCCATCAAAGAAACGATCAATCTTACTTCTTGGGTTACGTATATAATCCGCGGCATGCCCCAATGACCTTGTAAAGTTAGCCTCATACTTTGAGACATTTTCATCCTCCATTTTTCTCAGACTCAGAAATTGTCTTTCCATATATGCTTGATGGTCATGTGGAAAGTATTTTTCTATGAAAAGATCTTTGAACTCCCTCCATTCCATATTCGATACTTCATCATCTTCCTTTATATTTTTAATCAATGACCACCATTGACCAGCATCTCCAGTGAGGCGGTAAACTACCATGATAACCTTTTCCATTTCACTACTCCCCAAGGCATGGAATATTTTCTCTAAGGAGTTTATCCATTGCTCAGCTACTAATGGATTTGTACCCCCATTAATGTTGGTGGTTGTTGCCACATGAAACGATCTAACATTGATCCTCCACGTTGCGGATTAGGGTGCTCCATAATAGTAAGGTTATTATTCATAACCTGAGTGAGTTGTCACAGTATGGTAATAAGTTGTTCAGCACCAGTTTTATCTCCATCTCCACAATAATTATCTTGAGCAGGAGGGAAATCCCTACACCGAGTGCGTGCATTGATATAGTTTCCATTCCTTCCACTAGCCGCCATTTCTAAACAATGGCATAAACTAGATTAATTTTTGAATCAAAATACATAATTCCATACTTGTAAAATACTTAACTTAAATTGAACTATTTATGGATATAATCCATAATCATAAAAAAAATTCTTTGAGGATGTATATAATCATAACCCTTAATAGTGGATTGTAAAGAAAACGAGAATTATCCTAAACATATCACCCGGGAGTGTCGTATCCAAGAGTGTAGCAAGGCCCGTTTTCATGCACCAGTTCCCGTTCGAGTCTAGCTCAAAGCGGTGTTTTCGGGTTTTACCCCTAGGTACATCTGTGCCAGAACCGACTCTACCTGCTCGTATCCAGACCGGGATGTATTGCTCGGAAAACTCAGAAAATCTCTATAATACCAAAATTCTAGGAAGTTCTTCTATACTAATCCTTGAAGTATATCTTCGGGCTATGTGATCTAATCAGAGTTTATCTAAATCTAGCTTCCAAGGTTAGTACTAACCTCTCTCTGATACCAACTATAACGCCCCGACCCCAGTTACCTAGAGTCAGTCCATTACTTCGTAACATTGGCATGATCACAAAATATCATGTCTCGAAAGACCGATTAGTTTAGTATCCTTGGAAACAATAGATACATTCATAAATGTTACATTACATCACAAAGTGAAAAACTACAATAACATAGTCTCCATTTTCCACACTCATATACCCTTCAGTCTATCCCTGCAGGTCATTCCTATAATACTTCATCACATCCTGGAAAAATTAAAACATTGAAAGGGGTGAGCTCAGATTCTCAGTAAGGATAACAATATAGCAGAAGCATTCATCAATAAACATAAACATTTATGGAAATATATAACTAAAACAAAAGCCTTTTAAACATGAACTTAAACACAAAATGGAAAAAATAAAATGAGATAATGACATTTACTTCTTCACATGGATATTCTATTGGTCAAATAATCACATGAAAAATCAATAACCACTTTCATAATGATGGAATGCAAAATGTCAGACTATCATAACCACGTAGCCAAGGCCTCGTGTCGAGACCACCAAAAAGATTTTGTCAAGGCCTCGTGCCAAGACAATAGTTTTTCTCATGAGACCTGCCGATGCATCAAGGAGATATAGCGGGCTCCACCCGTCACTTATTAAGTCCAATGCATTCCTCATCTGAATAGGTTTAAACATATCATAAACTATAACATAATCGTATCACATAAAACATGCATAAATGAAACATAGCATTTCCACATTTGAATCATAAGATATCAATACAACACATTGATATAATAAAAACACTTTCAATACCATTTTCAATACCAAAATAAAAGAAAGTTTAAACTTTGTATTTATTTTTCATTAAAAAAAAGTTATGGCTTGTAGAGGAAGCCGAAACTCAAATAATGGTCACGATGGCGGAGAAGTCGTTGTCGCCGCATATGTACGGCAAGAAAAACATTACCTTTTTGTCATTTAGTAAAACGATTTGTATAAAAAAATTTCTTTTGAATAAAAGAAAAAGTCAAAGGGGTTTATACACCGTATAAAATAAAGATGTCTATAAAACAAAATACGCCTCAACGAAAGGAGATTGAGACGAAGTCCTTACCAAGATCATTTTTTTAAATAAAATAGATCTATTATGTGTATTCAATATAAGTACACATAAGGGAAGTAAAAATACAAGATAGGATATAATAATATCATAACATAATTTTAAAGTAGGAGATTAACTCAAAGAATAGAAATTGGGTTAAGAAGTTCCCTTACCTTGCGTCCTGTCTTGACTCGACCGTTCTTTAACCTCCTTAAAATCGGGTAACTTTTTTTGATTTGAGCCAAAGGCTTCCTTTGGAAGAATTCTGCCCGAAGTGAGGCTTCTAGGAGTAATGTATGGATGTTGGGAGAGTATTTGGGTTGAGGTTGTCCGAGCCAAAAGGCTTTGAAGGTGTGAGTAAGGTGGTAGTGGTGGGGGCCTTTTATAAGAGGAGTGCAGGGGCACTCTTGGAATGATTGAAATGTTACATTATTGTGAAATGCTTTTTCGGATTATAATGGTCCCACACTTATATATTTCTAGTATAAGGTGATAAGGGTTCGAAATATTGTCATCCAATAGGATTTGGACAAGTTTAATTCTTAGATTTCACATTATCCCTCCATTTTATTAAAATCGTTAATTAATGAGGTAACCTTTGCATCATAATGGTGTCATAAATAATTTAATTTATTTAATGTCTAAAAATTATAAAAATATTTCATCATGTAGAAAATCTTTTTAGATTTATATTGAATATTTATAGTCAAAAATATGATTTGTATAACCCCATTTAAAAATTGTTTTAGTAAAACAACTCTTGTTTGTGACCTTTTTATTTTAACATTAAATAAAAAGTTATTTATGTCCTTTTCCTACCAATGTGGCTCCATGGGGTCCCCAAGTTGACCCATGGATTGTATTGTTCGGACATGACACATCTAATAGTGGTTGGACAAGTGTAAAGGTCATTCCATATTTTTATAATACTATTTTTACCTTAAATTTCACTAATTACCTTTAATCGCGATTAATAAATCTTAAAAGTTACTATTCACCAAAAAATGATTTTAATCTCATTGAACCACATTTTACTTCCTAATGACAACCATGTATGTTGTTTTTTTGAAATTCAAATCACAGAAGTGGTAATATTTCAGTTAAATGAAAAATCAGTTATTTAACTACCACTTAGTGGTTTCACTATTCATCAAAAATTGAAGTTTTTCAGAACTATGCCAAAATTTCACCCTAAGCTATAATAGATATTCCGAATTCAAATATGATTTATATTTTATGAAATTCCAAACATATAAGTTTCATTAATTAATTTTATAATTAATTCCCGCTGTCACAACAAATAGCGTGTTTTTATGAAACAATATATATCAAAAGATTGACAATTGTTTATGTCCACTTTCAAAGTGAAATTAATTCTAATGAACACCATTGGATAAAATGGTAAAAATATATTATAATTATACTTTAAAAACACTAAATAGTATAATTTATCACTATAAATTATTTTGATTAAAAAAGTTGTTTTATGTATTTTTCACTATTCATAAAAATTTGGAAGTTCTTAGAAAATTACAAAAAATTCAACATATGATATTTTCGACATTCCGAATCCAAAAATGAAGCCCATTTTGAAATATAAAATATATATAATTTAAAAAAGTGTGTATTACTATTCATAATGACTATTTTGATTAGTCGCGGTGTGTTAGTACTCGAGGTTGCATACAACACACGATGCTCTATTATTCAAAGAGGAGCGTACCATGGAAGATTGGGGTGTTACAGATGTGAATGGAAACCAAGATCCATAGATAGATCAATAGTTGTGCTAGAATAGAACAGCTTCATAATGGTGTTATACTAATGGAAAATATAAACCCTATAACATTAGTTGATGGAAGATGATAGTTGAATTTGATATGTGTGAGATGCTCAGACATCTTGGAAATTTTTTATCAGAGGTTTCATTGATGTGTGATAGGAGATTAGGAAAGGCTGGGAGTGAAGAGACCCATCAGAGGATAAAAACTACCCTGATGAAGATATGTTGGGGTTTTCCGGAATGTGATAATGGAGATGAGGCATGCCATGTCTATGAAATGAACGAAGAAAAAACATATAGTGATAAAGAACTTTCAATTGTATATGGTACAAACTAGCGTATTCCTTTGATTGTCTATCATTTTTTAATATTGTTGATTTCCTAAAATCTACTATCTATTTCAGGAACCGATTTTCCAGAAGTGTCTTCTATTACTAACCAAACATAACGTAATATGATATTGAATGATGATATGAAACCCCATTTTATATGTGATAAATAGTATTGTATTCCTTTAGCGAGATATATATGATGGATTCACTCATTGGATAGGGGAATTAGCATATCATTTGGACCACCCTTCTCATTATCATGGCATGCATGATGTGATTCACATTTCTTAGCGTCATAGTATCATTAATAATCATGTGAATATTATGGATAGGGAGGATATTTATTATGTACCAGTTTAATTTTATTATTAATTTCATATGTGTATCACAGATGAGAATGAGAATGGAAACTACAAGAAAATGATACTTCTAGTCATGTTTCAGTGGAAGCGTTGACAGATCAAGAAATATATGTAAAAACATGAGTATGTCATTCAAGATCCTTGGACTGGGTAGTTTTTCAAATACCACTTGAGATGCTACTGAAGGACATGATGTTGTTATAGGGGTATAACATTAATTTAAAGTTTTTTAAGATGATAATAAAATACCTCTTTAGTGTAATTATAAATGCATTATGAGGTGAAAAGTTTATTAGTGTAAAAAAATAAAAATTGTATAAATGCATTATGGAAGGGTAAACACCCATTTATCAAGTTGAAATATTCGATGAAATATTTTTGGAGATAGAAACATAGTTAGTGTGAGATTATAAGTCTTCCAATTCCTCGATTAATATTGAAAAGAAATATTAAATATATTATATTAAATTGTATGAAATTTATTCAAAATAATTCAATAACTCCATAATCATAGATCATATGAAAAATTGGATAACATCATTAGGTTTAGAATTTCATGATTAACTTTAGAGGGGTATTAGATTTTATATCATTAATGAAGAATGACATACTGATAAAGGATTTTAAAACATGGTGTAGGAATTATTTTATCAATGTAATTCCCTTCTGATCAACAAATTAACTATCAATTTTAATGTTATTATGAATATTATATTCATGTATTATCCTCAAAGTGAATGTAGTTTTTAATTATGATCTATTTATATATATAAAGTTATATACTAAATCATGAAAAAAATTTATTGAATATTCATAAGGATCTAAAGAAGTTTTATTTGAATCTGATATTTAAAAAGGGTTAATATTCTCTTTTGTTAGATTCGTTTCATGACCATACTACGTGTATTTATTCAATATATATTTTAAAAATTTATAAAATATTCAATATAGTGTCTATTATAAAAAAATATAACATAGATTAATTATTTCATTTGCATACCAACTTACTATCAATAGACCATTGAACATATTTCATAATTAATTAACCCATTTACAAAGGTATCACATAAAATTGAAAATTTCAAAAAGTAAAATGAATGATAAGATGAAATTGATTCTTTAATTAAGAGATTGATTATTTCAATTTTTTAACAACAAAGATTAAACTTAGTGATATGTTATATAAATTGATTCAACAAATAAAGGAATTAAGTGTATCCTTATGAAAAAAGATAGAATTATTCAAAAATTCATTTTAAATTAGAATAAAATACTTATCGGTTGAGTGAGAACAGTGGAAAATTAAAATAAAAAATAGATTATAATATGAAAAAACAAAATCATATATACCTTTAGAAACATCCTTCTCCCTAATAGAATCTAGATATGAATCCTCAAATGCAGAAATAGATTAGAGGCAGATGTTGTGAGTGTGCATCTTTCCCAGCCTATGTACCACCTCATTCCTACCAAAGACCTTTGAGGAAACTCCATGGTTTGATAACTCACTTTTATACCATTTTTTAATTTCCATTCTCAGTGGATGATATTCCCCAATATATTTATGGGTAACCATGGGTCGAACAAGATCATCCGGAACCTATATTCCACAGATCATCCAAACCATAGATGTGAAGAGGGGTGATGTTACAATGGATTCTTTAACCCTCAGAAAATGAACAACACCAGTCATTTTTATTTTTTCTACATCAAACATTGGATATATCTATAATGATGGGGCATTTATTATCTTAGAAGGTTCTATCAACACACCATGAAAATCATTTTTATTGAAAAATCAATTACACATCGAAGACACAACAGTGAGGCCCTTACCATTGTAGTCACTACCCAACACCCTCAGAACAAAGGAAGGAGCATGAGTGGCTAAACATGATACACCAAAATCAATTGAGGTTTGTTTGGAAGGGCTCATCATTGCTGGATCCTATAGGACTCTTATACGGGAGTAGTGAACACCCATTCATGGACACATCCTACTACTAGAGAGAGTGGTTCCAATAGAAACCCTTGGGGTCGTGGGAGAAAGGTGGTCAATTGGATGAGATGTGGAAGACATACAATTGAGTTATTTCTTATTAATTTGGGTAGATAATTAGAATTGGAAAAAAGTATACCTCAAATCATCTTGATCAATAAGGAATAATTTTTTTTTTTGATGAAATTTTTTTTATAGTGAATGTTGAGACCTAAATGTGGATACAAAATTCTAGAAGTCTATATTAACTTGAATGAGCTAGCCATGATACCAATGTGATTGATTAATCTAATCATTTAAAATTTATATATGATATGCTACTACCATATAAATTTTACCCATGGGAAGATGCATATAGTATTAAGGATAATATATTTATATATGTTATTATTATTAAAAAGGAATAATTGATCACAAATTTTATGAAGGTAGAAAAGTAAATTATCAACAAAAGGGATATGTCATTTCTCTTCTCTGTAAAGCGATAGAAAAAATATTAAAAAAGTTTAACAATATATTAATTAGATTAAAAAGATAGAAAAATGAAAATAAATGACACCATAAATTGGTGATTGAAAAACGTCATATATGATGATGGTGGGTATATGTTTACAAGTACATTGTGTGTATAATAAATACCTGATCATAAGAATGAATTTCTAGAATAATTCCATAACTAAATCTTCTCTTTATAACTAGGTTGTATCATTATGAAAAATTATTAATCAGAGAAATTTTAGTGGGATAGAACGAAGCATGACCATTATCACTATGTGTCAAGATTCTTGGTATGGAAATAAGAAATTGTTTATATAAAATATTACAATGGTCTGAAGAAACATATCCTCATTAAAATTTTGAATTTAGAAGACGTCAAAATGGAATTTTGTTTCTAAAAATATAATGAAATCCAAATGGAATTATTTATTAATGGTCATTATTCTTATCTATAAAATTTCTATATATTTAAATTCTATAAGGGATGATATATTAATGATTTTCTATAACTACTCAATATAATTATTTTTATGAGAGACAATTGTATACCATTATCAATTTAATATAATCATTATATTTTTTCATATAAATTTTATTGGGATAGTCATTCGAATGATTTTTTATTGGGATACATCTCAATAAAACTGATAATGCTCAAATTTATTTGTTGTTAGGATAGACTATGCATATGATATAGGCCTAGCTGAGGTCATAGTTAATTTAAATATAGGTAACAAGGTCCTTATACCATTCTCTGTTGTAATGTTTACTGATATTTATCTTCAATCTGATCAATCTAATTTTTCTATATATGTCCTTATATAAAAGAACATGAAAAACTCCAACCTAATGTAATGTACATTGGGAGTGGGAAAAAATAATAGTTAGAACATATTATATTGAACAAGGAGAAAGTGTAAGATATCTACAATCATATCAATGAAAAATATATTTTAATAAAAATATATATTGATAAAAAAGAAAGGATAACGAATTTTAAATAGTGTAACATTTGTTTTTGAATTTTTTAGTAATGATGGTTTTATATGCTTCGATATAAATTGATGGAAAAATAAAATTTCCATTTTCTATTTTAGATCATGGAGGGGATTGAAGATGTGTATTTAAATTTAGATATTCTAAAAAACTCTTCTATAGTTCATGTATTGTGATGCGATTTGATGTTGTTGAAGTACATGATAGAACAAAAACATATACTGACCATAGTCAAAATTCTAATGAAGCATGAAATAAAATTTGATAAAAAATGATTAAATTCATTACAGTAAAACTATATTTTATGGAAACAGTCAACTCGAATGGTTATTGTGAAAATGAAGTCCAAAAATTTTGAGGATGAAATGTGGGATATTTTGAATGGAATTTGGAATAATTTCCCACAGTTATTAATTAATGGTCATAGTTCCCAAAATTAGAGGATAATATAATTTAAGTGTGATATATGACCTAAAAATAAATAATAATAAATATATATGTCATCAAATATCCAAAATAGTATTCACCTTCTATTATTACAACTTAATGGTACAATACAAAGTATGTAAAAAATGTAAATGTATATTCGCAATAAATTTTGTTACTTTAATGATAGTACACATAGTGTATACCACATGGTTCCATGAGGATATAAAATAATAATTTTCTCACTTTCTCAAACACCATGGATAACATAGGATAAATATCTATGAAATTGATCTCCAAAACACTCTGTTAATAATATAAAATATACATTTCTCACATTTATTTCAATTAATGTGACCCAATTTCTACCATCCAAATCATTCAACATTAAAATGAAATATGGTATCACTTACATAGAAAAAGAACATTTTGGTTTATAGTTTTATTGATTGAGTAAATAATATTACATAGCAATATCCACATTTTAATTTGAGCATTATTCCCACTATAATTAGATATTCATTTCAATATATGTATTTATAATTTTTACAAATCATCCATAAAACCCGTGAAAAACAATTATAAATTTTGGATGATCATAAAAATCATAGTATATGAGATATAACATTGAAATTATTTATTCCATTGAAAATATGAAAACATGCAAATATTATACCATTATAAAAATTGTAATTGATATTTTTTATAAAATTATCCATATTAAAAATAATTAATAAAAATAAAAACATAAAAATATATTGAATTTTATTGTAAACCAATTCATGAAAATTAGATAATTATATTTATAACCATTTTCTGAAATAATTTGGCCATAATTAAATCCACCATTGAAATATCAATGGATAAATATCTACTTTATTCCTATGATGGAAAGGAACATCAAACAATTCATTAGATACGTATATCGAGTTTTCTAATTCACATAAAATTAATATGTCATACTTTATCGTATAAGTTGTATTTATTTCACCCACTAAAATATGTAATATTGGGATCACCTGCTCTTGATTACTACTTTTAAAGAATTGTATTCAGATTAAAATATTTTAATCATTTTATTTTTAATCATAAAAACATATAAATATAATGGTTTACCCTATATGAAAAAATATTCAAATATCAAAATGCACATTCATTTTAGAACCCCGTTTCAAAAATATATTAACCATAATAAAAGTAAATTTTGATTTTATTTTAAGAAGACATGAATGTTGGTTATGTATTAAAAACATTATGTAATGTTTAAAATAATGTGAAAATCAATTAACATCATATACAATATTCAATATCGTTTTTTTCATTTCGAAGGGAATAAAAATTCTTCTATTATAATATGAAAATAAATTCCATTTGAATGTATTGGAAATAATTTCAAAAGAAAAACAAAATGAAATTTTTAATTCACTTATGTCTATATAAATAAATTAAATAATATTTTTTATGAATAAGGTCATGAGATTTACAGATTTTAAAAAAAAATATTTATAGAATTTAAAACATGGTTCTTGGTAAAATTGTCCCTTACCTCAATCCCAGTTTCCTCATACATTATTCTATACCACGAATAATAATCATATTTTAAATGTTCAAATTCATAAAATCCATTTCAGTCATACTATTTCATTTATTTTATAACGACATTATGTTAAATTAGTTAAATAAATATATGTTTGAAATGACTTTTTGGGATGACTATGGTTAAAAACACCATTTTAATTAATATTGAAAATATGAAATTTTTATTGATTTTTATTTTTATAAATCAATTATACTTTCATATGAATCCATTAGTGATGGTTATGGAAAATTAATTACATTACAATCATGGAGACAATAGGTCATATGTATACATGAGTATTGTTTTTAGAATTCAACTATAATTATTGAAGGATGTTAGGTTTTGTTTTTTCTTTCTAAAAGGATGATAAAATGACGAATAAAATATTATCTATTTTAATAATAATATATATAGCCTCGATGTGGCATGGTCATCAAAAATTTATCGTATATATTTGGGGTTCTGGTAATTAACATGTATACATGATCAATTTTATCATTATTCAATGGATGAAAAAGATAAAAAATCTATTATATATATATATATATTAAATAATAGTAATTATGTTCGGAATATCTTATATATAAACATTAAATCCATCAAATTTCCAATATTGATTAGTAGTTATGGACACTAAATAACATCAATTCACGAGGAAGGAGTCTACTATAAATATTAATGATAGTTTTGTTTCCTAATTGATAAAAGATGATATTCATATAGAATATAACCTTAATATAATGAAATATTTGTATATGTATGATTTCGATGACATTATTCTATAATAGTTAAATATTATTTTTAAGAGGTGGAAGAATATATAATCTTGACACATTTTTTCTAGGACTTATACCTTCTCCTCATTTCACCACATTTTCATATATATTAATCCTCATATGTACTATGTATTTCTGAGGCAATGACCTATAAAACGAGGAGAGTGTAGTGGGGTGATCCATTGGAGGGGATTGGAAAAACAATAGTTCTGAAATGTTATAGAAGTATGGTATTGTAGGATCCCTTTTATAAGTGCAGAGATAGAACTCCTAAAAAATATAATGTATTAAAAAATATCAGTTAATTCTCATAGATCATTTTCTTCGATATGTTATAATTATTATTATTATATGACAGTTTTAGAAAATGATGTTTTCCAATATTCATTGTACATGTTTAGATTATGCTTCTATACTATCCTCTTTATTTTCACCCCCATTACCCATTCTAAAAATTACTGTGTTATCAATGATTTAAAAAAATAAATATGATTTTAAATATAATTTAAAAAGAAAAATGATATGTCAATATACCAAATTTGATAATTAAATCATTATCCTTCATAAATTTATGTTGATATTATTTACTTTAATTTAAAATATTTTAACAAAATATTGTATATTATAAAATATCATTAATATCATTTTTTGAACAGCTCTTTTTTATAGTGAGAAAAAACACGACTATAATTGAATTTAAATATAATCCTTTCATACATACCTTATTTAATAATTTTTTCCATAACATTAATGGTAGAATATAACTCAAGAATTCAATATTACATTTATTATTTTTAAAAATCAATATTTTTTATACATATTAATGGAATAAACCTAGTGTTAGTGTTTTATAATCATTAAATGATATTATTTGATCAAAAATAAATATACAAAGACAATAAATAATGTATTCCTCATCTAACAATTTGGAAACGAACAATATTTTTTTCCATGTAATAAAATATTATAGGTATTAAAATCAAGAGAGTAATTTTTTTGAAATTATACTTATGTAAAAAAATATCAAGGATACAATCAATATAATTAAACAATAAGTTATCAAATTTTCTAATCATGGATATTCAAGGTAGAAACAGAATTGTCAAATAAATTTTATACAAGTTTTGGGGAAAGGTCTAAGACTTTTCACAATATATTTAACCGTAAATACCTAATTTATCCTTACATAGGCGATAAATATTTTCAACGGTCAACATTTATAATGACATAAACCAATAGTTACCTATTTATAAGAATTTTCATATACTAATTCATGACATGTCTTACATTTTTCAATAATCAATTTCTAGAATTGAAAAAATTAACATTAGATTCATTTATAGTGTGTTACGAAAAACTATTTTATGAAAAAAAATGTTTTCACCAAAAAAATCAACATATAAAAAATAATGTATGATAAATTTTCATTTGAATTTAATAATATTATTGGAAATATAAATGTATCAATATTAATATAAATTCATTTTTTGAATTAAATAAATATTTTAAAATGATTGTAAAAAATAGAATATATTTAATAAAAATAAATATATTACATTATTCATTAAAAAAAATATGTTTTAGATAATTATATAAAATTCTAATAAAAATAATTTTTATGTAAATGTATCAATTTTTATATCATGTTAATAAAATAAAATTTAACATTATTCTTGAAATTTATTTGAAAATTTAGTCACGAGTAGAAAAAAACAATATTTATGAAAACATATTTTTAATGAGAAAAATGACTTCACTATGAAAATTAATTATTATTTCATAATATTTAATTATTTATTTAATTAGATCATAAATATATATATATCATATTGTTTTTATTCATAGTCATAACAGTCAATTCAACGACTATTTTATAATAGTGAATATATAGATAATATTTTTATGTGGTTCATTTAATATGTGTGTAGATTATCTTATATGCTATGTCATACATAGAATATACTAAAACTTGAGGAAAACCTCTCTAGATTTCATCATAGCATATTTTATGTGATTGTGGAAATACATTTGAAATTTGATAAAATAGACAAGGATGTTTTTATTGATCTACCTAGAATAATTATGATAACAAATTTTATATAGTAATTGTTGTTAAACTCATTATTTAAGATAAAATCATACCAATTCATGAACCTAATATGGTGGAATTCAGAAAAAATATATTTTTAAAATTATAAATGTTCATTGTTTTTATTTTATTAATGTTTATGAAATGGATCGATATTTTACATATTTATTTTTTATGTCCACACAAGAATTAAATGGATACTAGTTCAACATGAACCCATATTATCAGCCTAAAATGGATCAAAAATTTCTAAGGGATGATCAAAATGATTGAAAAAATGTATAAATTTGATCTAATGTTTTTAGATCATGAGAGAATAATATAATTTTAGTTGAGTACTCACAAAATTATAGTTGTAATGATTTGATATATATGTATCCTTTAAAAGAGTTTTGTGGATTTCCCTATCATTCCAAACTATGGTAGGTGGAGATATGTGAAACATCACTTATTGGATCTATCCACGTGTATGAGATAAAGGGGAAGTTTCATGTGATCAAAAAGAGGATTCAGACATCCTAGAGTCAACAAAAATCTTATATGGACCATCATTGGAAATTTTTATCACTGGATGTAGTTGATTATGTTTTCGAGAGAATTTCATTATGGTTAGGGAATCATCACATTTCATTGAAACTTATGTTTTCTCCTTGGAGAATTTATCATTTTGATATACATTAATGATTCATAGATGTTTCTCATTACTCTATTTTAATAATGAAGCAAATATGTATTCATAATTTGTTTATTAAATCTCTTTTAAAAATTACCAGTATATCCCCAAAAATTTGATTCAATTCGGCCATATTGATAACTAATCAAATTCTATGTATATACATGTAGCATTATGTATTTTTAATATAAATGGGAAATTTCTTCATAAAAAATAATTTATTTAGTATGTGTTTTATGTCAACATGATTAGCTTTAGGAATATAAATTAGAGTCTGAAAAGTATGTTTTGTATTAGCTGCTTGAGCTCATTAATAAAAATACATATTTGACTATTAATTATAATTGAATGTCATATGGTTCAAAGACTTTAATATGTATATATTCAGGTAAATTACAATTTATATTTATTATTTTTTCATTATTTAATTGCCATGCATAGTTATGTGAGTTTTAGTTGGTATTGATGTGGTTTGGGAGGGAGGATACAATTCCTATGAAAGATATTACATGAACCATGGTGGAAGTTTAATTTCCTTAATGTCATATGGGATGGAATATTTATCTATGTCATAGGTTTTTGATGATGCAGAATGTAGATACAAGGAAAAATGTTTGGTCATGAGATAAATAATCTATGATCCAAAACCCATTATATTATGGTTATTCCATGGATAAAGGATATAATGTCACCTTGTAAGGCTCTAAAAATTGGATTAGTGTTGTTATGTACCACAATTTAGTCTCATGATATATATGAAAATGACCTTAAATAGTCCCCAGAGGGGTTATGTTGTGTGGTTCTATAATTATGTGGACCCATACAGTGTAATGGTGGATTTTTAGTGTATTTTAATTTTTTACATCATGGTGATGGTTATTATTGTGTAGTTCTCTTCTCGAAAAATAGTATCTATGGATACTCCTACACCATGTGTTTCAACAATGGAGTTGACCTGGTATTCTATGGAATGGTCTTCATTAAGGCATCATGGTGTTTCTAGAGATGTACCTCTGACTAGGATGTTGTTTTATGGAATTTTATGTCAGTACATTATATGAATCCCATTAAGTAGTGTGGAGTAAATATTTTGGTAGTTATTTTTCTCCACATAGCATCCATGTAATCCCATGTTTGTTCAATTCATATAATGAGACAATTATAATCCTTTCCCTATATGCTTCAATAATATAATTGTATAACTTTATGTTCAGGATCAAATTATTCATTCCTATTATAGATATGCTTAGTTTATCTTGATTATAAGAAAAATCAGGTATGAAAAAAGAATATCTATGTTATTTTTTTGTGGTGATGATATCCATATGTATTTTTATATATAGAAATAAGTAGAGTAAAAACGGTTAGTATCATCTTTGATCATTAGTGGGAATAAATTGAATTTTCTAGTTTTGTGGATTTCCACTCATCTTCATTATTCAATAACATGAATACATTCCTTTATTGAATAGGATAGGTTTGTTTTTTTAAGAATAATTATTTCATTTAATGAAGGATACATGATTGGCATGTATCATGGTAAAAAACAATTTTAATAGATTTTGGAATATACATCAATGATTATAATTCTAAAATGATAATATTATAATTATATAATGGTTTTGATAAAAAAAATTTGCTTTAAAAAAATTTCCAAATAAATATTGAATTATGGATAATTTATTTGTTATAAAAAGATGTAATTATAAGTCTAGTGTGTATTAAATACTGATGGGTATAGTTAGAACATCCAAAATAAAAAATGAGGGATTTATGGTCATGGAGTATAGTCATCATTAGTATCAATAATAAATTGTTCATTATGTGTATATATGAGTTTGTCTATGTATAAACATATAGATGGATGTGAAAATAAAAGATAGTTTGGGATGGAAATAAATATGTTTATAATTTTTTCATAAAAATTTTATCTTATGGATTATTAATATCATGTTTAATTTTTTCCACTACTAAATATAAAATGTTCTAAAAAGTTTTATCCTAGATGCATTAGTTGTGATTATTCTGAAGAATACCTAGGTATTTTATACTCAGTGTCTTCTTGGGAACATTGTATTGGTAAAAATTCCCATGTTCTAAAAAACTGGGAAAAATGATATTTTATTTCTATATCTATTCTACATCATAAATTAGGCATTATTTGTGGTGTTAGTTCTTGGAGTATGTTTATGGCATTCATGGGTTTGTGACATGATGTAATTTAATTGTGTTTTTTATTATAATTTTTCATATTAAATTCCATGTTATTTTTTATATATATAATAGAGATGTATTAGATTATGTTCCAGTTTAATTATTTTGCACATCATTTATATAGTTGTTTTCATGATTACATTTTATTTATTTTGGTTATTGTGTTTCTAATGGGAAATAATTCCCCAGTTCTATTCTAAGGCTATGTAATTTATTTCTATCCATTACTATAATGGGGATGTCACCTATTTTTAGTGGCACTCTATCTATTCTAATTCCAATTTGATGATGAAGGATACTACATTATGGTTTCATATAATGTTCAATTTTTTCCTATTAGAATAACTTCTACCATGAAAAAGAAGTATATTTCCAACCATGATGGATGATAACTCTAAAGTAATAATTCATAATTAGGAAGACATCATATGGTATAACAACATTCATATATTTAATGAGATAGTCAAATAGAATATTGTCTAATGGAAAGACGTATATATGTTCATGGAGAATAAATCTCATTGAGTAATTATATAGATTGTTTAGATGTATGGTTTGAAAATTTAAATGGTTTAATTGGTTTCAATGATTTTGATAATAAATTCCCATATTATTCCAGTTAATTAGTCGAAGGCCATCCAATAAGACTGTACCATGAAATTCTGTGTCATGTGGAAATTATTTTATCATGTAATGTTATGAAATACAACTAGAAAATAAATATCCTTAATAGAGAAATCATAGAGGATAGAGAAAGACATATATATGGGATACCAAAATTTGTTTCATTATTGAACTAATAGGATTAATTAATTATTTATCATCCAAAAAATCCAAAAAAAATATTATTTGTTAATATTTATAAGTATTCATTATATGTATTCATATATAAAATAGTTTTATAAATATATTTATATTATTTTTTCATTTGAAATGGAAATGTTTTATTTATCAGATTAGTTTTCCTTTGTATTATATGGTTTTTTGTAAAAAGGATATTTCATTATTTTAATATTTAAAAATAATAAAATGTGATTGATATATGAAATAATAATAACAAATATTTTTGACGGTTAACGTTTTTGGTTATTTTTCCAAAATTAATGATTATTGGTTGAATAGTGAAAAATAATGAAAATTGAGAATCTATTTTTCCGAGTCATTAAATTAATTCATTTAAATATTAAAAATTTATTTTTTATTTTATTTTAAATTAACATAATTTAACATTAATGTATCAGAAAATAATTAATTTCGTTAGAATGGACACAAAATCTTATATTGGTTTATGTTAATTTTTGGGATTCAGAAATTATTTTTCATGATTTTTATTTTCCTACCAATTTTTTCAAATATTAAAATTAATTTCATACACTTAAAAACAATTAATCATGAAAAATATTTATATTATTATTAATCATTACTTTATTATTTTTTTAAGAATTATAAGTTATTTTTTCTTCATTTTTATCCTTTTATATGGTACAAATATTTTGTTATTTTAATAGTTAAAACCTATCAATAAATGTAAAAATTCATTAATAAGGTGTAAATATAAGAAATTCTTGTTCCTTAATTAAAATAGTTGTATCCCTAATCATCAGTTGGACCTTGTTAGGGTGGAAAATTGAGGCATTTAGATTCTTCTAGATTATTAATAAGGTCTTTCAGAAAGATTACATCAACGAACAAGGTACCATGATAGTTCATATTGGATCCTAATGTAAATGAGCATGATACCCTATAGTGTTTAAGGGTACATTGTAGTGGTTTTGGGGATATAAATCCATATGGTAATACTGTAGATTGTTCTATATTGTGGGTTGAATTGGTTAGGGTGAACAGTTTCCAAGTTCCTAGGGTAATTTCTCAATAGTATACACCATGGAGTATTAGACGACACTACATAACCAAATTCTTTATAATTTATATCTACTAAATACAGTCTTTATTAATTGTTTTCTGATTCATTAGAATTGAATTTATAATCACCCATTCTAATGGTATTATTTGAATTTAATTAGAATAATTCATCTTGTAAATATGATTTGTAATGAGGGGTTTATTCAGGGGTATTGAATCAGTATATATCACACATATTATCTCATATTACTCAACTCAACTGAATCACCTCAGAACCCCACTATAGCATAAGAAAAATCATCGAATTTGTTCTCCCTTTTATGATAAAGTGGTAAATGTCTTTGTCAGTTTAAATGTTTATACACATTCATTTTCATAGTGGAGGTCAAAATTTAGTTCCCCTATATATTGTATCCCATTGCCTAGTGTCATTTTACTCTCTTATAATTCACCACAACACCATATAGATATATAAAAAATATGTGGTGTTTCACTCACAATAATTCCTTGTGGAAATAGTCTACTATGAGTCATGTAATATCCCTATACATGGGGATATTTTCACCCTACAATATATCATCATTTCCACAAAAATAATTGGCGGTGGTCTCTCATGAATATCCATGCTGAAAATACCCCATTGTGTTATGGACCATCACATTTTGATGTTCATCAATTATAATTTGAGGGGTTTTATTGATTTTTAATTGGTATGAAATAGTTATACACATTGTATTTTTATCCTCAAAATTCAATAGAATCTATGAAATTTTGTTTTAGACCTATTATGAGGTCCCATATGTAGAAAATGTTTAATTAAATTTATAAAAAATACTGAGATATTGAAAATGTTGATGAAACATGACATAGATGTCAAAAAATGGGGGTACCAATTTTTTTAACCATAAAGGGATATCAATTATAATTATTTCTATTAAATGATTGTATCTGTTGGAATAAATATGAAAGATTATTTTTTCTGATCACATGTTGGTTTGTGTATGTGTCTCATGGGAAACTTTTTGTTATAGGATTATATTAGTGATACTATAGTATATCGTTACCATATTTGATTCTGTTAACATGTCATTATGTGTATTATTTTATCTAAAATATGATATGTTGTTCATTCTTGTGTGCTCACCATGTATGTTTTTTACAATTACATGGATAATTATAGGGGTTCTTCAGATAGGTAGACCATATTAATATTTTAATCACTTATTGTGGGAGTAAACTTGTCCAACAGTATGTGTGTTGTTGCGCGGGACACAAGGTGAATGAATGAGATTTTAATGGTGTCATGATGAGGGTCTAATTAAGATTGCCTCGGTTTTTTATGTAACATTGAACATAAGTAATCATAGTTGGTACTAGAGGACCCATGGAGACAGGGCCCTAATGAGTGATTAATGAAACCAAGTAGAGTGTACACATGGAATAGTGATGGTGACATATATGCGATTGTTGGATTACTAATGACTTCATATATTATCTATTTTTAATATAGTAGAATAACATAGAATAGGGGGTTTGTGAACTCATTTATTGAGAACAACATCTCAATTTTAAATTTTATGTTAACTACCACTATAAAATTTTTATTATTATGGAATACATATGTTATATTTGAGTACTATAGGTTTGGGAACTATTTTTGGTGTCCTACTATGTCAAATAGTCAAATCCTACGCAGTCAATTTGATTACTTTAAATATTTCATGAAATATTCATTGAATTGAAAGGGTCTCATGTTATAATTTTCAATATGCTTGGAGGGTGATTGTAGGGTACTGGGATAGACATTGTGGGGACATATGATTGTTTATTTATTTAACCTCTTTTTTCAAAATAGACAGACATTCGACATTAATATATGCTTATTTAACTGAAATGTATGCTATTTATTTATTTTTCATAAATTACAATGATTTTTTGATTATTTAATTTTATTTTTATAATATATTCCATGACTTGTTAGAGAGGTTATAGTCTCCATACTAATAGATTCTGACCCATATCACCAATCAAAATCATTGTCTATATAGTGAGGCACATATGTTATCATGTGGCACTCTATATCATACCCAGTTGTTCTGGTCAAGGAAATAAATAATTTTATTATAGTATCAAAACTCACTAACATTTATATTCTATTTTCCATCAATTGGGAAATGATAGATTGGAAATATGAAAAATGGACTTAGGAATGGTATTTGTTATAGTTCATGCCAAACACTATATATGGGAGCACCAAGTTACTATTATGTGGTGAAATTATGTTTTTTTTAGTCGACGACTGCATTCAACATGGTTTATTAAAAATATATTGATATGTGATATTATGATTTTCTTATGTGCACTCATCATTACTAGAAAAGAAAAAGTGAATAAGAAATATATATTTGTTATTGCACAACATAGTTTTTCACTAACTAAATTCCATTATTTTGATTTCTATTCACCATAGATTCTCAATAGTGTGATATATATGTTTTGGAGTACTATGTATCATTTATGGTATTAATTATCCAAAATATACATGATTTTTTTTGTATAAATAATGTCGATGGTTATCATACATGGACATTGGTCAGGTTTTTTCTACGATGTTAATACATTGGTTTGATGGTACACTCACTATTGAACAACCTATGATCCTTGAGACTTCGTAAGATATTTTTATATTTGTCATTTCTAAATTTTTTAATAATATTCAATAGTAAAAACCATTGGTCAGTCTGCCAGCTGAATTGTCTAATAACCAGAATATACCTACAAGAAACCATGTGGTATATGCATTGGTACTAATTATTTTTCACCAAAAATCCTTGGTGGAAAACTCCAATGATTTCTCACCCAAGTATCTCACTGCCATTCTTAGAATTGGTGTACCATACTATACTAAGTATTTTTTGGACATCATGGAGATATTTATTGACCTCCTAAAGACATTGTGATATAGGACGATGAATGTGGTAGTGTTCATGATCTTGTGAATGGATAAGAATTTTTTGGGAGTTATGGGTCCGAATGTACAAAAAGATACACTCAAATGTGAGGAATTCAGTTAAATTTATTTATATTATTTATTTGTATACTCATTGACTACTGATTGACCTAGGATATTATGTTACTATTTAAGGGATCATTGAATTTATTTGAAAATTTTTCTCTCTTTACCGAGCTCCCATGTTTCGTATGACTGTTAATCGATAATGGGGATCAGATGGATTGGATGTCAAAACATTATCTCTGACTTGACAAAAAATAATATTACCAGAGAATCATCTTTGATATATACAAAAATATTTTTAAATTAACAATGATTATTAAGATTATATTGAATTATTGATGAGTTGTAATACTCTCTTTACACTTCATTGTATTGAAAATTTTATAACATATTGCTACTATGAGTACCTCAACTGGTGGTAGGATATTGAAGGATTGGTTTATATAGTGGACCAACTGCATGTTAGTTCCATTGAGTAAATTATATATGTTTATTCATAGAGGATACTCAAATTTAATCAATAGGTATAATTTTGGAATCAATTTTTGGGAATTCATAACACCCTAGATTCAATTACGATGGTGTGGAAGGAAAACACATGTCAATATATTTTATTCCAAAATATATAATTAGATGTGGGAATAACCATAACGTAGAAGGTATATATCTAGTCATCATTATTAAAAGAAAAGATAATGTAGACATACTACTCAATGAAAGGTTAATATGGATGAGGATGGGAAAATATATTTTTCTGATCGGTCATTAGTAGATGGTGGAGAGGTGGCTTTTATAGTTTGAGTTACGGTCTTGATAAAATCCCCATTTCCTACATAAATTTTTTACACTAGTTCATCCCATTCTATTATATCCTTACAAGTAGATTATAAAATGAACATTAGGAAAACATGTACATTGAGTTAGTTAGCAACAATAATCCTTGATGGAGGGAATTATACCCTCATTAGGGATTTCAATAGTGTCTTATACATTAAATAAGGTTTGGAAATCTATGAGTGTTTATGATATATGAGATTAAAATGATTGATTTTATTCTAATCATAGATTGGATGACCAAATTTTAATCTTATGATAATAGATATAAAATATTTTGTTCCATCACATCACAAAAAAGGAGAAAATTTCACAATGAATGTATTGTGGGAATTGGGAGATGATAGATTTGGAGATGTCTTCAGTTAGCATGGGATGATCACATCACATAAGGTAGTAGTGGTTCTTTCAGAAGCATAATTTACACCCACCATGTATATTATTCTAATTTTGTATATCTATAAGGATTTCATACAAAATGATTTCTCAAAGACTCTATTATGATTGATTTGTGGGCCATGAGTAGGATAATATACCAAGTGGAAACTTTTTTTGATACCCTTGTATGTTATTGAATACACTATGTCGATTGTTCTAAATGTGAAAAATCTTTTATTTCATTATATTGGAAGTGAATGAAAAAGTAATTAGGTACATAGATGGGATTTTGCATGAAGTGGCGTCCCCAGAATGATGGGAAATCATGGAAGACTATATACATATTGAAAGATATGCCCCATTAACACATTATGGAATTTGAATTAATGTGCATTATCACCTATCCTTGGATAGCTTTGTATACAATAACGGTTACTTGTCTTTTATCACAATGTAAAATTATCATCCTCTATATTTTAGGTGATAACATTCACATATCTACTCACATCAGGACGAAGATGTAATAGTCTTGGACAAGTACGGTTTAGTAAAACATTAAAGATTATAAATTATTCAGAAGAGGTTTCCCAGCACACTGAGTTGAAAAACATATTATATCATCCTTAAGAGGTGACATTTCATGTTTTTTCTAATAGGTCACTATTTCTAAAGAGTGACACCTTTATTGGGACTTTAATACATGGTAATTTATAGAAATTTTTTTAAAAAATGGAACCCTTTGATAATCCTAATATGATTATGGAAATGGTGTACATCAAGATCCTCCTCCTTACTAATGAGACTTTCAAAACCTATTAAATTTGTCAACAAATTTATGGAAATTTTTTACCTTGAACTTGTTATCAATTATGAGGATGTTGCGCTATATCCTAATGATTCAAATAAGGTGTGTCTACTTTGGATTAAAGACCCAAATGATAAGCTATTTCGAGTGTTAATGGTACCATTTTTATAGATTTTTCACTGTCATAGATATATAATGTGATTACATTGGAGTGAGAGGGTAGATTTTGATCTTAGTTTCTTGAGCTATTTATTAACTAACCCTAGATATTCTATATGAGAAATATAAGAAATTCTAAAGTGACATTGTTAATGCATTGTTATTATTGGTCATAAATAGGATCATCTTAATAACATTTATTGTGTTAGAAAGTGTTTTGGTTGAACTGTATAGCCTAAAAAATACTTCTGATGGTTAAGGATGGTTTATGGAAATATTACAAAAAAATGTAACATTTCATTCCATAAACACTCTAAATATCGGGGAGGTAGTTGGTTCCATGTTGATACAAGTATAATTTAGGGGTGTTTCGTAAATAATTCAACTCTATATCAGTGTTTATTATTCCATAATGTGGGAAATGTGGGTGATGTTACATCATATTAGAGGATATTGGGGACAACTAAATGAGGTTGTGTCAAGGAGTCATAGACCATACCACATAGCACCATTATATTCTAGGTATAGTTAGTGTTTGTTTTGATTAGTCATTTCGTGCTAATAACTTTAAAATGTTGTTGTGGTCATTGATTTAGGGGACATTGTTTAAAAACGTACAATGTTTCTTATAGAAATTAATATGATTAATGAGAGGATTCTCCACATAGAATGAAGAACCAATGATCCCCATCATATACATATTTTTTCATCATTTTTAGATCTTCTTATAATGGTGAATTGCAGCTAGAAAACACCCTGACCACATTCCCCCCATTTATATTTGAGTAGCGAAATCCCTAACCTACATCTATATCAAAACACCAAATTTTACACCATAGAGGACATCATCCACTATTACCCAATAGAAGATCCCTTTTTATGCTGTTTTGGTGTTCACTATTTGTGAAAAACAACACCATTTAGCTATGTCATGTGTCTATGATGCTTCACTAAAGATGACTCTACACCACAGTTGTCAGTAATGCATCATGTAATTATCCTAGTGCCTATAATAATATTCATCCTATATTACAAATTCATGTCATGTCTCATAGTTTTGGTTTTTAATGAATCCCTATGCCATAGCCTCCGCTGTACATTGTATAGCCCCACTTCCTAATTATCATCCAATAGAAGATGATATTTTTTTTTCAATGGATGTCCTCGTGAAAAATATTGTTCGGGCTTATAGACGATTTAGTATCACCATTCTACGAAACCCATTACAATATTTATTAGAATGATTCAAGGAACCTCAGGAATGTTATTTTTCTAGTTACTGTTTTAATTTTACTAATATATCAATAAATTATATTGATATTAAAATGGATGTTAATGAATTATGGTCGAAATTTCCTTCACATATTAGTCTTTTTTACACATTTATCCAACATACAACTGTATGTGTTTCCATAATTGTTAACCATGCTTAATTTCAATTTCATATGGGTGTGTGTATTTTCTCATGAGAATTGTTGTGATATGTCATTCCATATGTAATATAGAGTATCTTTTTGAAATATTTTATTACGGTAACATGTATTTATGTGTTCTACAAAATAATAATGATAATACGGCAGAATTATTATTGTTCTACACATATATGTTTGTTACAATTCCAAGTGATTTTATTTTCACAACTGTTTTCTTTAAATAAATTATTTTTATTAATTTTCATGGTATCCAGTAGTTCAGGTTGAATCCCAACATAAATGTTTTGAGTTCCTATCTAAAACACTTTTTTGGACTTGACAGTGTCTAGCACAACATGGTTGAAGCCGCCCGACCTCGTCTGAGTCACCGCGCAACTTCGCCCGGTTCACCATGAGGCCAGCCGAATGATTCACTAATTAAATAAAATTAAATGAATATTGATGTGAGATAAAATAAAATTAATAAAATGAGTAAAATAAATTTTAAATAATTGTTTTAAAAAATACTATTATTTGTGAAAAATTAATATTGTTATTAGTGTTGAGGATATTTATTATTTTGTTTTTGGTAGTAGTATTATTATTATGAGTGAAATTAGGTTTGATGTATATATATATATAGTTTATTTTTTACCTTTCTTTCCTTTTTTATCCATTTTCTTCTATTCTCCCTTTCCACTCTTCCACTCCGGATTTTTTTTTTACGTTTTTCTTAAAAAAAAATTCTGAAAAACGGCCTAGGTCAAAAAAAATTTTAAAAATACGCTACAAAGGCGGCATCTGCGATGCCGCCTTTGTTTTAGCGCACAAAGGCGGCATCTGCGATGCCGCCATTGCTCCCCCGCGCCGCCTTTGGCCCGGATCGATGACATGGCCAAGGCGGCCGGGAGGAGGCCGCCTTTCGGCTCAGGGTAAGGCGAAAGGCGGCATCGCGGAAGCCGCCTTTGGCCATACGCAGAGGCGAAAGGCGGCTTCCGCGATGCCGCCTTTGCCTGAAGTCCTTATAAAAGGGCGGCACCCCCCCCCCCCCTTCTCCTCACTTGTTCATTGAAACTTATCTCTCCAATTTGCTCTCTCTCTCTCTAAATTTTTTTTTTCTGTGCGAGCTTTTACGAAGCTTCATTTAAAGGTATGTTTCTTTATTTAATTTAATGTTTTTATTTAATTAATTTAATTTTGTTTAGTTTTAAATCTTTCATTTGTTAAGCAGTTTAGGTAGTTCTTAATATTTGGTTATTTAGTTTTTGTAATTAGTTATATATAGTTTTAAATAATTACTGTTAGGTAGTATAGATTAAGTATAGATTAACTTAAGATTAAGTATTTAGAAATTTTTGGTAGCTTAAAGATTATGTGGTTATCTACGCAATTAAATTCCTGTCTGGATACAAACAAGTGGATGTGGCTCTGGCACAGATGTACATAGGGGTAAAACCCGAAAACACCGCTTCGAGCTAGACTCGAACGGGAACTGGTGCACGATAACGGGCCTTGCTACATCCTGGTTTGACACTCCCGGGGAATATGCATAAGATGATTCATATTTTCTTTATAAACTACTAAAATTTCTAAGAGAAGAAAAATCAAATCAGTATATTTATCAATGATAAATGATAAATATAATTTTATAGAATGAAATAAGGACATAAGAATTAACGAATTAAAGTTATTATTAGTTAATTATAAAATAATAGAATAATTAATGATTAGTTGTTATTAGTTAATTTTAGAATAATTAATAAATAACATAGGATTAAAACATGAATTCATATAATGATTAGCTAACGATACTAATGATCAGTATATTTATCAATGATAAATGATAAGTATAATGTTATAGAATCAAATAAGGACATAAGAATTAACAAATTAATGTTATTATTAGTTGATTATAGAATAATAGAACAATTAACGATTAGTTATTATTAGTTAATTTTAGAATAATTAATAAATAACATAGGATTAAAACATGAATTCATATAATGATTAGCTAATGATACTAATTAACATATAAAGTGAAATGAAGAAGAACAAACAAACTAAATAAAAATGCGCTCTAAAATTACATTCTAATAAATATCATATGGTCAAACATCAGTAGCATAGTTTATGGTATAGAAAGAAGCAATAAAATTACATTATAATAATCATCATATCGTCAAACATAATTGTTAATATTTTGTTACACTATCATAATTTTGATGAAAGAACACATTTTTGACATAGAGAGCCATGTATGCCTGTGTGTACTGTTATGGGGAGATTATTCAAACTGAGCAAGGAGCTTCTTACAGTACACAACCAATTACGGTGGTTAGTACAGTGGATTGTGTTACCATAAGTGACCTTCAAGAGAGAATTCACGTTTCCATAAATTTGGGACCCGATCAAGAGATAATGTCTATGAGCTATACAAATTTTCAATTTCCAACAACAATGTGGCATATAGCTTGTCCATTGGTTGCTGATGCGCAGTGGGTCCAAGCAATTAATTTATTTTCTCAACGGTTAGATGTTACCATGATGGAGTTATACGTTGTTGTTGCTACTGTACAACAACAACGTCCACTTGTACAAAGACATAGAAATACAAGAGTGGTTGAAGACAGTCTACCCCATGACATTGAGCCTATTCCTAATGATGCAGCAGAAGAGGACAACCTAGATGATCTTCCGGATATACATGTCAATCCGACTTCTGATAAGGAGTTTCGTAATGATGGATCGGATGGCGACAACAGTGCTGATGAGGAGGGACCAACAAAAGATAGAGAGGAGGTTTTGAGAAATGCAGTTGTTGTACATCAACCTCGGTCAATAAATCATCCACCATTATTTTCATCTTGGTCAGAAGCAATGACACGCGTGCCTGAATTCGATAATACTGTTCTCACACTGGCAATTGAGTTCCCTGGAGTTGTACCAGATAGGTTTAGTGAGGTGGACAAAACCTTATATATTGGAAGGAATTTTCCCAGTAAAGATTCCTTAAAAAGCACGTTAAAGAGATTTCATATTGAGAGAAACTTCAACTATGTAGTTCACGAATCATGCCATAGTAAATATGTTATACGGTGCGTGAAGTATGGGGATGATTGTAGATTTCGCTTAAGGGCTATTCCAGACATTACATTTGGAGGTTGGAGAATCTCAAGGATTGAGGCGGCTCATAGTTGCATTCAGCCAAGTCTCACACAAGATCATACTTCATTTGATGCAGAATTTGTGTCATCTATTGTTGTTGAGATGATTAGGACATGCCAAGATGTTCCAATATCCCTTGTGCAAGAGAGGATTCTACAGACATTCGGTTATAAGATTTCCTATAATAAGGCATGGATGGCGAAACAGAAGGCAATTGTGAAGGTATATGGTGATTGGGATGACTCATATCGAGTATTGCCGCAATTGCTAGCCATACTGAGGCATCATAACCAAGTTGTCTTCCATCTGGATACAAACGAACATGTGTCTCCTGATAATCGACTTGATCCATCTCGTGTTCAATTTCATCGGTTGGTCTGGGCATTCCTTCCTTGTATCTCTGCATTTCGTTTTTGCAAACAATTTATTCAGATTGATGGAACATTTCTGTATGGAAAATACAAGGGTGTATTGTTGATTGCGGCAACCCAAGATGGAAACCGTTCACCTCTTCCGCTTGCCTTTTCCATTGTAGAGAAAGAAAACTATGAATCATGGAGTTGGTTTCTGGCATGTATCAGCAACCATTTCACAAACATTCAGGGAGTTTGTTTGATATCTGATCGTCATCGAGCAATTAATGAGGCAATCAATACAGATCCTGATACATGGAGATACCCAAATGCACATCATCGGTTCTGCATTAGACACATTTCTAGCAATGTACATAAAAAATTCCACAACGAACCGATGAAGAAGGCAATCACGAGGCTTGGTACGTATTTTATTCATTCTGTTTTACTATTTCAATATAAATATAAAATCAATTTATGTGAAATATCATCTACGTTTTGTAGCATATGAGTCGGACCAACGACGATTTGAAGAACGTTTTGAAAAAATTCATCAGGCTAATCAAGAAGTTTATGATTGTATGATGCGGATTCCAAAAGAGAAATGGACATTGGCATACGACGGGGGAAAGAGGTACGGACACATGACGACAAACATTGTGGAGTGCATCAATGGTATATTCAAAGGACTTCGCAAGCTACCTATAACCGCATTAGTTCAGGAGACATTATATCGATGCGTGAAGTACTTTGTGGATAGACAAAAACTAGCATCAGACAGAATACATCAAGGGATAAGATATGGAATACACTTTCAACGAGAGATTGAAAAAAATATTGAAGATGCTTCTGGTTATCACGTATGTCTATTTCGAAGAGAAGACTCCCGATTTGAAGTTCAAGAGCGTTCAGACCCCATCACAAATCACGTCGGTGAAAAAATGGTGGTATTACTGGAAACAAGGCAATGTCAATGTGGAAAATTTCAGGCCTTACGGTTTCCATGTACACACGTCATCGCAGCATGTGCCTCTGTGAACATCTCATGGGAAGCATATGTTGATCCAGTGTACCAGATGGATATCATTGCCAACTGTTATGCTGCACCATGGACACCTATTGGGGAGTATCGTTATTTCCCAATGCCTGAAGGCCAGCCGATAGTGATACCTGACATGAATCGGTTACGTCCTCGTGGGAGAACAAAGGCGAGTAGGATGCGTAATGAGATGGACTGGCCTCAAGAACAAGGGTAGAGTTTGCGATGCACAATATGTCATAAAGAAGGTCATAACCGGAAGCGATGCCCTAACGTTGTTGGGTCGACTTCACAGTCTCATTCATAATGATGTATTGTCTTCATTGTGACATTCCCATATTGTAAACTAAATGTTGTTATCTCTTTTTTATTCCTTGGTTTTCTAAACCCCAAACATCTGAGATAAGTTTTCATATTAATATTCATGCTTTCAAGAAATAACTTTGAATATGAAATAATACAATTTATTTCAAAACTCCGAAAGCGGAACACTTAACCCATATTGAAATGTGTATGTCAGTTAACCCATTAACATGTTTCCCGGACGTTAATATTAAAAATTTTAACCCTAAACCCTCCAACCTAAACCCCAATCTAAACATGCAGGATATTTTCGAAAACTGTTCTATAACAAATTTATAGTATCATAATAATTAGCATAAGATATTGAATACATACTATTAGATAAATTCTAAAAACATCATTACTAATTGACATGTTTTATCGTAATCCAATCCATAAGTAGTTAATCACAAAGCTCCCCCAAAATATGTGTAACCAAATTCAAGACTCAATATTTTAGATAACATAACTTATTTCATATTAATATTCATGCTTTCAAGAAATAACTTTGAATATGAAATAATAGAATTTATTTCAAAACTCTGAAAGTGGAACACTTAACCCATATTGAAATGTGTATGTCAGTTAACCCATTAACATGTTTCCCGGACGTTAATATTAAAAATTTTAACCCTAAACCCTCCAACCTAAACCCCAATCTAAACATGCAGGGTATTTTAGAAAACTGTTCTATAACAAATTTATAGTATCATAATAATTAGCATAAGATATTGAATACATACAATTAGATAAATTCTAAAAACATCATTACTAATTGACATGGTTTATCTTAATCCAATCCATAAGTAGTTAATCACAAAGCTCCCCCAAAATATATGTAACCAAATTCATGACTCAATATTTTAGATAACATAACTTATTTCATATTAATATTCATGCTTTCAAGAAATAACTTTGAATATGAAATAATAGAATTTATTTCAAAACTCCGAAAGCGGAACACTTAACCCATATTGAAATGTGTATGTCAGTTAACCCATTAACATGTTTTATTTACATTTTACACTTACGACTCATTTTCTTTGTTTATGTGCAGATGGATGATACCATACTACTCACTCAGCAGCCTACCCATATTTCGCAGGCCGTGTTAGAGGGTCATCCAGATCGATTTGTGAAGGTGCGTCGAGCACACCATTTTCATCACATGGAGCCTCCACATGCCATTAGACCTTACTTGCGCCGTGCTGGCTTCTATGGCCTTTCCGTATCAGATTTCACATTTGTAGATCATTACCTACTTGCTGCCCTCGTTGAGAGATGGAGACCAGAGACACACACATTCCACTTGCCTGAGGGGGAGATGACCATCACCCTCGAGGATGTCGCAGTTCTTCTCGGTCTTCCTATCCAGGGGAGACCCGTTATTGGACCCACTCGTGCAGCTTGGCCAGACCTTGCTCAACGCTTGTTAGGCGTTGATATTTTGTCCGACCGTAGGGCTACAGATGGATCGTCCATATCTATGCGTTGGTTGGAGTCGCAGATTCCACATTTACAGGATGATGATGATGAGCAGACCGTCATGTGTTATGCCCGTGCATATATCTTACGACTCATTGGTGGGACCATGTGTACTGATCACTCGGGGATGCACGTGCATATGATGTATCTACCCCTACTAGAGGACTTTGATCGGGCTGGGACGTACAGTTGGGTATCATCCTTCTTGGCATACACGTACAGATCATTATGCAGACTATCCCATAGGGACCGTACATGTCTTGGAGGATGCGTCATCCTTATTCAGATGTGGGCATGGGAGCGCATCCAATTATTCCACCCTGACCTTGCTGGTCCACCGGTCGAGATGGAGGTGCTGCATGACGCTCCGCGTGGACGCTGGTATGATAAGTCATTTCTATTGGTTTTTTATTCTACTATGAGTTATTGACTATAATTTCTCATTATTTGTCATTATCGTTGTATTTTACAGGTGGTGTCAGCGACACAATTTTGACGTGGTTCCGAGACAGCATTTGGACGTATATCGGCTACAGTTGGACTGTCTCTTACCTGATCAGGTATGTATATACAATCTATCACTGTCTAAAATTTTTAATAATAACATTAATTTTGGTTTTTAGTTGGGTGTTTTTTTGACAAGATCACTTGTCATTTCAGATTTCATGGCTTCCATACTGGAGTATTATGGACCAGTTGCCAGCATACTGCACTGTTGGTCTTGAGGATGCTATGGCTGTAGTGCCCCTCATTCACTTTCATATTATTGAGTGGCAGCAGCCTGACAGGGTCATGCGCCAATTTTTTCGTACTCAGCCGATTCCATTACCATCTAGACAGACAGCCAAGCTTCATGGGATGAAGCTGACAGGGAGGCAGGATGATGACTGGTCCCAAGTACATGCGAGTTTTATCGACTGCTGGCACAGACGTGCAGAGTTACGTATTCAAGGTGTTCCTACAAATCGATTCTCTCTTTCAGAGCAGGTTGACTATGCGCCCTGGTATAGACTAAATTCTATACTGTATCTTACCCAAGCTGGCATAGAGATGTAGAGGATGGTAAGTTAATAAATTCCTATTACTTTGTTTATTGAATTATTTTCTAATTCCATTTGAATCTATTTACAGGGAAGTCACACAGAGCATCTTGTTCGTATGAGCGATGAAGAGGAGGAGGGGATCTTTAGTCGGGCAGCCGTCCATGCTACAGCGCTGGAGGCGAGGGCATCTTTTCATGCGCTTTCCGAGAGCATCTTCACGCATCTGGCTCGGAGACAGGAGGTTCCTGCCCCAGAGGAACATCCTGCGGCTGCTGCTGGTGCTGAGGAGCCACGACCACGGTGACGTAGACAGCGTCGTGCTGCACGTGAGGCATCGCCTGTTCCACAGGCAGAGGTCGGGCCTCTAGTAGTCCAGGATCAGCCTAGTCAGGATGTGCCTCAGGTGGCATGGGATCCGTCTTTCCTGACAGGATATCCGCAGTTCTCTCCATCTTGGGTTCCAGATCCTTCCCAGCCTTGGATTCTAGAGCCGTCGTCGTCTTGGGGTATAGCTCCATCACAGGCTTCATTCCCCTCTGTGATGGTGGCAGGTCCTTCGACCACCCTAGTGGGAGAAGGATCTGAATGGCAGTACGAGATGCAGTTGACAGCTCCTCCAACTGACACACAGATGGAGGATGCGACAGTCGACGTTTCAGTGCCCGAGGATCAGCCTTCTCCAGGTCATCAGACTCCACTGCGCACTCGACGCGGACGTCCTATTCGCAGACCACCATGTGGGACGGAATCTCCTCGCCACAGACATATGCATTGATTGTACATTATTGTTTACATGTTTTATGTGTACTGAAATCAAAATACTATTTTTACTTGTTGGTCAGAGTGGAATTTCAGGAGGGGGTAAATTAGGTTTTATTTATATATATTTATATAACCATACGAACATAATAATAAAACATTAATAATTACTAATTACCTAATTACAGATTATATAATTAATAATTCTATTACTAATTAACTATTTAATTAGTATATAATTAATATTTATTTTACGAAATAACTAATTAATTAGAATATAATTTGTAATTTGGTAATTAGTTTTTATTAATCGTTAATTATATAATAACTAATTAGTTAATTAGTAATAAAATTATCAATTATATAATACTTAATTATTACATATATAATAAATACTTAGTTAATTAGAAATATAATTAATAATTATAACTAATTAATTAGTAATTAGTAATTAGTAATTAGTTAACCAGTAATATAAATATTTATTATAATTATTCATTATAAGAGGGTTTGCGCTGAAAATAATTCTGCATTTTCGATGTGGAATTCAGGTTCTACCATTACTGTGCAGTAGATTCTGCATTTCCGATGTGAGATTCTGTTTCAAGTACGTCACTTTGAAATACAATAAAAGATAAACTATAAGACCAACATAAATGAAACTTAAAACATGGATTAAACATATAAAAAATAGTTTAAAACAAAAGCAATTTACAAAAAAATGTTAATGAAAAATAATTTATAAGCTTTCAAAACCGCCTACTTGAAACTTAAAAATGTTTCAAGTACGTGACTTTGAAAGACTGTAAAATATAAACTATAAAACGAATATAATTGAAACTTTAAACATTGATTAAACATATAATAAATAGTTGAAAACAAAAAAATTTCCAAAAAAAAAGTTGATGAAAAGTAATTTATAAGCTTTCAAAACCGCATACTTGAAACTTAAAATTTTTCAAGTACGTCACTTTGAAATACAATAAAAGATAAACTATAAGACCAACATAAATGAAACTTAAAACATGGATTAAACATATAAAAAATAATTTAAAACAAAAGCAATTTACAAAAAAATGTTAATGAAAAATAATTTATAAGCTTTCAAAACCGCCTACTTGAAACTTAAAAATGTTTCAAGTACGTGACTTTGAAAGACTGTAAAATATAAACTATAAAACGAATATAATTGAAACTTTAAACATTGATTAAACATATAATAAATAGTTGAAAACAAAATAAATTTTCAAAAAAAAGTTGATGAAAAGTAATTTATAAGCTTTCAAAACCGCATACTTGAAACTTAAAATTTTTCAAGTACGTCACTTTGAAATACAATAAAAGATAAACTATAAGACCAACATAAATTAAACTTAAAACATGGATTAAACATATAAAAAATAGTTTAAAAAAAGCAATTTACAAAAAAATGTTAATGAAAAATAATTTATAAGCTTTCAAAACCGCCTACTTGAAACTTAAAAATGTTTTAAGTACGTGACTTTGAATGACTGTAAAATATAAACTATAAAACGAATATAATTGAAACTTTAAACATTGATTAAACATATAATAAATAGTTGAAAACAAAAGAAATTTCCAAAAAAAAAGTTGATGAAAAGTAATTTATAAGCTTTCAAAACCGCATACTTGAAACTTAAAATTTTTCAAGTACGTGACTTTGAAAGACCATAAAACATAAAATAGAAGACCAATATAAATGAAACTTAAAACATGGATTAAACATATAAAAAATAGTTTAAAACAAAAGCAATTTACAAAAAAATGTAAATGAAAAATAATTTATAAGCTTTCAAAACGGCCTACTTGAAACTTAAAAATGTTTCAAGTACGTGACTTTGAAAGATTATAATTATATTACTAATTAACTAATTAATTATTATATAATTAATAGTTATATTAATAATTAACTAATTATTTATTATATAAGTAATAATTAATGAGTAATAATTAATAATTAATAATTTAATGAATAGATATAATTAATATTTATATTACTAATTTACTAATTAATAATTACTAATTACTTATTAATAATTATTAATTACTAATTACTAATTATAATGAATAATTATAATAAATATTTATATTACTAATTAGCTAATTAATAATTAATAATTACTAATTAATTAGTTATAATTATTAATTGTATTTCTAATTAACTAAATATTTATTATATATGTAATAATTATATTAATAAATAATTATTATATAATTAATGATAATATTACTAATTAACTAATTAATTATGACATATTTAATTATTAATAATTACTAATTAATAATTAAAAATTATAATGAATAAATGTAATTAAAAATTATAATGAATAAATGTAATTAAAAAATAATAAAAAAATTAAAAAATATATATATATTTTTAAGAGAAAGGCGGCATCGCAGATGCCGCCTTGCCCTGAAATGCAAAGAAGGCATCCCGGATGCCGCCTTTAAGGTGCATTTTTAAAATTTGTTTTGCCGGAAGCGTTTTCTAGAAATTTTTTTTTAAAAACGTAAACAAAAAAAATTCCCTTCCACTCCGGTCGGGCCTTCCCACCCACCTGGATCGCACCGCTTCCCCCTTCCTCGCCAAACATTAGTAATGTGCCCCTGCTACCATCCGAATACCTCCCTTTCTAGCATCCCCTTCCCGTCATGCAAACCCCCCCAACCAGTACCAGATTCCCACTACGCCAGCCCTTCTCAGCCCTCCGCATCACGCACAACTCCACTCCGGGATGTCAAGCCGCACAACCATATCTCTAACCGCTCACCCACCTCTCTTAACTCCTTCAGATGAACCTACATCCTTACCTACGCACACCACTCATTTCCAGATCCCTCCTCCCAGCCAACCCCGTCTGATTCACACCGTCGCCTCCCAGTGCACCGCGCAACTGTAATTTGGTCCAACCACCAGCCTGTTGCACCCTCCGATCTGTCGTCACCCCTTCACCCCCCATGTGAACAACAATCCCGGTGCGACCTCCTCTCTTTGGCTGGCACGATCCACTCCAGCATATATCCCTATCCCGGCCAACCCTATCGTAGCAGACTTCCCGCTACTATACGACTTTCCCACGACAGACTGTGGTTGCGCCGCCCCTTACTCCCCAGTTGGTCGCAACCAAGACTAGAGATCCTCGTACTTGTGGGCGCAACCATTCTTATATGGATTTCTCCAGGTGTGGCGTACCACTACACCTCTCCAACATTCTCATTTAGCCCCCCAATATCCCCACCGCAGGTGCATTTAATTTAGTTTGGTTGGTTACTCCTTTGGGAGATTTCCTAGTTTGTGTTTTTGTAGTTTTTTTTTCTGTTTTTGATGCTATATTTTGACTAACTATTGTTTTAGTGTTCAACTGAGTTTTTTGTTGTGCATATTAGGTGCTGATGAAGATCCGCAAAGTATTTGGGAAAAATCAACATCAAGGTAGGTGGTTCTGTGTCTAATTATTATTTTATGAATTAATTTGCATGCTTAATTTTCTGTTATCCTATTATTTTATTAATTTCTGTTGTGTGAAGTTGGTTTTATTTGAAATTTGAATTGCATTGGAAATTGTTTGGTAGGTTGTTTATATTATGGGTGTGATTTCTTCATAGAACTATGTGGTAATTTTTAAATTGTGCGGTTAGCTTATTAATTTGTATTAGTAGTAAAAACTATATTTTGAAATGGTTTTGTGTGCGTTTGGTTGTAAAAGATGTTTTTTCTTGAGTTTAGTGGGAAACACAAAGTGAATATTTAAAATTGTTTAATAAGATTTTACTTTTGGCTTATTAAATTATGTGGTTTCTGAAAAATGTGTTTTACATATGGTGCACGGTTTTCCATCAGATTATTTGGGTGGTGCAGGTCACCCTTTAAAATTTTACTTGAGTGCATGTGATGTTTGAACGCGTTTGAATTTATGACTGGTTATTTTAGTGTGTGCAAAGCCATGTTACACACTTTTACTACTGCTTTATAATTTTTCTTTTTAGTGGTGTATTAAATTATGATAATAGGGTATAACATGTTTAAAAATCCTTTTAGTGTGTGTCATATATCAAAATGGTGTTTAAGTGTGTAAGTGTTGGTTTTTTTAATGATAAGTGACCTTAAACTGCACATATGGTTTAATTGAGTATGTAACCTTAGAATATTATGTTTTGAAAAGATTTCTGGTGTGCATATGGTTTCAAAAGAGGGGTTGGGTGTGCAAATGGTGATGTTTCATGTCTAAGTACCCTGTTCGGATTTTATGCATATGTGAGACGTATGACATGAACATGAAACTTGCTTGAGCACAGAGCAAGAAGACCGGGTGGCAATGAGGGTGCACTAGACTAGTGGGATAGTGTTCTAGAGGTGACTTGACCCGGTTTCACTGGCAGGACTAACGATAGAAACATTAACTAAAAATATGCTTTTCAGAGGGACGTGGTCTCATAAGCCGTGTTTTCTAAGGTTCGTGGCCTTCTAAGACACAATTTTTGAGGGTCGTGGTTTCTATGCCACGTTTCACCATGACACAAAGATCTAGGGACCCAAGCTAGCTAACACCCCCAAGTAATCTCCCATATTTGGGGCTCATGGGCTACTTTAGGCTCATCTGTGTGTCACATTGATTATTTTAAAATGTAAGGGTGTCTCTGTGTATTAATTTATGTTGTTCTAGTCGAAACTGTTTCCCTTAATCTCATTTTCTCTAAAACTCTTTAAGCATTTACTTCCATGCTTTAACAAAAACTGTAAATGTATTTGTCATTTAATGTTTATACATGGAACCTTTAATTGGGTGACGTCCTACTAGGATTTTGGCTCACCCCTTGGTCTATGTAGTTTCTATTTATTTTATATTCTAGGTTGATGCGTTGAGCTCAGCGATGGTAGAGATGGTTTCAGTTGTCCTTCTCATGTAGAGTGGTGTTTTTTGGCCTCTCCTTTACCGAGAGGATTGATTCAGAGTCTTAGTTTCTAATATTGCAATTTCTTTTTTAGTTATTGGATCGAGTTGTAGACCATTATGTTTGTTTTTAGTTTAACAGATTGTGTGGTTGATAGTTATTCAGTTTCCGTTTACCTATCTTGTTGAATGTTTAATGTATCTTATTTTTGGTAAAACATTCCCACATGTTACTCTTGATAGACGGGCACTTGTGCCAGCCTGTGGGGATTGAGAATGCCCTTCGGGACTTTTCGCGGACCTGGTCAGGTGCTGGGTCAGTTGGCGACCCAGTCTAGATTATGAGAAAATGGTATTGGAGGTAGGTTTTTCTTCTTAGGTCGTGTTCTTCAAGGATAGAGTCAGGGTATATTAATGTTAAGGGTGTCGAAACTATATATTCTAGCTATGAGAAAGGTGTCTGGCCAGCTCACCTCAGGGCGGGACTCGAGTTACCAGAGTAAGTTGACGTTTGTTTGAGTCATTGGTTATTGTGGTAAATCATGTATAGTGGAAATGAAAATGGAGTAGGTTCAGTGGTCGTAGTGTGCTCGCAGGGTCTAGAAAGCCATGTGGAGATGGGGACGCTGTCCTAGAATACCCCCTGTGGCGGTGGTGTGATTGGCGTTTGGCCACCAACCACATGTCCTAGTCACGCACTGACACTACTTCCCTCTTGGATTGTTCCCCATATCTTTGTTTTAGGTTCATGAAAATATGGTTTTTATGTAAAAATGATTTGGTCTTGAAAATTGTTTTGAAATGAAGCGCTTTAAAAATAAAACGATGTGTACGGTTTGAAAGGTGTGAGTTTTATATTTTGGTTTTGAAAAATTGAAAGGTTTGGTTTTGATACTTGGTGTTCTCATGGGAATCCACATACATGAGGGTATATAGAATGAGAAATGGAAAATGGCATGAGTAGATGAATTCCTAGATGGATATGAGGGGGGTGCCGATGTGGCATATGAACATGCATGATAGAGGCCCATTGGGAAACATTTGAGTTTTTGCAACCCACTAGCTTTTCTTATTTTCAAAAAGTTATGTTAAATAAGAATTTGGTGTGTTAATAACCAGTGATTGTGTGGTGTGTCCTTGTGTTTTGGAAATTTTGGATGTGAGGCATTTTGGGCCGTGGATCCTTTCTGACTGATTTGGGTCCAGAGTATAAATTCATATTTGTTAGATGGTGTGAATGTGTGTGGTTAGCGGTTTCTTTTGAACAATGATTCAGGAATCCCTTACAGTGGTTCCCCGTACAACTTTAGTGTTCTCTTGCGATATGTCTTGACCATTGGACAAGTTTGGCTGATTCCATGGTTTTCTTTGTTGATTATTGCATGCCCCCCATAAGGCGTTAACATGAGATTGAAGTTCTTCCAGGGAAATTCGCCGTTGACCAGACCTCCAGTTGATCAGAGGAATCTACTCTTGATTCATAGAATTGAACCCAACTCTACTTTTTACAACTAAGTGGATCCTCTTGCAGTGGGATTACACATGTGAGGGGAGTTGAAGGGAGTTTTGGTCTCTTTGAGTTGTTTGATTCATCGGGTATGATGTTTGACCCAGTTGTGTCTGAACGCCCCCTGGAAATGGTGAATGAAATTCTAGTAGGGAAGGGTGAAGGAGGTTTGGAATGACCAGTGCTAACTGATGGCTTGAAAGGCTTGTAGTGCTCTTGTCGGTCGTATCTGTCATGTTTGGTGACATCTTGCAGCATGAGTTCTCTTTATGTGCTAGGGTTGATTTCGTAATATCCTTCATTAATCCAGGTTGTCTTGTTTGCAGTGTGGTTGCATGTGGCACCAAAAGGAAAAGCATTATTTGGGAGTCTTTGATACAAGACTGCGAGGCAGGAGGTGCTTCAAACCTCGAGGATCCAGTCATAGGCCTCATAGTGAAGCTAGCGCGTGGTCAGGAAACCTAGGATTGTATGGGACCACATCATTATTTTTGTCATTGGCACAGAATGTAATGGCAGTTTATATTTTTTTCTGTGGATATTCTATTCCGAATAAACCATTTGGGTGCATAAGGATTCTGTGACTATGTGAAAGCGTGTTCATATTGTTACCATCAAGTCTCGTTGGTTGTGCCCCACCGAGTTCATTTTCATTTGTTTTCCATATGGGGGTCTGTTGGGTAAATTGGTCTCAATTGTGAATAGTGGTCATACCGGAATGTGGAGATGTTGGTATTCCATAGGTCGTGGTTTTGACGCCCATATAGTTGGGCACCGCCCTCCCTGTCCATTATGGTGGGGTGTTTGGTCACCGTCAATAAATTTTCAAGGTTTTTTATATTTTTTCAACAATAATGGTGGGGTGACCCTTGATAAGTCTCACAAAAATGACATTGGAATAAATCAGTGTTGGACATCTTCTTAATGGTGGAGATTCTGTTCGCCCCCCCCCCCCCCGGTCAGTTTTCCAGTCTCGCCCGGGGTGTTGTTAGGTTCTTAATGGTAGAGAACCCCTTTGGGCTTCCCAATGATGACCATTTGTTATGTTTCATTCCTTGATCAATCAACTGGAGGTGTTCTAGCTCATTGGGGCAGACGGCACAAATTCAGTTAGTCTTTTTTACAAGTTTATTGATTTTGTCTTTTTAGTCACATTCTCTGAGAACAATGTGTTTTCCTCTCTTCACTTACTTTTTGGTGGGAATCCTCTTTTTTCCTTAAGGGTGTGTTGTCTTCTACTTTGGGATTCAATCTTAGTGATGGCTTTCTTGGGACAGAATGCTTTATGGTGGGGATAATTGTCACCCCTATTGTCTTTAAATAAATAGTTTTTATTATTTTTATTGGTATCAGGTATTTCAGGTTGAATCTCGTCTTAAAATTTTTGAGTTCCTCAGTAAAAACACATGTTTTGTCCTTGACCCAATCCATCGCACCACGGTCGAAGTCATGCGGCCTCATCCGAGTCACCGCACGACATCGCCTGGTTCACCACAAGTCCTACCACATGTTCCACTTATTAAATAAAATAAAGTAAATAATAATGTGAGAATAAAATAAAATTATGAAAAGGAGTAGAATAAATTTTAATTAATTTTTATAAAAAATACTTTTCGCAAAAGGATAATATTGTTTTTAGTTTTGAGGATATGTTATTTATTATGTTTTGTGTATTATTATTATTATTATGAGTTCTATTAGGTTATATATATATATTATGTTTATTTTTACCTTTATTCTTTTTTTATCCATTTTATTATATTCTCCCCTCCCTCCCTCTCACTCTCGTTTCACTACCCCACCCTCATGGATCACATAGCTTCCCCCTTCCTCCCCAAACCCTAGACCGGAGCCCCTACAACCCTCCAAAGACATCGTCGATTACATCCCTCACCGGCGTCCCCTTACCGTCATGAGAACCCCCCTGACCAGTCCTAGATGCCTGCTGCACCAGCCCTCCGCGTCACGCCCTACTCTGCTCTGGCCCCCTCACGCTGCACAACCCCTTCTCCAGCTACTCACCCACCTCCCTCACCTCTTACCGATGAACCAAAATCCGTACCCGTGCACACCGATCGTTGCTGGATCCCTTTCCTAGCCATCCCTGTCAGATCCACGCCATCACCTCCCAGCACGCCGCACCACTTCACTCCCGTCCAGCCACCGGCCTATCGCGCCCTTCGATCTATCGTCGCCCCATCACCCCATTGTGCGCAGCAAGCCTGGTGCGACCTCCCCAATTTGGCTGGTGCGAATCACTCTAGCATGTATCCCTTTCCCGGCCAGCCCCGTCGCAGTAGCTTTCACGCTCCTGTGTAGCATTCCTCCCATAGACAGCTACTCAACTGCCCCTGCCTCCCTGTTGGTCACGACCAAGCCCAGTGCTCCTCCACCTTGCAGGTGGAACCCTTCTTAGATAGATTTTTCCAGGGGTGGATTTACTCTACACCTCTCCAATGTGCTCAGAAAGCCCCCCAATATCCCCATCGCATGTGCGTTTTATTTTGTTTGGTTTGTTACTCCTTTGGGAGATTTCCATGTTAATTTTTTTGTGGGTTTTTGGTATGGTTTTGATGTTATCTTTCGTCTAAATCTAGCTTTAGGGTTCCATTGAGTTTTTTGTGGTGCATATTAGCTGCGGATGAAGATCCACTAAAGATTTGGGAAAAATAAACACATAGGTAAGTGGTTCCGCATCTAATTATTATTTTATGAATTAATTTTCAAGATTAATTTTCTTTTATCATATTATTTAATTAATTTTGTATCACGATTTTGGTTTTATTTAAAATTTGAATTACACTGGAAATTGTATAATAGGTCGTTTATATTATGTGTGTGTTTTCTGTTGAGAACTATGTAGTAATTTTTAAATTGTGTAGTTAGATTATTTATTTTCACAAGTGGTGTGAACTGTATTTTGGACATGGCATTGGGTGAATTGGCTCATAAATTAAATTTTCTCCTTAGATTAATTGGTAATGAAAAGTGAATATTTTAAATTGATTTATAATCTTTTAGTTTTGGATTATTAAATTATGTGGTATGTGAAAAATGTGTTTTGCTTATGGTGCATGGTTTTCCCTCAAATTATTTGAGTGGTAAAGGTCACCATTTAAAAATTTATTTGAGTGCGTGTGATGTTGGAATGCGTTTGAATTTATGACTTGTTATTTTAGTGTGTGAAAAGCCATGTAACACTGTTTTACTACTGCATTTATAATTTTTATTTTTAGGGGTGTATTAAATTATGACAATGGGGTATAATGTGTTAGAAAAACGTTTTATTGTGTGTCTTATATCAAAAGGGAATTTATGATTGTAACTGGTGGTTTGGTCAATGATATGTGACCTTAAACTACATAAATGGTTTAATATAATATGTAACCTATGAATTTATGTTTTTAATTGAGTTTTGGTGTGCGTATGGTTTTAAAAGAGGGTTTGGGTGTGAAAATGGAGTTGTTTCATGTGTAAGTACACTATAGGGATTTTAAGCATAAGCGTGACATATTACATGATCTTGAAACTTTCTTGAGCACATGGTGAAAATCACATGTAGCTAGGATGGTGGACTAGACTAGTGGGATAGTGTTCTGGAGGTGACTCAATCCAGTTTCACTGGCAAGACTAACGATTTCCACATTAACTAATCATATACTTTTTTGAGGGTCGTGGTATCCTAAGCCACATTTTCTGAAGGTCGTTTCCTTCTAATACACGTTTTCTGAGGGTCATGGTTTCTATGCCACGTTTCACCGAGACATGAAGTTCTAGGGACCGAAGCCAGCTAAAACACATGAGGCCTCTCCCATATTTGATGCTCATTTGTTATTTTACTCTCATCAGTGTGTCACATTGGTTATTTTAAAAAGTAAGTGCGTGTGTGTGTATTTTAATTTATGTTGTTCCATTTTAAACTATTTTCCTTAATCTCGTTTTCTTTAAAACTATTTAAGAGTTTACTTCCTTTTCTTAATTAAAATTGAAAATTTGATTTTCATTTAATGTTTATACGTGGAACCTTTTATTGGGTGATGTCCTAAAGGGCTTGTGGATCACACCCTACTTACACCTTTCAGAGTATGTAATTTTTGTTGCTTTGGTATTCCAGTTCGAAGTGTTGAACTCAATGATGGTTCCTAAAATTGTAAGTGGTATGTGAGATATATTGACTATATCAACATTTTTATCCCATATATGTATATTTATATAGAGTTGAAATTATGGAAACAAGGGACATAAGAACAATGATGATTTTCAAGGTATCCATTATTCTATAGTGAGTATGCACTAATGGATTCCTTGATTTTACATATTCTATGGGACCTAAAGAAACCTACATCATACTAATGGAATATGGGTGGACATAGTTCTCTTTTGTGATAGATGATCTCAAGTATGTTTTTAGCATGAAATTATGAGGATTCAACAAAATGGATATTTTGTTTACAACTAACTGTATTAGTTTTTTATCTATTATAGTGATAAAGAAGGCAGGGTCAGGGATATGGGGAAACATAGTTAGTGAATAAACACTCATTTCCAGATTATATTTTCAATCTTATTTTTTTTATCATAATAAATTTTACTTTTTAAAGTTCTCCAATATATTTCATAAAGATTATGTATAAGAGAAATGGACTAATAATGGATAGTTAGGTAGAGAAGGTAGGAGATAGTAGTAGGTTTGAAGGAACTATAATGAACATTGAATTTATTTTTTTAATTGTCATATATTATTACTCTATAATGGCCTATAACATTTTGAGATACATGTTTATATGATATATATGTAGTTTTTTTAGTTTATGCATGCCTACTATTAATATTTATTTATTTATTATGTTTATTTAACTAACATGATTGATTGATTATTATTATCCCACTAACAGAATGGGACCCTCAATACTATTCAACATCCTCTTCTGTTTGCGGTGGTGCACATGAGGTTATGTTGAATTTTGGCACCGAGCCAATTTTTCAGTTCGAGGAACTAAATAATGCCACGAAATATAATTTAAATTATTATTAGAAGATGATATATATACTCTTATCACCATATTAAATAAATTTAATTATGTAAATTCTAGTTGACAAAGAGGGTAAATAATTATTATTTTTATAACATTTAATAATTATATGATTGCAACATACCCCACATGTAAAAGGGAAACCACTGTCCTTTGATATTATAATACAATGATAATTTTAGATCAACCACGAACTAATAAAAATACATCTATAAAACTAACCCCACATCTTACATGTCCTTAAGACACCCAAGGTCCAATCCAAGATGGCTAAATTTGGAATCGATATGAGGATTTCAATGAAGAGATATCACATAAATTTGTGATTTAATATTTATTTCAACTTCTACCTTCCTCAAATACTCATTTACCATGCATATATATTATCATAAATATAATAAATATATATAATTTGTTTATGCTAATGGAAGTACCCATTTTGGTTCCATTATCATCCTATGAGAAATGAATTCATTGCACATTTTCACATGTGGACTACCCCCAATATGAAGCGATGGGATTCATTTTTCATCACCAACATATATCACTGGTGAAACTGATGGATAAAATGACCATATATAATATTTAAGAAATTATTTTTATTCTTTAATGATGATAAAATATGTATCTTCTTATCTAATAATCTTTTCTAAATTTATAATGTTTCTCATTTATTCATTTGAGAAACTGAAACCATGATGTGATGTGATTAATCATTCACTTGAATAATATAATGATGGTCATAATGATGTAAATAGTGAATAAATATGAAAATTTTAAAATATTATAGAATATAATTACGTATCTGTTTAATAATTTATATCACTTTCACTCTGTAAACAATTAATAATGTCATTAATGCTTACAAATGGACTATTGTCTCCATGAAAAGGCATGATTTATTTACCATAAATAATCCACATGGGTAGTTTTAATGTGAATTAAATGTATTAATATGATAATTATATCATTCTTTATTATTTTTATGTAGTTTAACCTTATCCGATTTAACAAAGGTCAATATACCAATAACATTTTAGGTTATAAATTTAATAGTAAAAAACAAGTACATGATAATCATAGTGAATAAATAAAAGATAAAAAATTAAATAAACATAATAAAAATGATGATATTATCATGGAAAATTATGTTAATAAATTATAAAAATAATATAATATAAATATTCAACAATTATAGAATTTATAATGATTGATAATACTTTATGAAATGGATTTCCCTTTAAAACATTGTCACAAATATTTTTAGATCACAATCATTCAGAACCATTTTCTTCAATATAGGCCATGCATATTATTATTTATGGATAATTTTTTTTATTAATTATTTTTTAAAAATGTTAAATATATTTTTAATCATAAACATGAATGTTTTTTAAATTTTCCATATGGTAAATGTTTTCAATTTTGAAAATATGAATAATATTTTTTTAAAAAAATGAATACACATTAACTGTATTTTCTATATCATTATACAATATATATATTTTAATTAACCTATTCATGTAAATATATTTTATAATTTAATAAACAATTCTGGATCATTTAAAATATATTCATTGTTTTTTTAAATAAAAACAATATATTTCCATATCAATTTATATAAATGAATCATTTTTTATGTATGGGTTAAAATATACTTTTCACAGGTTTTATTATGTATCTATTAAATTATAAAAAACAATTATTCATGATACAATTCATGATAAATAAAAATTATAATGAATGATCCTCGTATAATCATGATGAATGGTGTGGTCAAAATAATACTCTAATTCATTCGGTAATGACTTATTCTTCGAATGCGAATATAAGGGATTTAACTCTGATTATTAATCCAATAGAATTGACTAGAAATTAGTTTTTATGATATGGTTTTAACCAAAGTGAAAATTTTTATTTATATAATATTATTTAAAACTCATATTATTCTGGTAAATGGTTTTTAATATATTTTTTTATTTCATGACTTATGGGCGGGTTACTGATGAATGTAATATTATTCAATATTGTTTTTTCAGGAGATATCATGTCTATCATAAATCTTCCATAGTTTCCAATATCGTTTCTACATGTTTAACATATTTTCTTTGTGAAAATATTTATTTTCACTGGTGGAAATGTTTTATTAATGTGAACTATTTTTATTGTGAATATTTTTACAACCATCATAGTTTACATGGATTTTCTATGGGACATTGAGATTAATTTTTTTTCACTTGTGTTATTTTAAATACAATGTTATCAATTATTTTTCAAATGATATATGTATGAGTAAAAATATTAGTATGGTCAATATTTTTTATATGGTGACTCGTTTGAATGAAGCAATGAAGTCTAAAATTAAAATAGGTGTATAAATTGATAGCTACATATTTATAGAAAAATTTCACAATGTATTGATGTGTAAATATTATTTTGTAATGTTTTTTATTAGTTTTCTAAAAACTCAAAACTAAAAATATCCACAAAATGTTTGATTATACAATAATTGTTCTATATAATGTAGTTAGGGGTTTATTATATTATAGATAATTTTAGTTGGAATTAAAGAAAATATATCTTCATATTAAAGGATTGGATATTATTAAATGAAACATTAATTATACTCTCATATATTTTCTTATAATCATGTTACTCTATTGTATGTTAACTATGATTTTTAATATAATTAAAATCTATGGAAAATGACTTTTATAGAGGAAACAATGTAGTTGATGTAGGATGGAATCCAAAGGATTATAAACTTCTAAATGTGCATTATAAATTGATTTTAATATAGTATATTTTGGATGTGTTAACATAACAAAAAAATATATTAATAGGGAACCAATTAACGATATGTACCAAATTCCTCACATATAGACATGTTTATAGTGTGTTATTTCACGAAATAGTTTCCTATATGTTTTGGTGGTTCTTCAATATGAGTGAATAACGGATGATGGATTAATAAATGGGAGAATATATTTGATTAAATTAGATATATAAAACAAGAAATAGAAACACATATTATTTTGTAATTTCGATGGTGAATCTGATTGACTATTGTATATAATTATGAACTCTCTAACAAATTTTAGATTTTTTCCATGTGGTGGAATGTTTATAAATAATATTTTTAAGGAAATATTTTTAAAATATACATATATGGATATTAATTGATTTTTTTATGTGATAAAAAATAATTAAGCGTTACTAGATATTTCTTAATAAAATTATCCACACATGACCTCCATAAACCAAATTTAATTATGTATTTTATGAGTAAAATTAAATTAATTTGAATGTGTATAAAACATTTTAATGATATATTGATGATTTTTTGTTATGATAAATTATATTTGCAGGATGTTAGTAATTATTAGATGGTTGGTATGGTGTTCTGTGACACTAGTGTTCATTTGAAATACTATTTTATGAATTTATCAAGGTGAAAAGATATTAACAAGTAGTCCACAAAGAAATTTGGAGGTAATCCTACCATATATTCCAAATGCTGTAAAATGTATTTTAAAAAATTTATTCCATGATTTGTAATGTTTTAATGTTGTGTAACGATTTATCATTTAGTTAGTCACTGTAGTGAAATTTTCTATGAAAAATGTATGGACATAGATATTCATCCATCAGTGTCATGTTTTATCTAAATTTAGTTGGGTTATTATTCTAAATTATGTACGATTTATTTCTCAAGGTATAAATGATCTTTATCTAAGGAATAATATTGGGTAAATGTATTTGAAAACAACTATAGGCGACCCTTGATTGACAAATTAAGTGGCCGTAGGTACATTTCTTATTTATTTATATAACATAAATATATTATTTGATTCAAGATCCTCATATAATATTATTTATTTCATATTTTCATTTATATTATAAATTCCCTCACAATAAATAATCATTTGAATATATAAGATTTTAGTTTATCACAGTATGATAGATTACAGTTCTATATAAGTATATTTTTTGAATGTCTTCCATTAATTATACAATGATGAATTTATTACATTGATAAAAGTTTTGGAACCAGACAATATGATATGATATAGAAATGAAATATATCATAACTTTTTATTTAAATGAAAATAAATTTTAAAATATTTATTTAGAAATGGAAAATAAATATCATATGGGTTTACTAATTATTTTTATGTATTAATTCATTATCAAGGACATTGATGGATTATTTACACAATTCATGATAGAACTTGAATTTCAAATCCCCTTTATCATATGGAAATATTCAACCATTTCTAATTAAAAAAATGTAAAAAGAGTGTCAATTTTATTATTTCATCTAATATAGTACTTCACATGGGCATGATCATGATTATTTTATAAAACATATACAGTTCCATGAGTCTATGAATTTAATATGAAATAACCTAATAGAAAATAAATTATGATGATTAAGCCATGTCTTCAAATAGTTTACAACATTTATCATCTCTAGGGTGTGTAGTAGTTTTTGAATATCTTTCACAGGTGTGGGTACAAATTATAGAATTTGGTTTATAGATTCATTCCCATGATATCCTTCTAGACCATATATATGAATTTTAGTTTATGGTTATGAATATTGAGTTCTAGGATTCACACAATATATTTTTGAATCTGATAAAGTTTTTTAATGAGTGTTTTGAGAATTTTGTGGTGGTTTTCATTGATAAGAATATAGTATCCTATAAAATATATGAGTAACATACAAACAAATCTGAGGATTTTTCTTCTGTCATGAAAAGAAAATTATTTTTATGTAAAATTTATAAAATTAAAAATTTGGTTGTACTATATTTCTTTTCGTGGGTATATTTTTATATATGTGGACAAAATAGTTATCTAACACAAAATATTGTTGATGATTGGGAAAGAAAATAATATGTAACTTTGATAACTATTTTTCATGGATTAGTAGGGTATTAAATAATATTTTTTAAAATATTTCAATGTTATCATTACCACAATTTATGTTAATATGAAAAGGATTTAATTTTATTTTGATAATGGATTATGAATAATTATACTTCCAATTGGAAATAAGATTTTTTAAAGATCCATTTTGTCCATTCCAATAAGAAATGGTGACTTTTTTATTTTTGAATATTAGTATTTAATGATTTATTATTTTCTGTTGATAAATGATGATTAGGTAATTGAATAAGAACCATTTGAGTTGAAATTCCATAATTAGTATTGCCATATGTTGGATCATTAACCTGTAAAGTTTTATTGATTTTAAAATTAATGAGGTATTATTTAATGGGGGAATTAAAATATATGATAAGAATAATATTCTAACATATATATTATTGAAACTGTGTTTTTCATCATGAAATAAATATTTATTGAAATGGAAAATGTTTATATTCATATAATTCCTTATCATAATAGAAATAAAAACATGTCAATCACTAGAATGATAAAAAATGATAATGAATCATTAATCCTGATAGATTTTGAACATTATACTTTAGTTAGGGATCCATGAAATGTAATCCTATATATTTTTCTTGAATGAACTCAAACTCTTTTGGTTAGTAATCATTGCAGTCATGTTTTTCATATAAAATTAAATATACCAAAAAGAAATATCATAATTTTTAAAAATTATGGAATTCCTTAAGATGGAAATGTTTTCTGAATTTAAAATTAATTGAAATTTATTATTGATATTTTGAAATAGGTTTTCGGTTCCACATGAACCCCAATGTAAGAAGTAACTGTTTTTTGATTTTCACATCTCTTTATTTTATAATCATCTAGATAACATAAATAAGAATTAATACAGTCAATTGTATTTTTGGGGTTGATAGTAAAATGATATTATATATTTTAACATGCAATACATTAATTATAAATATGTAAATACTAGAAGAAGGATTGAAATGTTGAGACGTCCACATTTTCTAGATTTAATGTAAATAATAGAATATATATATGTTTATCATGGTTGTATTACAAAAGATAATTCAATGAAATAACATGTTTATTAGATTGAGGATCACTAAAAAAAATAATTTCATTTTGATCCTATATGAAATATAATAGAATTAATTAAAATTGATAACTAATATTGTATAGACATAGGCATATTACAAAGATTATATCTCTGACTTGAAAATGTTTATAATCCCAGATTAATCCAAAAAATTTTGAAATAAAATTTTAAGATTTTGTGTATTGAATGAAATTCGATTACTACATTACATCCACAGTCATAAATAAATTAGGAATGATCAATTTAGACATTTGATAATATTATTTGAGGTTTCATCTGATTTATTATAAAATTTAGGATCCTAATCATTATTTGTTGTAATGTTCCTATATAAACAGGTTTCATTCCAGTATACATATGACATCATTTGAGGAATTATATAGAGATTGTTGTTGATCATGACTAGGATGGAATTATATTTCTGAAAATTTGATGATTAAACCCGAATGTGAAAAAAGGATTGAATGATAATTTAAAAACATTTGGGACAATATGTCATCACCTCACAGTAGACAAAAAAGATCTCAAAATAACTGAAGGAATGTACTCTCAATTGAGGTAATTAATCATGTTTCTTATAATTTATCACCGTGGGAATGTATTATTTTTTAAAAGAAATAGGATATTAATTCCAAGGTATATATATCTATAATATTTTATTTAAATTGTTGGGTTAGTTTAATTTTTATTGGTTCATTGAAAATGTTTATTTAATGTAAATGATGTGTTTCTTTTTTCATTTTAATGGATGTATTAACATGTTACAACTCATGTTTGATCCCTGAGGTGGTATAGTTGTGAAAGAATGTTCCATATAATTAAATGAATGTTTATATATTTCATTGAGGATATAAATTACTAAAAAACAATTTCATTCAGTTGGTAATTTATTTTGGAAGAAACCATGATTGGCAAAACATTATTGTAATTAGATAATAAAATGTCGAAAAAATACCATAAAATTTTTATATAATGGATAAAATTTAGAGAAGGAAGTTTTCAAAAGGTGGAATGAGTCTCAAAAACTAATAACAATTAAAATAAATAAATCATGTAATTTATATTCCCATATCATATAGATTAATATTTTTTTATTTTTATAAATGACTAAATAAATATAATTGATGATGGAATAGTTATAATTAATTATATTTTATCCATTAATGAAGTCATTTTGTATAATATGTTACATTTAATAATTTTAAAATTTTAGATTGATAATATTGAATTCATTATTGGAATCAAAATGTCAAATATATGTTAGTGAGTATTATTTTTTTTTAAAAAAATATTTTTTTGGGAATAGAGAGAAAACATGATCTTTAAAAAATTATTTGATTTCATTAAATAGAGTAATCTAAAATACCAATAATCATTTTGATTTGTTTATATATTCAATTATTATACACATAATCTAACATAATCAAATTCTTTTTTATGGAATCAATTTTTTTCTTACCGATGTAAGATAATTATAGTCTTTAAAATATATTTTTCATAAAAATGTTTTTCATTAATTTTATGTTATAATATAAAATATTATTTCTTACACTTTTAAAAGTTATATATATATATATATATATATATATTTGTTGGATATTAGTAATGATATGAGTGACATTAAATTAATATTAATTGTTTCTATATTAAAAAATTGATTGCATGATAAAGCATAAATGAGTTAATTAATGTAAAGATATTATGATAAGGAAACACAATATTATCATAATTATTAACTGATGATGGAATTTTTACACGTATCTCCAAGTATTTTAATTTTTTTAGTCTACATCAACTACGATATTGAGTTACTACAATTTGAAGACATCAAATAATTATAAGAGTGCCACTCCATTAACTTATAAAATTGTACCGAAAACCTCTCATATTCACATACATTGAGATATTCAGCTCTTCTATTAATTTTTATAAAATACCATTTAACAATTCCTCGCTATATAATAAGAATTCCAGTATATTCCATGGACAACTTCTAGAAGGGATATTGGGTAAGACAAATGAGGATTTTAAAAAAGATGTATAACTATTAATATTGTGTTTTCATATTTATTTCATCATATAACATAATAAAATATTCACTAACCATGATGATATTATTAAGTTTTTATATTCTATATACTGATATTTTATTAGACTATTTTTGTTACCCTTTTGCATCAACATTTCAATGATATGGAAAATGAATGATTCACTCATGTGTATGTGTTGACTACCATCTCCATTATGAGATGTGCTTCATTATTGATCCCCATCTCATATTTAATGTTAAAAATATGTGTATAATTTCTATAATTGATATTTATGATGTAATTATTATTACTTAAATATAATATATTACTTAACCTCTTTCCATTCCATCCATTGGAAACTAATAATGTTTCTCATTCATATGTTATAGAATACCGTATCCATTTAGAGATGTTATTAATTTTTCTTTTACACATTACAAGGATGGTAATATGGAATATACTAATTAATAATCATTAAATTTAGAAACTATTAAATTTTTTATATTAAAATATTAAATATTTTTATTCTTTTACAGCTTGTTTGAAATTTAACTCATCATTTATGTGTAAATATAGTCTAACGTCTCTATGATGCGACATTATTAATTATAAATGGATTCCATACATGGTTCAACTAATACTTATAGATGTTATATTTAAATTATAAATAAAAAAGATGATTATATTGGTAATAGAACAATATATTCTTTGACCACGGTAAATAGAACATATTATAGTTAGGTTATAAACTAAATGAAAAAAAACACAAATCATTACATTACCATTTTATTAACTAAAGAAAATATAATAATACATGAAATAAAAAGCATAATAATAAAAAAATGAAGGTTAAATGGATTATTTAGGAATTACACAATGAATATAATTTTTTATTCTTTAGATAGAGATCAAATGATTCCAAATGTAACATAATGTAATTAAATTTAATTTATAAGTTTATTTTAAATTAATTTAACCTTTCATCCTCTGTGTCAATATTCTAAAAAAAGTCCCCATAATGTTATAATTTATATATTATTAATTGAAAAAAATAATTTTCTACAAAAAATTAAAATGTTTTATATTGGTTTAAGATGCAATCACTTATACCATTACTAGTCATGAAATTTTTACATCTTCATAAAATATAATATTTTTAACAAAGGAGACATGATATCCTCTTCCCACAATCATATCCATTATAAATCATCATATAATATAAACAACCTAAAATTATTTTTATATTAATAGACATATCCTTCTATTTTGGAAATTTTTTAATATAAAAGTTTCATAGAAATAGAATATTAAAAATTATGATATTGTGAAAATTGAATTTTATTAACTTATGGGTAAAAATATGATTTTCAAATATTTTATGAAGTAAAATTTGTATATATTTAAGTGGCATATTAATGATATATTAATTTATAATTAATAATTATAATGGGATATTCCTATATTTATTATGGTTATAGTTGTGAAAATATGGCCCACCATTGAATTAGGTAATGATGTAGTCATGGGAGGTTAAAATTAAAGACATTAATCGGTTGGTTAATCCAATATTAGAAACATGGGTTATTAAATTATTAATATTTCTAAATATTAGTGAAAATAGTTTATGAATTGTATCCTCCATGAATATATATATTATTCTTGTAAAAAATGGTGTTTTGTTAATGTGATATCATTTTATTAGCTAAGTAATGTTTAATGAAGAAATGATTGTCTATAAAATGAATGTTTTCATGAGTTCTGAAAAGCCACATGATGCATTATTTGTTACTAATAGGATTTAAAATGGGTATAAATTGTTTGCATTATAGTTTGTTGATGTCATCTTTTGGAAAATATTTTTTATTTTATCAATGTATTTTTCTAGTTGATGTAAAATCCTTAATGGATTTCATGATTTTCAATAGACTGAAAGGATTTAATTTTATTATAAATACATAATAATTTTTTATCCCTTTTTTTATTTGTTTTAATGATAAGGTATAAATAATATAAAGGTTATGATTTCAACTATGAAAACCAATCTAAAATGAAGCTAATGTGACTTGAATAAAATTGGGGTATAATGTTAAATAACTATTTGTGATGAATAAATATAACATATGTGGATGTTTTCACATTAATATGTTACATTTATTCATAATTATTTGAATTTGTATTTGGAAAAGTACAGATTTTTTTTTGAAATTGTGACCCGTAATATATATCATTTAATTAAATATTCATAATTTAATGATGTGTCATATTATTAATTAGGGAATGATTTGTTGTGGGGTAATCTGAATAGGGGACCATGATATGTATTTTTCCTACCATATGATTTTAATCGTCATGTTTATTTGGACACATCAAATTTATAAGACTATGAGAGATATTTATTTCTGAATAAACATAGTCATGTACTATGATAAAAAGGAACTATGAGATATCGAATGATGCATCTTCATATATCTTTAGGTCCCATATATATGTTCCATATAAATATTGAAAATTTATGTTAATGAAATAATTTATTATATTACTATTGTTTAATACACCTTGAAAAAAATTCCAGGTTAATATGTTGTGTATATATGAAATGTGGGATGTGAGGTCTTGTTGATTCAAAAGAGATTGTTCATGGGTTATTATAATAGGGACTTCATTATAATATGAATATATAATTGGGAAACCCTGTGTACTACATCCTATCTAAATATATTTGTCTAGAACAACATTTTATCATGTAAATATACAATTGAAGGTTTTCATTTTTTTATGTATTTTATTACCATGTGGATACTTTTTATTTGTTGGATGCCCTTAAATATTGGTGTTTAGATAAGATATTAATGTTTATAGATTTTTTAACAATGAAACTAAGGAGTTTGTAGTACCTGAATATGGAAATACAATTTAATGGTTCTTTGAATTTATGGCCAATAGAGGATTATCCCTATTAATGGATAACAGATTTAATTTACACCAACAATTTAAATAAAGGGCATTCTACATAGATTACTAGTGAAATGTGGGATTGATGTGATGTCAGAGGAATGTGGCACGCACTTTATTATAGGAAGAATTGAAATACTATAGATTTTAGGGAGTTATGTTATAGTGAAGTGGCTCCCTGGATTTTATTTTTCCAATTTGTTTTATGATTTTTCTATGTATATGTGGACCTAAAAGATATTTAATATACGTAACACCCTAGTGAAAGGTATTTTTTATGGATTATCCTTATTGTTGATGGTTACTCATTGATGTGGTTAATTTAATTGAACTCTAGTGTGGTTAATAGAAAATTTCATTCAACATATTATTGGATAATAATTTCTAAATTCGTGTGTAATAATGATTTTTAATATACATTTTAAATCAGGTAATATAATTACCCTCTAGTTTTCTATTATATAGGAAATACCTTCATCTTTTGAAAAGTTTCAAAAATTGAGACCAAAGGAATATTTTCAATTTAAAAATTCAGACCTACGAAAAATAGTATATGAGTTCTTAGATGTCAAGTTAGTGTTCTTGAAGAAATGGGTCAGTTAGGGTTGAGTTATGAGCAAGGATTTAATGAGTTTCAGGAAGGATGTGAATGAGGAACTAGGAATGAAAGGAATTTTTGTTATTTAGTTATCTATATGACCGAAGAGAAGAGGCACCGTGGTGAATATAGGAGTTCATGCTTGGAATCTATGAGGAAATCAAAAATATTTAGCTTCAAAAGATCATTACATTCAATCCAATTTCCCTTGTTTTATCCAGGGTTAGTAAAAAAAATAATATAATACAAATAAATTAATTTTTTTTCTTCCACTATATATATAGTTTAATAATGGGATAATCTACACAAAAACCAATAAATATGGGTTTTATAATGTCCAATCGATTTTATCATTAATCAATAAGATATAATGCCTACTCTCAGAAATACATTCTCTCCACAATACCACCAGACAGGGTATCATTATTGAGTTATATCTATCCACTAGGGTATTAGTCCTCATATAGAATATGGAAATATAATTTACATTTTCTTCATGAAACTAGATAATTTACTACTAAAACTCAAATTCTTTTATGATAATGACATTTTTGGTAATGAACGTATATGTAAGTCAATGGAATTATTTTTTTCGCCGAATAAAATTACTTATCCCGGGAGAATTGGATTCATTAGGGAAGAAAATAATCTGATTATATGGTAATATTGATTCTTTTTATCATTATACAAACACCTGGGCACTTAAGAAGATAAAATTTCAATGAATTTTTATCAACATCATGAAACACTCATCTTTTAAGAATTTTCTTTTCCTTGACTTATTAATTGATAGAATCATAATAAAACTAATAGAGTGAATTATAAAATGTATATAAATAAAAATAATATTTTAACGGAATATTTTTTTCTAATCATGTTACCCAAAACACTTATTTTAGATAGTTTTTATCTAGGTCAATATGGAAGGGTTCAGGAATAAAAAAAATTATAGTAACACTTAATTTATTTTATTTGTATGTGTTGTGATATCATTATATTACTTGATAATAGATGTATATACATAGACACACCATCATTGTAACTCTTGAATTTGTCCATTTATGTGTGATATGATTTCTCTATAGGTATAGATTATGATTGAATATCAGAATAAATTCAATCATCATAACACTATATTTTTAACATTATGATATGAGAAAGTTTCCTCCTGGGCCAGGATTATGGACTGTTTTATGCGAGAACACTACCATTATAAAATTAGAGTTGGTCCATTTGGATGTGATATTATTTACACATAATCATGGATTAGGGATTCGTAGGTTCATAAACACCCATAATATATCATTGGAGTTGGTCAACTTGGATGTGATATTGATTCCCCATAGTCATGGACCATAGAATGTTATAAGCATAATTACTATCAAAATGAAATAAATATCATAATAATTATTATAGTTATTCTTTTTTTGTGATGTGATTTACTCCTAGGAATGGCTCATAGACTTGAATACTTATAAAATCCATTGTCATAACATTAGATTATCTCTATTAAGAAGTGATATATAAGTTGACATATAGTATTATGGATCAAAATGGTTGAAATTCTGAATAATATTTCAAATGTTCAGGAGTGATTTGGAACCATCATGTAACATTCTATTTCATTTAAAATTAATCATATTTATTGATGTGAGGGATCCAATGTATGTATAAAATTTTAATTACCCAAGTGATCTATAAATCCCATTTCATCTTATAATTTTGCAATTTTGTGCACCCCGTGATATTTTGGGTTTTCTAGTATCACTATATATTTACTAGTAATCATATAGGTGAATTGTTATGTGGGTGGATAAGGTTTTTTCTCAGGTTCCCATTTTGTGTTTCAATCATTGAATGATTTATATCTTATTTACCTTTTCAATGAACTCAAATTATAATGGATCACATATAGTGTATTCTCCATCAAAAAAGTAAATTAATTTTTCCAAATAATCCCAATATAGAATTTTAACATTGTCCGTGTTAACAATATATACATGGGATGTTTAAATTCATAAATCTAAACAGAAAAATCATGTTTATTATAAAAAAATCTAAGAAAAGGGGAACTAATGTTTATTACAGGATTTTATTGAACAAAATTTTAATTATGTTTAACATGATATAATACTTACTAGATAGTTATATTGTTTATTTATCACCTAAAGGTTTTAAAAATAAATTAAAATGAATGAATATTTGTTTTAAATACATATTTATAAGTTGAATTTAAACATACGTTTTCCACATCAATGATTTGAATTTCAAAAAACGGTCATCTACTATTATGATCAGTAAGTTATTTGGATTTTGAAAGAACCCACATGAATTTTTTGAATCATAACCCACCCCTATAAATACTGAAACTAATATAAATAATTAATAATAAATAGTAAATTGTATTATTATTTGATTTTATTATGGATATATAATAATTATATATTGATTAATATTTCAAAATATTAAAAAAATGAGTAATTGTTTTAAATTTGTAATTTTTATATAAATTTTGATTGTATTTTATAATTAAATTAATATTAAAAAAAATTATTTTCTAAAAATTATGTTCATTTTTTAATTCTACAGGTCAAAAAATGGGTAGGGTTAATTTTTGAATTTTTTTAGAAATTCATGAAATTTTGATGAACAATGAAATATGGGAAAATATCGAATATTCATATAATCAGTTAAATGAACTATTTTTGACATCATTGAAGATTTTATATCAATAGTTTCTAACTAACATGAACATATTACTCTTTTGGGTCACATTAATCATGTATATTCATTGTCTTGAGCCAAAATATTAAACTAATCATTAATATAATTTAAATTCCCTCCTCTCATCCCCTAAGAATACAACCTTCATTCGCGTCTTCCTCTCACACCACGTAAGACTTGATAATTTCCTATGTTCTTACATATTAACTCCCAAGGTTCTTCCTCACATCAAATATCTATTGTAATCACCAAAAAGACAAAACCAAAGGCTTTAATGAGGATCACAAAGAGAAGATGTCAAGAGGTAAGAATCCTCTTCATTTTTCATGTGTTTTCTTTCTAATTCCTTTTTTTCATATATTCTTTTCCTAAGAAAATTTAAAGGTGGTATTAAATCACCACGATATCATATAATATGTATGTTATCATGTTTATTTAAAGGATTCATCATATTTCTTTCTCTCCTCTGACTCGTATTCTGAAAAAACACAGGTTGTGATGTGCCGATTTACCAAAATCGTGGATGATGTGTTTTCAATTTATATTAATTTCATAAAATATTGTCATAAAACACATTTAATTATAGAATAATAATTCAAATTTTATTATGTAATTTCTTTTATATTCTATAATGAACATAAATTCATGACATTAAATTATATAATGGAACAAGTTCATGATTATCGAGGAACTACCAAAAATGATCTAAACAAACATCATTAATGTTTTCTGTTGTGATCCATCATCATATAGGGTAAAAAATGATATATGTTATCATTAAATATTTCCATAACCCAAGAAAAACACTTCATTCCAATTCCAAAATTTCATTTCCTTACAATAAGAAAATAATATACAAACCGACCTTGAAAATCTTGTAAAGAACGCACCCCAAAAAATGGAGGGAACTAAATAATAATAATAATAAATGGCTGAAATGATGTTATGAAATGATCATATATGGTGTTATAAACGTGAATATATTATTATATGATATTAATAACAATATTTTAAAAATTATACCAGTGTTTTAAACATCTTTGATATAAGAAAAAGTCGTGTTAGGGGAATTCATAACCAGATTTCAATTCTATGGGTTAACATTCCACATCATTTTTACAAGGTATTAAATTTTGATTTTTATATGAATTTAGTTTTAATTATTTTGATTTATATTTATTCACAGTTTATATACATATTATATCCACTCTATTATGTTCCACTTCAATTATATGATATTTGTAAGGGTATTTTATTTTAAAATCCCATTTTGAAAATCATTTTTAGAAAAGTAAAAAATAATTGTTTTTTATGAAATTATACATGATGTATAATTATGTTACCATTATAGATAATTGTTTATTATTATGGTTGGGATATATATTTTCTTCTAATGAATTGGACAACATTATGTTGGAAGTCGGTTGTAATGTTACTCCATGTGTAACTGTGATGGTTACACAATTAGGTAGCCATAAGGGTTATTTTGTTTGGTAGCAGTGGGGGTTAAAATTATAAGATAGTCGATATGGTTAAAAGGTTATTTAAGTAACTCCACAATATAAAATTATGGTTCGGTTGATTTTTTATATATTTTTTGGAAATATCATAGAAATTTCAAGTTTCACAAAGTAGGTTTGTATGGCTTACAATTATGTCTTTTTGAAAATGAATTCATACATTACTAGTATTCATATACTAATGTGTTATTTCCTTATTTATAAATTCCATATTGAGATATTAGTTCTCATCCTGAGGTTTTATAATATTATCAATGGTTATGAGGATATGTAAGAGTAATATGTTATCAAAGTAAAATTCTATGAAGATTTATCAAATAGATCATTATTCATTTGAGAAGTTTTTTATTTTGGATCAAATGGATACTATTTTTGTTTTATCTTCTCAATATTAATGTTTTATGTTATGTATGTATTATATCCAAATTATCCAAAATAAATATTCAAGAAAATATCCAAAATATCAATAGAAGGGATATCTTGAATAAATTCTATATTACGTAATGTAATAAGGTCAGGTCCTTATAGTTGGTATTATTGGATGATTTGGATAACATTAAGGTTTAGGATGATGTTAATAAAATACCATAACTAATTTTTAATCTATGCTTAATTTGAAATGATATTGAATTTAATGACTACCATGTTTCATCAACAATGATATGTTTCTTCCTAACAGTTTTCCTCATAAGAAACAAGGTTGCTGATGTGAAGAGGGACTTATTGAATGATATCCTTCTGAATCTGTAACCCAAAGTGGTATAGATTGGAAGAATAGGATTTTGATAGTAATGAATCATCTAATGTAGTAAATTAATGGTGGTGGAATCCATGTAAGGGAAAAACCATAGGTACCAAAATGGAACATCATGATAGTAGAACATTTTATGAGACAACACCCTCCAGCTTTTAGCAGATATTTAGACCATGTAACGGCTGATGTATGGATTAAATACATTAATAGATTTTATATGATATTTTAAGTTCAAATAATCTAAATTTAATTCTTTCCATTTATCAATTTGGTGGTGAATCTGATCAATGTTGGTCAATGGTCAATAATATCATGGACATAGTGGAGATTTATTCCTTAGAGTTGGATGAATATAAATGTATTTTCCTTGTAAATTATTATAATAATGTGTGGTGACATAGTATGGAGAATAAGTTACATGAATTTGTAAAAGATGAGGACTATTAAATTACCGTGTATGAAACAAATATCACATGATTTGAAAGGTATGATCCACATCTTATTATGGATCTTGATAGAGAAATAAACCACTTTTAATTAGGGGTAAAGCCAATGTATCAAAGGGAATTGACCTCTCGTTAATTAAAAGGTTCTGAGGATCTTTTATGATGTGATGAGAGGGTATAGATGGAGTTTTCTTATGATCACACACACATTTAATGTAAAGAGAAGAAGAGGGGAATATTGAATGACATGGGTAAGAATAAACCATGTAAATTTAATGGTATGAAATTCTAGATTCTATTTTGTTAAATGTGTGGAAATAATAACCCTGGATATAGCCTTTCTAAAACAGTGATATATTTTCAATGTGGTATGTTTATACATATGTTCCCATATTTTAATGAAAATTATCTTATGAATAATCCTAACAAGAAATTTTTTTAGTGTTTTAAATGTGGAGATGTGGGTTATTATGATAACGCATGCCCAATGTCAGATCTCTATGATGCAAAGAATCCATACTATGAGAAAAATGGTGCAGTAATATCCTTATCGACTATATCAGTAGATGTTAGGATATCCAATGATGTTGTATTAGGTAACATCTTTGTTTAATCATATTTTTATAAATTTCGGTTCAATATAGCATCTATAAATTCCTTTAATTTTAAGAAATTTCTTGGCAAATTGGAAATATCACTACATCAAATGATATTGTAACTTGTTCTTAAAACACCATGGGAAAATATTATATCAAAGATAAATTATAAGATTATATCTTTTGTGGTTAGTGGAATGTATTTACCTACAAACATTTTTGGTATGACCTTAGTACTAGTTTATTTCATTCTGGGAATGGATTGGAATTTTTTTTATCGGGGTAAGATAGACTGTAGAGAAAAAAAGTTTTTTATAAAGATTTTATGTTATTATAAATGATCAAAACCATAAAATTTAAAACATATTAAGAAGCTATGAAACAGTTGAATGATGGAAATGAATTGTATCTTTCTCACATTTTTTAAAAAATAGATTTTTTCAAATTATTGATGTTCCAGTGGTAAATGAATATGTGTATGTTTTTTTTCTAATCAATGACCTAGTTTTTTACCTGATTGGGATATTGAAATCACAATTGACTTACTTCCTTATGAAAAGCCAATTTCAAAACCCCTTATCAAATGGCTCAAATGGATCTTTCTTAATTTAAAAAACAATTTCATGAGTTTCTTCATAAAAGATTCATTAATCCTAGATCTTAACCATGGGGTGCTCCTATTTATTCATTAAAAATTAATACGGTTCCATGAGACTCTTCATTTGATTAGATCGCCTTGAACAAAATCATTAATAAAAACAATTATCCTTTTCCTCACATCGATGACTTGTTTGATCATCCCTAGGGAGATCATTACTTTTCCATGATTGACATGAGATCTGGATACGATCTACTAAATGGGAAAGAGGATAACATCCCAATATTATCATTTCATTCTAGATTTGGGAATTATATATTTTTTGTCATTCCATTTGGGTTATCTAATGCACCTTCAAGATTAATGATTCTTCTGAATAGAATATTTCATGAGTTTTTTTGATAAATTTGGGAAGCGTTTATGGATGAAATTATTTTTTTTCTAAGAGAAAATAGAATTTTGAGAAACATATAAGGGTTGATTTTCAAATCGTATATAAAATGAAACTTTATGGTATATTTATAATGCTTCATTTTTTGTGGAAAAAAAATATTTTCCAAAGAACAGTTTAAATAACGATGGAATAATAGTTGATCCTACAAAAAATGTCATTGATGACCAGACAAGGCCTATAATTGTTATAGAGATTCATATATTTTTTAGTATTATCATGCTATTAGCTACGGTTTGTTAAAAATATTGAACGGTTATTAGCCCGCGTAGTATGTTAACACTAAAATTAGTTACATTTATTTAGACCAATTAATGTGATGATTGTTTTGAAGAACTATTGAAGTGATTGGTGAATTCATCAATTTTGGTGTTTCCTTCTCAAAATGGTGAGTTTTACATCTACATTGATGCTTTATTGATAGTACTTGGTAGTGTTTTAATGAAGAACGTTCAGGTAATTTCTTATGCATAAAGACAACTAAAAGCTCATGATCTAAATTATCTACCACATGATTTGGAATTTGAATATATGGATTATCCTTGGAAAATCCAGTGGCACCATTTATATGGAGCCAAATGTCATATATATGTGAACCATCAAAATATGATGTATATATTCACTCAATATGAATTAAAAGTGAAGTAGAGAAGATAGATTGAACTGATAAAATATTATGATTACACTGTCAATTACCATACAGAAAAGGAATATAAAGTGGGAGATACCTTAAGTAGAAAATATCATACATCATTAACCATATAATATTTGGAACATGATCCCCGGATTAATAATTTTATGATTATTGGTGTAGATGTTATTGGTGTAGGAAATTACACAGGTTTTGTTTCCTGTTTTAATACAATCATCATTATCAGATGAATTATCCAACTGAATATGGATGTTCGTGAGCTACCAAAAAACGTATAATTGGTGAAAATCGGTAACTTTATAGAATCTAACATTTACAATGGCTGTGTTTTGAGATTTTTAAAAATATTGGGTGTTCCTTTTGATTCAAATTTAAAGATACATTTGTTCTCTAAAGCTCATAGATCACAATTTTCAGTTCATCCTTGTAGTACTAAGATGTATAGATACCATCGGGAATATTACTAGTGGGATGAAATGCAAGGAGATATTGTATAATTTTATGTCAAATGTTAGACATGTCAAAAAGTTAAAGAATAGAAAAAGTAACCAAAGAGGATTCTTCATCCTTTTCTATTTTCAGAGTGGAAATGGAAGAATATATCCATGGACTTCATTGTGGGACTATAAAATACTTTTCTAGGTAAAAATGAAATATGGGTTTTTCTAATCTGCTGACTATATCTGCACATTTTCATTCTATTCAAGATAAAATTTCCATGGATCTACTTTCGTGACTGTACCTTAAATAGGTTTTCATGTTACATGGAGATCCTATTTACATATTATCAAAGCAGGATCCCAGATTCACTTCTATCATTTGGAAGGTCCTTCAGAAGTCATTGGGAAAAGAATTAAATTTCATTATAGCGTTTCCCCCTCAATCATATGGGTAGTCAGAAAGATGGATTAATACATTGTATTATATTATTAAAGCTTGTTCAATGGACTAATAGGGAATTTGGGATCAACATATTTCTTTAGTGGAGTTCTATTATAATAACACTTTTCATTCCAGTATACATATGGCATGTTTGAGGCATTTTATAGGAAGCAGTGTCTTACTCTATATTTTTCGTGTGAAATCATGGAAATGATTTTGTTGGGACCAGAATTAGTAATGGATATGGAAATGAAAGTGAAGATGATCTAGCAACACATGTGGAAATATCTGATAAGGAAGAAAATTTATGCAGACAACATGAAGAAAGAATTTTTTTTTGAGCTTGTTGATCATGTTTTTCTTAGAATCTGACTACAGAAAAGAGTTATGTGTTTTCGTAAGAAATGAATTATAACTCCATGGTTCATTTGACCTTATGAAATTTTTGAAAATGTTGAGCCACTCACCTACCATGTATCTTTTCCACCGAGTTTATCTCAGGTACACAATTTGTTTCATGTTTTGATGTTGTGGATGTATGAGACAAATTTATCTCATGTCTTAAGACCATTAGTAGTTTAGCAGGAAGAGAACCATTCATATAAAGAGAAACCAGTTTATATTTTTGATCTAAGGGAAAATGTATTGTAGAATAAGTTAATCTACTATGTAAGGTTTTTGGGAGAAACCAAATGGTTTAACAAGAAAATTGGGTGTTTGAAAATGCTATGTGGGAAATGTACCCCCACTTGTTAAATATGGAAATAAAATAGCGATGACAAAATTTCTAGAAGGTGGGGACAATGTAACCCCCCAAAGTTTTAAAAATATATTAAAATAAATGATCTATTAATTTATTTTGATATTTATACCCATCCTTTAAACATAATTTTTCTAGCTCAATGATTTGAATTTCATAAAATGGTCATATACAGTTGTGATCTGTATGTTTTTGGAGTCTAATTGAACTAAAATGAATGTTGATTAATAGTAATATACCCTTACGAATATAATAATTAATATTAATATGACCATAATGAATACAAATATGTATAATTATATCATTTTATTATGGTTATATGATAATTGGATGTTTATTAATTTTTCAAGGTATTAAAAAATGAGTTATAGTTTAAATTTTTTTATTTTTTAATAACATATTATTATATTTAAAATATAAATTTATAAAATTTATAAAATTATTTTACTAAAATATTGTTTATTTTTTATTTCTACATGTCGATAAAGGGTTTGGGTTAATTTTTATTATTTTTCTAAAATTTCGGAATTTTTGATGAATATTGAAATACGTTAAAATATCATTTATTCAAATTATTATTTAAATGCACAATTTTTGACATCATTTCTAATGTTATTACACTTGAATTGATATCATATGTACTTATTTCTATTTGGGGTCACACGAGTTAAGATTATTTATGGTGTTGAGAGAAAATCTTAATCTAATGATTAACGTAATGGAAAATCTCTCATCTCCTGCACTATAAAGATCACCATTATTTCCCCCTTCATATCATAGCTCTCATACCTAGATCATTTCCTATGATCATCTAAATTCTCTCCCCAGGGTGCATCACCAAGTCCAAGACCTTATGGTCGCACCAAAAGGCCAAAACATCAGTCTTAAATGAGGATCTCAAGGAGAAGAGATCAACAGTGAAGAATTATCTTCATTTTTCATTTGTTTTTGTTACATTTAATTTTCTTTCTAATTATCTCTTCCCATTAAATTATCCATGAGGTGTGAAATTTCCAAAAAAATCACTACCACAAAACTGGGTTTCCACAGTGCCACCCTTTAAGAGCTCTAAAAATGAGCTGATAATCGGGCGACCTTTCTCAGTGCTAAAAAAAGTGGTGATAAAGGGATCTTTTAACAATGTTAAAAAGCGCTCTTAAAAGTCACCATTTCACAGTGCTAAAAAAAGCTCTGATAAAGCCCCAACCCCCCCCTATCAGTGCTTTTTTAGCACTGTTAAAGGGGACCCCTTTATTTGCACTTTTTAATAGCACTGGTAAAGGGTGAGAATTATCCGTGCTTTTTCCTAGAAATGATTAATTTTAAAAAATAATTCTTCAAAAATAATATATTTTTATATAAGTATATATTTATAATATATATTTTTAAAGATGTTTTCGATATGTATATATATACTATTATATTTATTATAAAATAAATTTTGTGAAAATGGCTTCAAAATATTTTAAAAAATATTATTAATTAATAATTTTCTTATTATCATCGAATAATAATATTTTTATAACTATTTGAAGACAAAAAAATCAATATAATTAATAAAACCTCTAATATAAGTTTAAAATGTATCTCAAACATCAAACTACCATAACATTTAATCTGAATGTCTATTTGAGCTCTACAGCATATCCAATCAAAGCATGCGACATTCTTTAAGAGATAATAACCCCATGGATCCTTTTATCAAATTATTCAAGGAAAAAATTCATAGAAGGCCTCCATTACTGAGTTTATTGTTTGGATACCCCGATTTTTTAACATTCAAATAGCTATAACTCCTAATCAGGATGTCCTATAGGCCAGTACAACATATAATATCGAAAATTGTTTCATTTTCTTTGATTTGACTAGTTTGTGGAGTTGAAATAGACTTCATGATTAGATTTTATGTTTATATTATCATTCTATGGATTTTAGATACATATATATATGTTTTTATTCATAAATATATATGTGTATCTATGTGTGTCTCTGTGTGAGTGTGTGTTTTGAATATATGTATGTATGTATTTATTTATTTATTAATAAAGACACTAAAAAAATATTTTTTAATTATATTTAAGACTAATATTATAAATATATATTAATATAAAAATAAATAAAAAAAATCTCAATAATTATATATATATAAATAGATATAAATATAAATTAATATATGAATAAATAAATAAATATAAATATATAATAATATGTTAATAAATATATATGTATTAATATAACTAAACAATTTTATATGAATATGAATCTATATTAGTATATGAATACATATATCTACATATATATCATTAAATGGAGAAAAAACCCCAATGGAATAGTGGTAATGGTGCAGGTGCACAATGGGGGAGGTCGTGGGTTCGTGTTCTGGTGGAAGAAAGGGCACGCAGAAATGTGGGAGGGGGTAGCGCGGGCAAGGGAAGCATGTAGGGAGAGAGGGAATGGGATCCTTCTAGTGTTGATAGGGGGGGGGGGTAGGCACCATTAACCCCCCCTCCGAATTATATATTATAATTAATTAAGTTTATTTTTTTGACTTTTATCTATGCTTTTTTAGTGCTGGTTAAAGTGGCCTTTATCAGTGCATTTCTGAGCACCGATAAAAGGGACCCCCTTTCGTCGTCTCGATTAACAGTGCTTTTCTAGCATTTTAATGCCCTTTTCTTGCGATAATAAATGCCATATTTGGAGTTGTTATTATATATTAAATATGTTATCATGTTTATTAAAAATATTCATCATCTTTCTTTCTCTCTATCCCTCTTATTTTAAAAATGAAACACCATTTGTGATGTCCCGATTTACGATAATCGTAGACGATGCATTTTCAATTTCCATTAAATCCATCAAATCAGATCATTAAACCCTTTTAATGGTTGAAAAATAATTTAAATTTTATGATGTGGCCTAATTTATGTTATTTGAATGTACATGCATGCATGACATTAAATTATATAATGAAACAAACTCATGATTATTGAGGAACCACCAAAAAATGATCTAAACAAACATCATTAATGTTTTATCTAATGATCTGTCATCATATATGGTAAAAAAAATTATATTTGGTTTCATAAAATATTTTTGAAACACATTAATATCATTTCATTACAATTTTAGAATTTCATTTCCATATGACAAGAAAATTAAATACAATCCAGTCAAGGAAATCATTTACAGAACGCACCCAAAACCAAGGAAGAAACAAAATACTAATAATTAAAGGGTGAAATAGTGTTATGATATGATAATATAACCTATTATAAACATGAATATGTTTTAGTAAGATATTAATAACACTTTATTAACCATTATACAAGAAGGATTAAACTATTTGGGAGAAAGAAAAAACACAAGGTAAGGAAATTCTTAACCTGATTTCCATTGTTTGAGTTGACATTGTACTTTATTATTTACGTGGTATTAAATTTTGATTGTGTGATGAATTTTTATTTTATTATGTTGATTTTGTGTGTATATATTTTAAATAAATACTACATATTATATATTAAGTATCACTTCTATATTATTATATTTGTACATTATTTTCTATTAAAATCCTCTTTTAAAATTCTATTTTACATAATTCCAAAGAAAAATGTTTATGGAATTTGTTATGTTATGTTATATTTTTCTAGTTCATGGGAATTATTTAAGATGATGGTTTAGACAAATATTTTCCTTCTATTCATTTCGTATGTTTATATTGGAGGTTAGTCGTATGGTTACTCCATGTGTAACTGTGATGATTACACAATAACGTTGCCGTGGGGGTTTCATTGTATGTTAGTTGTGTGGCTTACAAATTATAAGGTAGCCCACACTATTAGAACATTATGCATGTTATTCACCAATATAACTTTATGTTTATATTTATTTTCTATAATTTTTTTTAATCTCGTAGAAATCTAAATTTTCTCAATATAAGTTTATATGGGTGACAATTATGTGTTTTTTAATGTTACAAGTATTCATGGACTAATGTGTTCTCTACTTTTTTTTATATCCCTTACTAAGAATTTTATGCTCGTCTCATTATTTTAAAGGATTTTCACAGGTTATAAGGATGTGTATGATAGTGAAGGAACCCCAAAAAATTTTATGATGATTTATCAATGATATCATGTTCTATATAAAGTGTTTTATATTTTGGTTTAAATGGATACTGTTTTTGTGAAAACTTCTCTATATGAATGTGGAGTTTTATGTATGTATTATATCCAAATTAAATAAACAATAAATATTATAATATACTCAATATGAAATAATGTGATTTCTTGACTAAATTCAATATTATGTAATTTAATATGACCATGTCCTTCTAGTTTACCCAAAAATCTAATGGTATAATACAAAGTTAATGGAGATCCCATTTCTCATAATATGTAATACCCCATCACTAATACCCCCACTATGATCCATTGAGTTAAAAGAAACAATTTGAATCTTGTATTAAAGTGTATTCTCACTTGTAGGGAGTGTTATAACAGTGTTTTGGGTAATCTATAACCTTTTTATCAATATACATATAGTAATATAATAATAAGAAAAAATGAAAACCCAAAAGGAATGAGAAGAACTATATAATAAAAAAAATTATAATGATTTATTTCAATAACATTGGATTACATGTAATAAACTATGTTCCCCAAAAGTGGTAAGTCAAATCAAAGTGACATGAAATGGAACGTGAGGTTAAAAAAACTGCTAGTTACTTGATACCATCATAGAACAACCTCGATTAAAACTTTATTCAATCTGAAAAACCTATCATCAGTCCCTTTATAATCACATTATCCATGACCATAATGTCTACACATGCATTGAGATTTCCATGCGTGGTGTTATTATAACCCAATAATACACTACCAATAAAAAAATTACACTGTTTAACATGTTTATAATGGTTTATTCTATGATAGATAAAATTAAATTGGCAATAAATTTAAAATAAATTACGTGTTAAGAGTATTTATGAAAACCATGAATATTGTAATAACAATTTTACCTAACTAAGATCAATGTTTAATATTATTCCAATATTAGTAGTCTTATAAATCAGGTCATTGAATGAAAAAAATACAGCTCAACTTACTATGCTGGCAGTCAATAATCACTATTCCATTTTATGGAATAATACATACCAAAAATCAATGGTCTATCCACACTCCATGTTTATGGAGTAATCCCCAATATCATCCAATTTTGTATTTTTACATATATATAATTTCCATATGATTGTGTTTGGACTAGTCATATGACGACCCCAAAAAATGTATCAATATATAATGGTCAATCCCCCATCGTCTCAATGTCTGTAGATCTATATTATACAATCAACATAACATATGTCTCAATATGATAGTATCAATTGTCCCAATTAGAAACACCCCTACTCTTACCATATTAATATTGTAAAGAATATTTTAAATCAATTATATATTCCACTTTTCATGTCAAATTACCATTTTCGAGTCTTGATATTTTTTATAATTATTACGTCATTCCATCATTGATTAATTGTTCTATAATATTTTACCAATTCTCCCCTCAAAAAAGTCAATTAGAAACCTGTATGAAACAAAGTATATTGATACTAGATGTAATGTTTCAAAAAGATTTATGATATCCAAAAACTAAACATCACAAAATATAAAAACAATCTACTATTTAGTCTGTTTTATTATGAAAAAACATATCCACATTATCAAATTAAAAAAGAATAGGTCTCACGTTAAATAAATATATTTCATGAAGGACATATCACATAAAAATAATCAAACCATATAAAAATAGTTTCTATAATGGACCTATATAGAAATGAATAAATACCTCTAAACATTGATACAAATTTTAAATATTCAATAATGTGATATCATTAACCAAGAAAAATGTTTCCAAATAATTTTTTCACAAAAGACTACATTGTTCATCCATAGCCCATGAAAAAAAGATCATTATTTTTGTCGAACATAGGGAAACCCCATAATGATTGTAGGGAATAAAATATTATATGAGAGGAAATAAATATGAATTTATATTTTTTATTCCACCAATTAATGTGATGATTCCTAGAGTTTAGGGTTTTTATATTCCCTTGAAGATTCCCTAGGGTCTCCTGGTGTTAGAGAAAAAAGTATATTAATATTCAGTTTTTGAGGGGAATAGATAATCTATACGAAGTATTGGAAAAATGTTACATAGAATAATATTTGGAATAACACAATATATATCAAATCAGGAAATACTACAATTAAAAGGAGTTATACATCATTGAAATTGTTTCTAGATAAATATGTTTTTTGAATCGATAATATTGTAAGTTGTGTGGTACTTCAATGTAGAAAAAACACCACATTACAATGTTATTTATCTAGACTCTTTCACTAACCCCGTAAGGGAAGACTATGAATAGACCAACCTCCATTGAGTATTGATTGATTTTTTTATAACTCTTTTAATTCCTTATTTCATGACATTATGTCACCACCAAGTGTCTACATCATATCTTGAAAACATATTCTAGAAAAATTAAAACATATTTCTAAGACATTGTTCCTTAATACGAACATATTGACCTCCATTGTGAGGTAAAAAATCAGAATTCCATGTAATCCCCTACAAACTAAAATATAACTTATTCTTTAATATTTAAAAATTGAAGTGAATAGTCATCTACTCCTTCACATACAGGTCATTCAAAATTCTTCTCCTCTAATGAATTGTCATCTTCGGTATATACCACTTGCAGTTCAAATCAAACAACATGGGTTGTTGATATTGAAACCAAAACCCCTACTCACACATGTCCTCTAGGATATATTAATTCTACCACAAGAAACAAAAAATAATACCATTTTACACCTCAAAACTGTGAATCATTGGTTTGTTATTCAAGTTATAATTTATACAGATGATGCATCTATATCAAAATCAATGTCTCTATAGTTGAACTTCTGTGTTGGGTCTGGAACATACCACAGAAGGTACGAGACTTGTATCATTTTACAAATTCCTCATTTTTGTGGAGTAAGATCTATTCATCAAGATAAAACTATGTTTTGTTCAATGATATAGAACTAGAACATGAAAAAAATAACATTAATCACTTCCCTGTGTAATGTAAAAATCCGGATTTAATACAGCACCCAAATTATATCTGAGTCACCCAGATTGACATCTAAAGGATCAACCTACATGTATGTATGTTATTGTGTTCAAAATTGGAAGGTAAACAATAAAATTTATATATACATAACCATCTATGAGGTTTCCAAAATCATAATAGTCCCACTATTTCCTTTATCACCTGATGAATTACTAAACAGCTTTTAATGAAAAGGCTATCTATAAAAAGAATTAAACACTATCTAAATAAAGACATAGAATCTATAATTGTGAAATAACTATACCATTTCCATGTAATCATCCCATCCTCCATTAATGTCTATGATACATTTTTGGTTCATATCCTTTATGATCATGATCATCCATTATTACTATGTATTAATTTTATATTATTCCTCATACATAGTTTCAAAATAGTACCATGTAATTCTATAAGTCCTAAAAAAACCATGATAAGAAATATGTTTCCTAATCCAATATTAATATAGAATAAAATCATGGTAGTCAAAGGATATCATACAAATACATTTGTCCATCCCATCTATAGAGTGTGTCTCTAACACAGTCAGGAAACATTCCTCTTTAAACATCTAATAGAATATCAACCAAATAGAATCATAACAACTCGGTTCCTAATAAACATCATCAAAATGATAATATTCATCTTTTAAAAAATTTATTTAGACACAGGTTGTTGTTAAACAATTCTACAGTTGGATTGATCAAAACTTGTGATCTTATGACTTGTCAGGAATTACAAGATGAATCTTTGGTTTAATATCATTATTCATAGCCACAAATGTTTTTCCTAATATAATAATATATATTATTTAAATAATAGTTCACTACACTCTATAATGAAATAAATTTTGTTTGAATATCTTCTTTCATGGAATGAATGAAAACAATATCCAATGAATACATGTCATGTACTAACTAAATAATTAACATCCAAGAGGTGGGTCACATCTCATCAATAATTTATGAAACACAATGATTTCATTTTATCAATCATATATACTATTTACCCTAAGAAAAAATTATTAACATGATAGTCATGTGAGTATATTTCAATACCCATTGTACCAATGTTTATCTCACCCACAATTCATCCAACATACTCATAAATCCGGACTCGTAAAATGAATTTCACTCCCCAAACAGATGTGATTTCTTAATGAAAGAATCAGTATCAAATTTACTAATTCAATTATTATATGGAACCCGGATATCAAATTTGTAAGGATACTATACCAAATTCCCCTCTTGTATATTCTTTTCCAAATAAGATATTATATTATATAAGAACTTTTAGTATATATAAATTATAAATAATTATTTGAAGACATAATGTTGAGAATGATTCAATGCAAGAACCATATGTTACATTTCCCTTTCAATCATAGGATAGTTTAGATCATGATATCATATGAGGTGATACATATAAAAAAATACATAACCCATATCTATTATAATAATTTCTAAAACAACACATAATATTTCATTAAAACCGAATAATCTAATCCTAAAATCAATTAGTATCATTATTTAGGATAACATGTATCTCTACATTAGTACAAAAAATGACTATTAAAACTATTAATTCTATTCAAACAATAATCCATTTTTTTAATTCCATTGATAAGTGCTTTAATAATTGAAAATCCTTTTATAAATAATCTAAATATCTATATGAACATATAATATCATTATCTCAAACTCATTTTAAGGGAAGTCATAATGTATCGAAGAATACACCTTCTCAAGGACCATATGAATTACCCCAGATATATGAGGCCCATGAAAATAATGATATGGTATCCATATTTTCTACTTCAATGGTCTAATTTATTTCTTAGGAACTCAAATTATATGAATCATAATCTCTTGGTGTAGAAATTGGATTTAAATGGAATGTTATAATATGAGGATATCATTAACAGAAATAACAAAGGATTAGGGATATGTATGGATGATTTTTTTCATGAGACCCATTTACAACAATATTTATTTTATCATCATAAATATCATGAATATAAACTAATAATGATTGTATCCTCTCTTGAATTTCCTAATTGTAATATAAAACTCTCTAACTTAATGATGGTGGTATCTGGATCATTGTTTAATTGTAGAGACAAATTTGGGTCCCCTATACTGTCAAATAATTCATTAATAGTTATTAATATATGATAATACTTAAAAATTACTTTTTTTAAATTCCTGAATTCCATAGATAATTAAAGACCATCATATATTTTATGTTAAAACAATATGGAATAAAATATAAATGAATGGAGAGATCATATATCAAAATGTAAGATGATAAATAATATTTTATCAAGACCATACCATGAATATTTAATAGTAATAATCTGACTCTATATAGGTCTAAGAATTATTCCAAAAATATTCACAACTTAGATAGATAATCGTAACCATGAGCCAAAAAAATACATTGGTAGTTTAAGAATATGAAAAGAGAATCTATTATTAAGGACCCCATCCAAATATGTATGTCCTAATATGATTCTTCCAATGACACATGTGATAACCAAACCTCAATATACATGAATAAAATTGTAGAATATTCATTAATATACATTAATGAATACACTATCTATAATTTCTAGGGATGTTTTTTTTTTGGAAATTTCTCACTTTATCCGTAGTTGAAATTTGGGGATCATATCTTCCAAAAATGAAGGATGAAGAAACCTATCGATTCTATGATTTTATACCCCAACATACTATAAATTATAAGGTTTACTATTCTATCACAAAAAAATATCCACCAATTTAATTCTTTTGTACCCATGGATCCCCTAGGGTTCCCTCTAGATAAAAATTCTGTTCAATGAAATCAATCAAATCTTCATCATCTTGAGGGCATGTAGTCCCCTGGAAGGATGGGGAATTATAGCCTCGGATGAATAGTAATAATAATTCATTATCATAGTAAATCATCTACCTTGTGTACTGAAAATAATGAAAACTCATATTCTAAATGGTCATAAAGCATGAATAATGGACAAAAATGTAATCACGCTCAGTTATTTCCCATTGTATATTTGGTAATGGAACATTGTTGCTATAACGAAAATGTGTATTTTGACCATCTTCCATTGGATACCCCCTGAATCACCTTCTATGAAGAATAATATTTCTGTCCAATCAGTCATATAGAAAAACTATTAAACTTATATAAGATATTAATTAATATATGTTACAATCAAACAGAAGGGTTTTCAATTATATGACATATCCTTTGAGGTTACCCATACTAATAAGGCATAACCCAGATAATATTACCCTTGGAATAGGAATATATCTCAATAACATTATGTTAGTGCTATTCATATTCAAATATATATAATAACAATTATGTGAAAATAATTTAACATTAATACATTATATCATTTAATCGTGACAACATATTTGGATACTTATTTTGATATATCATCAAATATATCAAAAAATTTATTATATATATGTCTGTAAAATTTTATCCTATATACCAAGTCAATAATCATGAATGAAAAAAATCCCATAAATTATAACAAGACAACATACATAATATTATAATTAATATTTTAATTCATAATTATAAAATTTGTCCCTTTATGGGTATATGAGGGGATTGAAATAAATGAGTTTTCAAGACTCTGAAATGAATCCCCTATTGGAGTTCAACATATCATGAAATCCTTCATCAATTACCCATTCCCAATCCATGTGTTTAATAAATTAATAACCTCCAATAATATAAATTTTTAACACCCTAACCCAAATCCATAGATTTTGGTCTGTGAGATGAATGTCAACATGTGCGCATGCCTGTAAGCTAGTGGATGCCAACTAGTATAGAAGCTCTATATAGTTTCATGAGGAGAATATAACATCATTATTATTATCTACATAGAATTATTTTCAATAATAACAAATAATAATAAAAAATGACCAATCATTCTTAAGTAATAATTGATGAAATATCATAGGATATCACAGTTATCATAATAAAATAAATGTAATAAACTAAGATGTCCCCAAGTGGAAGGTGGTGATCTATATTTAAATTGGTGTTTTATACAATTTAAATTTTTAAGAAGGTGATTAATCCCTTGAAGTAGATATAAATTTAGGGAAGCTAGCATAGAATATTTTTTGGTGTTTTATATCATGTATGGAAATGTAGTTGAGGTTTCGAAGAATATATTTCCATGGGACGTTCATATGTTATATGATATATTATTGGATGAAGATATTTATTTCTATAGACTACCGTCTATTCATGAGGGAGAAAATTTATAGAAGAGTAATTTCTAGATTTCATATTGTATATATAATAATTCAATTGATAAATTTTGTGATACCATTCAAAAACTTATTTTCATAATGATTCTTAAATGAATTTAAAATATGAATCTTTTTTTATTGATATGTTTTAGATGAGAGGATTTTAAATGGATTGAATATTTATACATGTTAATTAACATTTATTTTAGTAGGATTTATAAAAAATAATCTCCCATCTCATTGAAACCATGGAATCCCATATCCACACATGTGGGACCCAAGGGTCAACCATGATGCATAGGGTCAAAAATTTCTATTATAAGTTAAAAAATGGCATTCATAGTTCACGTAACTATAGATGGATAATTATTGTCCATAAAATACCTGAATAGTGAGTGAATTATATATAATAATGATCCTGGTGGACCTCCCAATAGATTTTGTATATTCGTGTTTGGGTGCTGACCACAGTTCCATCTCATGTTGATGATGAAACAAACATTATTATGGAGTAGAGTGAGACCTAGTACCAAAACTATATGTGGGAAATGATTCATGATTTTTGTACACAAATCATTATACTACAATGCATACAAAACAATAGTATGATATGTTTAATATACCCTTTTTATTGAATAATCATTCTTCTTCAACCACCATCCATTCAAATTTTTTACATCATAGTTAGTGATAATCAAACTACACACACATATTCTTACATTAAATAAATACATTGCACACCATCATCACATATTAAACCAAAAGTAAGAAAACATTATTAATCACAAGAAGATATATATTCAACCTATGAATTTCATGAGTTCAATTATTCAAATATTATGAATCTTCATAGAGGGTATGACATTATAGTGATTCATACATTCACATATCTAAATTCTTTCACAATTTAAAATTATAAATGTATAATTGTTCCTAAAATTATAATAACAAGAACTCAAGGAGACCACATAAAAGGAATAATAATTGGGCTACATGATGAAATCAGGAATTTCAGTTTCATGTGAAGGAAACTACAGAAGGAATAAAAAAATTATGCATCAATTTTAATACCATGATGTGTCTAATTATTATGAGAATATTTATGAGGATCCTACCACAACGTAAACTATATACAATGATAGTGAGCCTCATTTGTAAAATTTTATCACCCAATAATGATAGAAACTAATAAAATTGATGGGTACTCATTTTATATATAAAAAATATTATATCTTCACCAAGAATGTTCTAATAATCAATGAGATAATCGCACACATTATTAAATATTACAATATAATAAAATTGTAGGAATAGAAACAACATATTTTTTTTTGAAGTGTCAACAAATACTCTAATGCATTCAAGATTTTTCAAAGACACAAAACCACATAAAACCACCTCCTTTCACAAAATAATGCCATTCAAGGGTTAATTGTTGTAGATGATCAAGGTCATGTGTAGTCACCTATTTGTTGGATAATAATGACAATACAATTATTTGGTCATGCGATATACATATCGGTTCATAGTGGAAGACATCCATGAATTTATATAAATTCTAACCTGAAAAGTTTATAAATATTAAAATATACATAATCCTATGAAATATATATTTGTGAATTGAGATACTAAAATTGTTTATAGAGAAAAATATAATGAATAATTGATTTTATTGAAGACCATAACATGATATACATGTGGCATTACTAATATATATATTTGAGAGCATTTAAAAGTGCCACATATTATTCAATTATTTCATTGGATTTAATTTAGAATATGAAAATATATATTTATATCTCATATTTTTTTATAGTACATTAAAAATATAAATTAAACATTAATCTTATATGTATTTTATAATTTATATTTGGGTAAAGTAATTCTCATTTTTCCATTTCACTATATATTCATATAATTTATAATGATGAAGCAGTGGAAAGCTACTTATTTGAATAATATTTATAAAATTCATCGTATTTTTATTATTTATGAATTTTTTATTTTTATTGTTGTTTTTGGAAGTTTATTGTTTTTTATTAGGGTCTATTAAAGTGGAATTCTTCATCATTTACAAATACACATAGAATGGAAATGATGATATCCTATAAAAATGTTATATATTGTCAATTTATACAATGTAATCATTTTTTACATAGATAAAGAGTTTAAGGACATTACCCTCATTATTATTTTCTTAGTACCAAAATATAAACAACATTTGATTGTTAATATATCCACCACACACTCAAGAACACGCCATACAAAGGGGAGGATTACCATATTAAAATTAATGTTTCCTTTATGATTTATTATTTTATGTTTATTCATAGTGACCATAGGTGAATAAGGAAATATAATCATTTATATAAAAAGTGAAAAGGCTCGGGAAATGGATAAAAAGAATAAATTGATAATACTAATCCAAAACATATTCAGCAAAAACTCAGTATATTCCTCCCAAGTGATCCTTATAATTGTTATCATATTGGATCATACCTCTTATTCGATTATATAATAGGAAATTTCTGGAAGATCAAATCTATATTCACAAATAGAAATAGATTAAAAACATGGAGGTGTTGTATCTATCACATATAAAAATTCAATAATGTCTAAGACCACTATGAAAAATTGTGTTTAAATAATAGAAAAATATGATGAAAACATCACTGATTTTGATCAGGGATAATTAATATGGTTCTCAAATCATTATTTTAGTGTTTGAAAAGTCATATCTATGAGTATATGATTTGTTTGTATAGTATACTATCAATGAAATATAAAATAGTTACACCATAGATAATGTTAATGTGGTATCAGAAATAATTTCAATTAATTTTTATTGGTGGAACCAAGAAAAATTGGTGATGAAAATATATAATTTTGTGATTTTTATATATTTCATAATAAAAACATGCATGATGAGACCCCCAATATAAAATAAAAAGACAATGAGAGTTATATTTTATTAGAAAAATTTATTATAGAAATTTCAAATCTCCCTGTGAAATTTTATTTCAAAATATATAGATGTTATGGTTTATATTAATATATTTTTAACATAGATAAATACCTTTAATAAATACAAAACATTAACACAATAATCTCCAATAAAATTGGATCAAAGGAAGTAAATGTAATTGAATATATACAATGATAATATAGATTGCAAGATCAACAAATAAATAAAATTTATTAGAATGATAATTTCACTATTTATTTGGAATATAAGTTCCATTTATTAGAAGGAATATATAATTACATTTTATATTTTAATATTTATCCACATTAGATCGACAAAAACAAGATAAATATAATGATTAATTTATATAAGGGAAAAATAAAATCCATAATGAAAATTTATTCAAAATAAATAAATAATTTGAAGAATAATTTATGTTATTAGTGGATGATATGTTCATCCTTGGTATTAAATTTCCTGAAAATACTATAAAACCTATGAATGTTGAAAATATTTGAGTTCAGTATTCATAACAAGCTGAATAAAGACATTATTTTTCAATAGTTGTAGCCATAAAATTATATAAGGAGGAATGTTATCCAAAATGTCATCTATTTGTTGAATAGAACGGATTAGAAAAATTACATTTTCAACATCATGATGTCTAAAAAGTATATTTTTCCACTCTCGTAACAAATATTTTCTCACATTTGAGTATTAAAAAATTATTCACTCAAAATAAAAAATTATTTTAAAATTTATAAAGAAAGGTGATGGTGTGTTTGGAAATAAGAATAAATTTAATAATGATATATGTTGATGAAATTGCTATGCAAAATAAAATCATTTGATAATTGAGATGAAATATTAACAATTTGAATTTCAACCAAGCTAAGCAGTTATTCAAGATAAGTAATCATGATTTTTTCTATTATTTGGTAATGTTAATGATTTAGGAACATATAATATGATTGTTGATATAATATGAAAGCATTGGTAAGTAAAATGATGGCTACCTATAAGGGATAAAAATTAGAAAATAGTGAAATAAAAAAAATTAAATGGAATAAATCTAACCAATGTAAATTAAAATAATTTTTACGGAACCCCTATGGTATATTCAATATTATTAATCATGGTGAAGTGGAATGAAAATATAAGTCATGAAGGATTACATTGAAACATTTTTTATAAAATAACTATAGATGATAAATAATATGGTTAAATATATAATTCAAAATAGTTAAATAAAAATAACATCCAAGATATATAATAATGTAGATTGAATATTTATTCTTGTGTGAAAATTAGAAAATGAAAAACAGACTACAAAAACCATAGAGGATCAGAAATGTGATACACTAAACAAAATAAAATAATTCATTCATGGAAGATGATTTCACACTATAAATAACTATTATAAGTCCATGGGTGGAAAAAATGTAATTAATCTGGAACAATTAAGAGGATGAATAGTCTATGAATAAAATAAATAGAAGAAAGTGGAAATGATTAAAAATACGACTTAATGTGGATCTGAAAATTGTGTTGTGTTAATTCCAAATTATATACAATAAACTTTCCCATCTAATTATAAAATATAAATAATATTGGAATAAGAACAAATGAATGCTGAATATAAAGGAATGTATAATATTACAATTGATGAAATTAAATTTCATGAGTAGTTGTAAATAAATGATGATATGATGATATTAAATGTGTTATGTTGAAGGTTCTAAGTGAATTTATATATAAAAATAAATTTTTATTTATTACACTTCTTAAGAATGAATACCTAAGAGGAATCATAATGAATGAATTGATGAATGATTCATTATATCCAATGCTAAAGTTTAAATTCAACAAATATTTATTATAAAATTGTGTAAATATTATATTGTTCCAAAAACTGAAGAGAAATTAAATAAGATATAAGGATGTGTTATCCCTAACAATGATAAAAAATGAATATAATTTCATTCTTAAGAAATAAATATTATCATTGTTACTCAATATTAAAACAAATGGAGATCTAAATAATTATCATTTACTTTGTGTTTATAATTTACATAGACGAATTTAAAGGTGAATCACATAACTCAGGTGGATAACATGATATAAGATGCCAAATTTCCATATACACAAGATATAATATTCTGTCATGACCCCCTCCCTACAAAGTGTACCCCTCTTGGGCTGGCAATGTGAGAAGGGAGATAAAGACCCCCGAGTCCCACCTATAGTTGTCCCCAGGATGGAGACTAGCACTGAGGGTATAATAACACATAAATGGAAGGCATTACCCTCTAAGAGAACACAAACGGAAGTGAGAGATAAGATTGAAACCAATCAACTACAACTCAGAACTGGAAATATAAAATAAACCCAAGTGCACAAATGGAATGTCAAGTAAAAGTACTACAACAAAAATGGGAAAACTACAAGTACCAAAAAAGTAAAACAACTGCAACCACAAGCCCGAACAGCTCCTGCAACCCCAAGCTCATTGAAACCATCTTGATCTCCAACCAGCTCCATGTGACCTGAAAAACAGTTTGTATATATGTAGGGCGAGTATAACAGTATACTCAGTAGGATCGTCCCCTAAGGCACTCGTGCAAAGGTAAAGAAAGCATGGTAAAGTAAGTGAATAACAAGTGAAACTAACTCGTCACCTAAATAGGTATACTAATTTCCCAACCTCACCATGGCTACTCTCACCAAGTAACACATACAATATTATAGAATATAATAAAATAATATCAAGGGTACCCCACCACTATTTCCCCACTAGTTTTCCTCTTTTCCCCAAAGTCGCACATCCTAAACATCTGTCTCCAAAAAGGATTTCCCACAGACACCTATACAAAGCACCACAATTTGCACCTCTTGCACCAAAAGGCTTACCCACAGACACATGGGCGAAGCACCACACCATCCTCACAAACAAAGTACCCAGGTGGTTTCTGAGTGTCACCACATCCCACAAAACGTGTATCATACGTCTGGTATTATACCTCAAGCCATTACAGCCCATACACTGAGTAAGGATCCTCAAGCCATCACGACCTATACACATTACACCTATAGTAGTCCATAGGATACTATATCCAGAATATATGTGTGTGAATAACCACAAGTCATCACAACCCTCTACACACATATATGGGGAAAACTAACCTATGTTCCTAATGGAACAAGTATTTACCATGATAAGAGAGTGAGGCCAAAAGGGGTAGTCAGCCACTCATCCTCCCACAAGAATGTTGCGGAAAACACTCCCTAAGGGATCAGAATCATCAGGGTGTCAGTTTCCCTTACTGACTGGGTGGAGTAGCGTATAGAAACACAAAAAGTACAGAATATATTATCTCTCAACCACACTATGGGCATAACCTAGTAATAGACACACTACAACTATAGTCTCTCAGATTCCGAGATTCCACTTCTAATATTAGGTATCCTATAAGCACTCAACCATTTATGGAACTTTGTTAGATTACTTTATTCTTTTTTTATCGGTTTCACTTTACATTAATATATTCATTAAACATTAATTAACCATGAACAAATCCACATCAAATTTCATTATAATCATACCCAAAGACCAATGATCCTTCAACAGTTTCAATCACTTAATTATGTTCCGGAAACTCCAACCCCATGAGTTAATACCATTTAATCAAACATTAATTACAACATTACGTTCCCATATTCCCAGGAATTCTTGAAAAAAATTCTATGCTACTAAACTCAAGGGGGGCTCAACACAGTTAGTAGTTGTACTACCCATCGAGTCCTTTCCCCATATAAAAAATTCATAGACCCATCCTCCCACGAGAAGATAGACTTAGAAACCAGGTGGAATACCCCACACATCTTCTCCCCATTTGGAAGAAGGGTAAGCAAGACTAGAATCCTTGAGAAGTGGGTAAAGGTAAAGCAGATAAAAAATCAAAGAACCCACAAGCATCCAACAATCACATTCAACCCATTCCATCACCCCTAGTGTCCTCCCCGACACCCACATGCATAAAACGATGCATCTCGCCACTCTAGGCATCATCTGATGCCACAACCAAAAGGCATCTATTCCCCCACATATTTCAAAAACCATACAGGATCACATTACAACATAAGCAACAGGAAAGAAAACATCACATAAATTGGACTCTTGGCCCTTTAACAATCAAGAGGGTAACACAAAACCCTTCAACTAATTATCAAACAATAAAATCATTATGCCATCATGAATTAAAAGATTTATAATCTGTTGGTTCCAAAATCAAGATCTTAATTGGAATGCTATCACAAATGATTAAACATGATTACTATGCCAATTTGGAAAACCGTTGCTCTACCAACAGTTTGGAGAACCGTAGCCAAGTAAGCCGTTGGGATAGGTCTATACCAACGGTTTTCCAAAAACCGTTGGTATAGGTAATATGAAATCTATACCAACGGTAATGGAACCGTTGGTATATAAATTCCAAAAATAAAACATCTGCTGGGATTTGATCCCATGACCCCTCGTTTATAATTGAACAACTCAACCACTAACCTAACATGACTTTTGTGATCATAATTACATAAATATATATATGTATTCTCATAAATATTTTAAATTTTTATTTATATAATGTTCTCGGTACGAAGGTCTGATAAAAAATTAATGTACCTATACCAACGGTTGTTAAAACCGTTGGTATAGACTTATACCAATGGTTTTAACAACCGTTGGTATAGGTCATTGGTTGTGTTTTTGAAACCGTTGGGAAAAGTGGTATATTTGGGGACCTATCCCAACGGTTTGGCCAAACTGTTGGGATAGGTCCACCTTTCCCAACGGTTTGTCCAAACCTTTGGGAAAAGTGTCCAATTTGAGGTCCTTTCCCAACGGTTTGGCCAAACCGTTGGGAAAAGTGGCCAATTTGGTGGCCTTTCCCAATGGTTTAGCCAAACTGTTGGGAAAGGTGACCTATACCAACGGTTTTTTCAAACCATTGGTATAGAAGCGTTGGGAAAGATCTAATTTCCAGTAGTGGATCTAAGTGGATCTAAGAAATCAAACAAGAATGATCACATACCTCAAAAAACCGGCTTTGATTAGACAAGAGAAGCCTTTGGATCACCTCCAATTCGCTTGAGAGAGGTTCTCCTAGCTTCGAGGAAGGGTAATCCTAAGTTATGGCCGCATATGGGATTAAACGAGCATGTTTGAGGTGAAACAGTTGAGATCCACAATTTTAGGATCATGATTTATGTGCCAGCATGATTTTTTTGCATAGTTAGACAAACTATGAGCTAACCGTGTGGTAGATATTTCCTCGTCAAACACTCTTCACATGGTTAGGCCGCACGTCTAGAAAAACCATGCGCTAACCGTGCATAGCCACTGCTTCCAACACCAACCTCGCACTGCTTGGCCGCACGATTTATTAAAACCGTCCACCTCCTGTGCGAAAGATACAACCCTTTTGTTTCCCTTAAAATTCCACACAAATGCACCCCAAGTCACCATAACCTCCCAAAACACCTCTAACACCGCAATTTCACAATGTAATGAGTGGGAGAGGTCCGGGCCATTACATCAGATAACTCTCAAAACATTCTCGTCCACGAGAATCCAAAACCCATCTAAAGTGAAAATGAAACCGGGTCTAAACAACCACCCCTCGAGATACCTATCAAAAGAGAGAAAGCCACAAAAACAACAAAGGGAGACATCTCAGAAACATGAATGTCTCATAACCACATCAGATACAACGATACATGAAAAGAGTTAAACATCAAACAACTCTGGGTACTGAGCACGTATCTGTGACTCACGTTCCCAGGTCCTCTACTCCAAGACATCATGTTGCCGTAAGACATGAAATAAAGGAATAGAAATCCCACACAACACCTTTTCCTTACGGTCTTGGACCTCCACCGGTCGCTCCTCAAAGGTTTCATCATCATCAACATTGATCTCTCTCCAATCGATGATGTGAGAGTCGTCATGAAGATAATGATGGAGCTGTGATACATGGAAAACATCATGTATCTGACTCATCCGAGGTGGAAGTGCTAATCGATACGCCACAACTCCAACATGATCTAACACCTCGAAAGGCCCAAAAAACCTGGGAGAAAGCTTACTTCCACGTCCAAACCTTCACTTCCCACGACGGGGAGTCACGTTCAGAAACACATGATCCCCAAAATTAAACTCTAAGGGTATCCTTCTTTAATCGACATATGCTTTTTGACAATCATGTGTTATCTTCATACTCTCATGAATCACGTGATCCATCTCTGCTATATTATGTGCAAGTTCCAGTCAGAGAATTGCGGACTCTCCGACCCCAGTCCATCACAACGGAGAACAGAAAGGTCGGCTATACAATGATTCAAACGGTGCCATGCCGATGGTTGAGTGAAAACTAATATTGTAAGCAAACACCTCCAAGGTTAAGTGCCTCATCGAAGAACCTCCAAAATCAAGAACAGAAGAGCATAACATGTCTTCACGAGTCTGGATGGTTTGCTCTATCTGACCATCCATTTGGGGATGAAGAGTAGTGCTAAGACATAATTGAGAACCAAAAGCATGTTGGAGACCTCTCAACACCCTGGAGGAAAAATGAGGATCTCGGTCAGAAATGATCATCCTAGGGACTCCATAAAGTCTCACCACCTCCTCTAGATACTTCCTCGACAAAACTTTCACTGAGCCTGATTTCTTGATTTCTATAAAGTGTGACAATTATTTTATATGATCCACTACCACCCAAATAGCATCATGTACTCCTAGAGATTGATATAAACCAGTAACGAAGTCCATTGAGATGTCCTCCCACTTACACTGAGGAATCTCTAATGGCTGAAGAAGACCACCTGGAAGATGGTGTTCGACCTTCACCTTATGGCAGACTAAACATCGAGACACAAACTCTGCAACTGCACGCTTCACCCCAGACCACCAAAATTAACTCCTCATGGATCGGTACATCATTTTCATGACAGGATGTATTGCTAAGGGAAAACTATAAAACTTTCGGAGAACCATATTTCTCATTGTCAAGGGAACAAAAAGCCTTCCATGATACAACACTTTGTGTTGTTCATCCTCAGACCAACCACCAGGCGCCTCACCACAAAAAACTCGGTCTCTCTAGACTTCCACCTCTAGATCCCCCAACTGGGACTCTTCTACCTTCTGCATCAGGGATCATTGTACCGTCATCTGAAAAAGATAGCCTCTACCCCCAACTTATCCCATATCAGAATGTAATGATGACATTTCCTCCATTACTCTCCAGGAATCATCGAATTCATGCACAGTATCACTACGTGACTTTTGGCTCAGCGCATCAACTACAAAATTCCCTTTTCCAGGTGTATACGATATTTTGAAGTCGTATTCCGGTAAGAACTCTATCCACCAATGTTGTCTTATGTTCATGTCACGCTGGGAGAAAACATACATCAAACTCTTATGATCAGTAAAAACCACAAAGCGCTCACCGATGAGGTAATGTCTATGCGTCATCAGAGTAAACACCACAGCTTCCAACTCAAGATCATGGGTGGAATAGATGTTTTCATGGGGACATAACTACCAAGACCCATAAGAAACAACTAACCTCTTCTACACAAGAACACATCCAAACCCCAGATGCGATGCATCATAGAAAACATCAAACCGGACTCCCTCAGCTGGAAGATAAAGGACCAGATCACTTACTAACTTCTCCTTTAGATACACAAAAGCTCCCTAACACTGATCAGTCCATATGAATTCCTCATCATTCCTGGTCAATGTTGTCATAGGAGTTTCAACTAGTGAGAAATTCGTTAGAAACCTCCTGTAGTACCCTGTGAGACCAAGGAAAATTTGCATGTCTAAAACAATCTTGGGGTATGCCCAAGACACAATGACTTATATCTTCAATGGATCTACAACAAATCCCTATTGGGATACAACATGCCCTAAGAAACGGACTTCTTGAGTCCAAAACTCACACATAGATAACTTCCCAAATAGCTTATGTCGACGAAGAACTCCCAAAATGGCTTGTAGATGTTGTGCATGCTCCTATTCAGATGTTGAGTACACAAGGATGTCATCGATGAAAACTACCATGAACATGTCTAGGAACTCACGGAACATAGCATTCATCAATCCCATGAACACAACTGGAGCATTCTTCATGCCAAATGACATTACAATGAACTCATAATTCCCACGACGACAACAAAAAGCAGTCTTCAAAATATCCGCAACCTTCACATGCATATAATGATATCCTAACCACAATTCAATATTTGAGAACCAACTTTCACCCTTTAGTTGATCGTATAAGTAATCAATACATGGATGAAGATAGAGATTCTTTATTGTATCTTTGATTAAGTGACGATACTCAACACACAACCATAAACTGCCATCGGCCTTCTTCACGAACAAAACTGGTGCACCCCATGGTGACACACTTGGCCGAATAAAACCACACTGTAACAGACCATCATGCTATATACGTAGCTCTCTCAAGTCAAATGGGGAGATCCTATATGGAGACATAGAAATATGAGATTCTCCTGGTTGTAGCTCGATCCCAAACTTGATCTTTCGTTGAGGGGGTAATGCTACAACCTCTTCTGGAATGACATCAGGGTACTCCTCTATGATCATAGGAAATGCTAACTGATGAACCTATGATGAACTCAGAATTATCATAGCCATCATGGAAGATAAGGATGGGACACGCCTATGAAAAATATGAGGATCTCGCTCACCAAAAAACACCACTTGTTCTCCATCCGCACCAATAAAAATGACCTTCTTCCAGAAGCAATCCACAATATCCTACACCAAATACAACTAGTCCATGCCGAGGACGAGATGATATAGTTGTATTAGTAAACATAAGAAATCTCCCCAAGAGAGGTGTTTCCCCAACACTAGCTCACAGTCTCTACATACGTCAAACAAGTCTACTAGACCTTCAACTGGCCGTGTCAACGCTAAGGGCACTGGAAGCCTATCTACCTCAAGTCCCAATGCATGGAAAAGGGTATGTGATATAAATGAGTGTGTTACTCATGAATCAAACACGGAATACACTAGGGTAGAAAAAAAGAAAAGGGTACCTCGAACAACATCTGTCTCGTCTGGTGCTAGAAACGCTAGAGAATGAAGCTGGCCACGACCTCCTCCAAGACCTCTCTGACCCTGATGACGACCACCTCCAAGACCGCACTCTTCTCTCTGAGGATAGAGAGCATCATGGGGATGTCCTCTTCCTTCCCCATCTACCCTCTACTAATCTAAAGCTGGTGAAACTAGTAGCTGTTGCCTCGGCTGGAACTGCCTCAACAGAGGTGCCTAAAGCATAGCGCCCGGTGCATGATGTCCACTCTGAAAGGTTGGGCACTCCTGCTACTGATGACCACGACCACCACAAGAAAAAAATCTCTTGATCCCTTGGCATCGGCCTGTGAGTTTCTACCTATGGAGAAACGAGATGTGAAGGGATGGGACGGACCCCCAGTTGAAGGGAAACTATTCTGCCCTAAAAACTAGGAACCTCAGACCACAACCTTCCTTCGTGATGGATCATTATGATCCACCTATCTTGATGATCTTGTCCTGGCCAAAGTTCTATTGACAACCTCTTCCCACACCAGTACCTCAAGATATGTCTTCAGCAGAAATGGGGTGACCTGGTGTTGGATCTCTGGACGTAAAGCCTCCTCAAAATGCCTCGCCCTGGCCTCCTAATCTGGTAACAGGTCCGAAGCATATCATAAAAGGTTCCTAAAACGGATTCCAAACTCTCTAATATTCGAGCTACCCTATCGAAGGTTAAGAAGCTCCAGGAGACTGGAATCCTTCGTAGTCGAAAAAAGGAACTCGACTATAAACTTGTCTCGGAACTCCTCCCATGAGATCGATGATTCCTCGTGATCCCATAGGAACAAGAACCACCACTGCCTCACTGCTCCATGCAGTATCATCACGGCTATGGACACCCAGTGCTCCATATAAGCATAGATCGAACTGAATCATATCACGACCTCCTCCAACTGGTCTTCCATGACTGCATCGGAAACGGATCCCTTGTACTTTTGCAGACTCTGGTGCTGAAAATCTCGGAGTGTCTTCCTCCAAGTGTCTTCATCGTGAACCACTACCCTACAACGATCTGTTGGAATAGCCTTCTGGACATTATCTACGCAAACCTGACAGGGACATCGACCTGGATCCATACCTCTAAAATAAAAACCATTAGATATCCTATAATATCGATGACTCAACATTAATTCATTAATTGTTTTCTTTTATTCATTCAAGGTTAACCTATCTCAAGGTCCACCCATTAAAACAGAAGCACAATGAAGAATTATTCATGATCCTTTCCTAGGTCTGTATCCTGAAACTAGTATCAACTTGTTTAGTAGCCATTTTAAACATAATGGTACGTACATCAGATCATAGTGGGCCCTAAACACCTATGTCATTGCCGGTCTCTAGTGTTTACCTCACTTTCTAAAGATAAATGGCATTGTTTCGCTACCAACCCTTGCATCCTCACATGTGCCTAACTCCAAACTCCATCCTATCCCTCAACCAGGCCTCTGATACCACTCTTTCATGACCACCTCCCCACAACGTGTACCCCTCCTGGGTTGGAAATGTGAGAAGGGTGATAATGACCCCATGATTCCCACCTCCAATAGGGCCTACGTTGGAGACTAGCCCTGAGGGTATAGTAAAACACAAGTGGAGGGCATTACCCTATAAGAGAACACATGCAGAAAAGAGAGATAAGATTGACACCAATCAACTCCAAACCAAAACTAGAAATATAAAAGAAACCCAAGTGCACAATTGGAATGTCATGAAAGAGTACTACAACAAAAAGGTGAAAACTGCAAGTACCCAAATGAAAGTAAAACAACTGCAACCACAAGCCTGAACAGCTCCTGTAACCCCAAGCTAGTAGAAACCAGCTTGATCTCCAACCTACTCCAATTGACCTAAAAAATAGTTTGTATATACAAAGGATGAGTATAATAGTATACTCAGTAGGATCCTCCCCAAATCCTCTCATGCAATAGTAAAGAAAGAATGATAAAGCCCAGTGAACAACAAGTGAAACAAACTCATCACCTAAACATGTATACTAAGTTCCCAACCTCACCATGGATACTTTAACCAAGTAATTCATACAAGAATATAGCATAAAATATTGAATATCAAGGGTATCCCGCTACTACTTCCCCATTGGTTTGACACTTTGACCTAATGTTGCACGTCCTAAGCATCTCACAAAAAATGCTTTCCCACAGACACCTGGGTGAAGCACCACAATCTGCAACTTGTGCACCACAAAGGCTTTCCCGCAACACCTGGGCAAAGCACCACACCATCCTCAAAAGCAAAGTATCCAAGTAGTTTCCGGGAGCCACTAGAGCTCGCATAATGTGTATCATACGTCAGGTATTATTCCTCCATCCATTACAGCCCATACACCGAGTAAGGATCCTCAAGCCATCACAACCTATACTTGTTACATATATAGTTGTCCATAGGATACTATATCTAGAATATATGTGTGTAAATAACCACAATCCATTACATCCATCTACAAACATATATGAGGAAAACTAATCATTGTGTCTTATGGCACAAGTATCTACCATGAGAAGAGAGTGGGGCCAAAGGGGGCAGTCAGCCATTCATCCTCCCAACAGAATATTAGGGGAAAACACCCCCCAGGGCTCAGAATCCTTGGGGTGTCAGTTGCCCTTACTGACAGGGTGGATTAGCATATAGAAACTCAAAAATTAAAAAATATATTATAACTCACAACCACACTATGAGCATAACCTAGTCTTTGACACACTGCAGCTACCGGCTCTCATATTCTAGGATTCCACTTCAAAGACTAGGTATCCTATAAGAACTCAACCATTTAAGGAACTTTATTAGATTACCTAAATTCCTTTTTATTAGTTTCAATTTACTTTAATTAATTTATTAAACATTAAATAACCATGAACAAATCCAGAATAAATTTTATTAGCATCAAACCCAAATTCAATTGTTCCTTCAACAGTTTTCAACCTCATCATTAATTTCCGGCAACTCCCACCCCATGATTTAATACCATTTAATCAAACATTCATTACATAATTACTTTCCCATATTCCCAGGAATTCTAGAAAATCATTCTATGCTACCAAACACAAGGGGGCTAAACACGGTGAGTAGTGGTACTACCCGTCGAGTCTTTTCCGCCTATATCAAGAGCTACACCCATCCTCCATTGAGAAGCTAGAGACGGGAAGCACGTGGCATACCTCATGCATCTTTTCCTCCTTTGGAAGAAGGGTATACAAGACCAGATTCCTTGAGTAGTGGGGACCAGAAAAGCAGATAAACAATCAAAGAACCCACAAGCATCCAACAATCACATCCAACCCATTCCATCGTCCCAGGTGTCCTCCACGACACCCACATGCATAAACTGATTCATCTCGCCACTCTAGGAATCATCCGCTGCCACAACAAAAAGGCCTCTATGGACCCACATATCATATCAACCATCTAGGATCACATCACAACACAAGTAGTAGGAAATCAAACATCACATCAATTGGGCTCTTGGTCCTTTAACAATCAAAAGGGTAAATCAGAACCCTTAAAGGAATAATCAAACTATAAAATCATTAAACCATCTTGATTTAAAATATTTATAATCAGTTGGTTCCAAAATCAAAAACCTAACCAGTAAGCTATCAAAAATGATTAAACATGCTTACTATGCCAATTTAATTAACATCAAATTATAATAAGAACCAGATTCATTCACATGACTCTTTATCTTTACGCACAAAATATCAATTAGTCCTGGTTTACGTTCTTTACCGATTTCCATCAAGGACAACAGCTATGAAAAGAAAGCATAAATATCACACTGTCTCGCAAAACAAGAGATAATAACATGAGATCGATACAATTTCTTTATCTGGTTCAATGTATTTATTATATCAATTCAATTTTCATCGAGTGGGATTAAACATGATAACAGTAACTTTTCATGTAAATGAAAGAGATGCAAGGAATCCCCAACCGCAATGATTTTTTTGAAGAAAACAACAACGATCGAAGAACACATAAGTAACTGAGGTCGATTCTCCAAAACCCAACCTTAGATATCTCCTCCTAGCAAGATCAAGACCAAATTTAATCATATTTGACATCTACACACCTAGATCTACCCATAACGTGCGCAGATCTACGAAATCGAGAGAAGAGGAGGAGTAGATCTAAGAAATCAAACAAGAACGATCACAAATCTCACGAAACGGGCTTCGATTCACCAGAGAATCCTTTAGATCACCTCCAAAGATCTTGGGAGAGGTTCTTCTATCTTCGAGGAAGGTTAATACCATGTTCTGGCTGATTGTGTGGTTAAATGAGAAATTTAGAGGCGAAACGGTTGAGATCCACAATTTTAGGATCTAGATTGAAGTGCCAGTGCAGTTTGCTCATATGGTTTAACAAACCGTGAGCTAACCATGTGGTAGCTACTACATCGTCAAGCACTCCTCGCATTGTTAGGACACATGGATAAAAAAATAGTGCCCTAACCGTTCATTATCCACTGCCTCCAACACCAACCTCGCACGGTTTGGCGGCAAGGTTTAGAAAAACTGTGTGCCTCCCATGTGAAAGCTATATCCCTTTAGTTTCCCTTAAAAGTCCACCCAAATGCACCCCAAGTCACCTTATCCTCCAAGAACACATCTAACACTGCATTTTCCCAAATTAATGGATTAGAGAGGTCCAGAAAAATACATATTCTTTATAAGATTAATTAATGTCACAATCAAGACATTATCTATTTTTTGAAATCATTAAGACTATATGATGGAATATATAATAATATTAACCATGACGATAATTATCATGCAATGATTGATGATTAATGAATTTTTTTATTAGCAACATAAATGTAATAAATAAATAGTAACCACATAAAATTATATTAATAATGAAAACCATCTCTATGATATATATTGTGGAAGTGATGTTATAGATCATTTCTCTTGGTGGAGTATATATATAATATCCAAGGGTATTATACGTCATTCATTTTTTATTCATTATAAGGTAATTTTTCATTAATTCATTGATGATGTATATTAGAAAAATCACCCATATTTATTCAAAAAAATGAAATGATGTCTAATATGGTGGTTTAAGACATAATTTAATCAACAATTCGAATAAAATTATCCATATGAATATCTTTATTTCATTTCATAAATATACCATAAATTTAATAATTTAATGTTTTTAATCTATGTGATAAGTAGCAGATATGAATTTTAGGTTTAATGTATCTTCATAATTTTCTTGACATATCATATAAAAAAATAGCTATACTAATTGTTTATGTGGGGATAAAAATCACATTGAACCAGATAATAGATTACCAATATCTAATGAAAGATTCATATATTGGTATATCATTATCATCATATACAATGTTGTGAATTGAAAAAATTCATGAATACATTGGACATTAATATTTTATACACTTAATTAGTTTTGTTAGACATATAGTGTAATATATGATGTCACATTACTTACAAATTTTATAACATCATCCTCCATTTTGAACTATTCAATTTTTTTCAATAATTTTGGGATATGTAATTAAAATTTTAATTTATAATGTTAGAGATATGAAACAAATCTTAATTCCAAATTTCATAACCATATTGACCTGTATATTTATATTAGTAGTGAAAATAATAAATATGGATAGATTAATGATCCTATATTGTGATTATATTGAATTTTGTGTGAATGTGTTCGTATATGATAAATCGGTTGATATTAATTTCATTGTAATAATACTATATATGATGTGTTTATTGTTTTTTGAAGCATGGATTATATTTTTGTAAATGTTTTGATGAAAATTAGTCCATGGGAACAAAATAGGAAATAAGTTATATTTCTAGATGATGGGATTTATTGATAATTTTTTTAATAACTCCTAATGTTCTAAACATTTAAAAGTGTTTTTTGTATAGTCTATAATATTTCTATAACTTTTTAAAATAATAATACTTTGAATACAATCTGAATATTTTTTCTCATGATAAAATTTGATGGTGATTAAAAAATATGCATCTATATATTTTTTAATATATTAATTGGTGAAATAATTTTTGGTTTTCTAAAAATTTACACAAGTTAATTACAAAATTTTTGAGTGTTCTTTAACAATAAATTATTTTAACCATTGAAAAAACACAACCCCCCCCCCCCAAAAAAAATAATATATGTAGGACCCAAGGGGTCAACCACATGAAAGAGTGTTGAACCTAGTCACAACTAGTGTTATAGATAAATCTTATAGAATGTATGAAAAATTGATTTACTTGGATAGTTCAAAAATCTTTAAAAATAAATGATTATATATATAACATCTTTTATAATCGGTCTCTACAATCTAATCCAAATGTAAATTGCCTTTGACCATCAACCATTCAAAGTTTATTTTTGTGTATTGGAGACAATAAAATAATATCTATACGACTCTATAATTTAATTAATAACATTCGTACCATCACCACTACTACAAATGAATGTATTAATGCATGATCAATCACATGAATCCTTATATATAATCTAAAACATTCATGCATTCAGTAATTTAATGAATCTGATTCTTCTGATTAGATATATTTTTATAGGTAACAATATTTTAATATATAATAATTGAGGCATGGTGTACTAAATTATGTAGCTAAAAAAAAATGATTATATATACCAATTGTTCTTTGAACTTATTTTATTTTTAGGACAAGGTGTAGGGATAGGATATTTTAGATGTTAGCAATCGTGGCCAGTAAATCTATCTCTTGGGATTATAATAAGTAGATAATATTGTTAGAAAATTAAATGTAATCCTTAAGAATGGTTATATAACATTTTAATTGTGAAATATAGGTTTCATAAAATTTTTTCTTCTCATGTGATATAAAATCATTTTAGGTATGTTCTCATATCATCATAATGTATATTAATGATGATTGTTTCGCAAAATAAATTTGTAATGAAGATTCCAATATAGAATTTATTTTCTAGATTGAGTTTAATTATTTTCCAATATAGTTCTAACATGTTATTTGTAGAAATTATGGTATTAATTCAATCATCATTGGTAGTTTTATAATAAAATAACCATTCAGTTCCTAATGAGTTATATCTAAATGTATTTTTTTCCTTTGATATAAAAATGGGAATGGGTAGTCATTGTAGAAATCAACATAATGATGCTGCTGAAAATGTGTTTACAATTGGGCCATAGGATACAAAAAATGTTCCAAATAATTTATTATAACATTCATGTTATATAGAAGGGAAGTAAAGACTATAAACATAAAATTGTGGACCACTTTGTTTAGTTTAAAAAACATAATCCATCATAATTTTTGTGGGATTTTAAGCATGAATATTTAGAGATTTTAGAAAATGGAGAAAACCATATTTTTTGTTTCATAGGAACATTATTAGAGCACCAAGATATTATGAAAACCAATATGTTGTGTTATTTTTAAGGATATTGGTGGGATTTAGCAGTACATTCTAATGAAAACATATAACAACCATTGGAACAGATTAATGAAATATTCACAAAACAATAAAGTCCACACACAGTAGGGATCACATGAATGAATGATTTATTTAGCCTAAAAAAATAAAACCTATTTTTGGTGGAGTAAAAATCTATAATTATTAACATATTTTTATATTCTCTAGATGTTTCACTAGTGAATCTATTAGATAATTCATCTTCGTGTAATTATTGCAAACAAACATTCACAGAATGATGGTAGTTCATTATATTATGAACTATAAAGTACTAATAAATAAACATATATTTGATGAATGATTTATTTATGGAAACCTAGAAGGATTAAAACTATTCTCATCATGAGAAAAAATGGGAATTCAAAAAATAGTAATAAGTAGTAGTGGGACACATACAAGAAATATGGTAGAGGGTCTCAGAAAGAGACCTCTAGATATTTTAACATTTCCTGATGACCCAATATAAATACATATTGTTTCCATGATTATATTTATACAATGAAAGAACATAAATTGAATATATATATATATAATGTTTCAATTTTACATACATTGGACATCTATAGTGTTTTTTTGAAAAACGATCCAATTTCTATTGTGGGAGACACCTCTCTTGTTTCTCCAAATTATTTTTTTGTATTGAGGTGACCCCATTAGAATAATTAACATCATAATAAATGAGATAGATGAATATATTTTATGAACACAACAAATCCACTTATTATGATATCTAAACAAGGAAGAAAAAATAAAAAAGAAGTGAGTAAACAATATTGTAGTATTAGATAGATTATCATTGTTGATGGATATGGTCCATCGAATGTGCGAGGTACGATTATAATGAATTATACACATATAAAATATTTCATGGAAGTAGGTGAATAAAAAATATTATTTATGTTCATGTTAATGATAACATTTGGGTACATGAAGATAACATACCTTCTATACTCAATCATTATTCACTTTGTAAGAACCCAAATCTTCTTTTCAGGTTATATTTTCCTTTTTCTAGAGTTTTTGAAAAAAGTGGAGTTTCTGGGAATTTTTGAAGTACACGCCATTTAATTTATGAGTACACACCGTGTACTTAATTGCCTCTCGAGGCCATGTTCTAGAAGTGCAATGACCATGAACACGGCCTTGTTGGGGTGATGTGGAGGCCGCTTAAATCGGAGTACGGAAAAGCCTAGTACACGCGGTGTACTCCAAAAGTACACATCATGTAATTTGTTTTTCATTAAACGCACCGGGGTCGCGTCTTAACACAGGAACAGTCTTCTTCTATAGCTTCTTCGACCGAGAACATCCCGTACGACTATGAATCTCCTCCGAGCCCTCGAACCTCCGTCTGTTCTTTGAATCGACCGTCGTTGATTGCAATGGAACCACAATGGTAAGCTCTTCCTTCTCATAGAGCTTTGTTTTCCAATTTCTCATATTTCTCAAGTTATCATAGGTTGAACGTTTTATTCCTTTTCGTAGATCTATGATTTTGTATGGAGATTCAAGCCTCGTGGCTCAAGTATATCGATCTCCTAGCATCCTAGGTAGGTGGTTTGTGCCATTCTGTAGAAAGTCATTGAGTGTTTTGTCCAAATTCCACCAATACCCTTGAATGGGGTATTGTGTGTTTCTTGTTTTTCCATTTTGGTTTTCCTTCTTTGATTATATACCAGAGAAGATGATATTTCTTTTGAATAGGGTAATTTATTATTCTTTGGAAGTTCTCCCCTTGCATGATTTCCTTTTTATGACTGTTTGGTCTAGTTTTGCTTATTAGGGTTTTACCATTTCCATTCCTAGGTGTAGGATGGTGTGACTATTTTTCATCCATGCTGAGAATGTTTTAGACTTCTAGCCAAGTAGTTTCTGAGGTTCACTTTGGCCGTTACGCGATGCGATACTTGCTGACTTTACACAGTGCTGTGAGAACCTAGTGTAGTAGACCATATAGAGAATGGACGTAATGGATTCTCCAGAGTGTCTTTAATATTATGATGTGAGACCAAATGGGGAATTTATGTTTAGTGATTCCTCAGGGTGTCTGTAGCTCCTCGACGAGGGTCATATGGGGAATGAGACATTGAGTGCTTCCCCAGAGTGCCTTTAGTACGATACGAGACTATAGGGGGAATTGACAGTGAGTGCTTCCCCAGAGAGTCTATTATTTAATTAGCTGAACCAGAGGGGTGAGACTGTGTGTTCCTCCCAGAGGGTTTCTAGTACTTGTAGGTTGAACCATAAGGGTTAGGCTGTGAGAGCTACCCAGAGGATTACCTATTTGTTCTACTTCCTTGAGTGGTTGCTTTCTTGTTTGTACATTTTATGATAGAGACTAAGGATTGTTTACTGGTGTGTATTATCTTTTTTACTACTTACTGTTTATTGCTTACTGTAGTTTACCTGCTATATATTCACTGACTATTAGGCACAGATCTTTGGGTGGTTGCCTACTGGGAAATTGTCTCACAACCTATTTGGGTCATTCTTTCAGCCTAAATAGATTATATTGTTGCATGTATAGATAAGGGAAAGTGCCCTTCTACTTCAATATTTTGATTGCACTGGAGTAGGAGAGAATGGGATCAAGTTGAGGCATGTGATGCTCAGTAGTTGCTCATTTGTTTTTCATTTGTAATTTGGTTTAGTACTATATTCAGCATTGTGAGATGTTTGGCTATTTTCCAAGACATATATTTATCATGCATTATTTACATATATTTTTGCTCCACTTTTTTGTTTATCAGTCTTTCGATGTTATTGATGTTTGGTATTTACTGATTCTGCTATGGTATGTGTTGTTACATCAGCTGTGTACTCTGCCATTGAGAGCATATTTTCCCCACTACCACACCCAAGGACCTCACTGCTAGTCGGCAGCCTCTGGCATTTGGTGAGATGTGCTTAAGGACATGTGACCAACAGGGTAAGGGGCAGCTCTGGGTGGCTTCCGGATCCGGGACATTACAAAGTGGTATTAGAGGCAGTGTCGATTTTATGTGCCAGAAAGGACGCTGGGCCTTTCTAGGGTAGGGTTGGTGGTTATGTATATCCCACCTTGAAGGAGGAGTAGCATTAAGCACCACTTTATATGGTGGTGTGGATATCTCTCCCATCACGAGGCCTTTTCCAGGGAGGTTCCTGAGGTCCAGAACCCATGGAAAAAGAAAACCGTGTAGGCTAGTCCCAAAGCAAACAATATCAAGATCATGGGATGGACTGGGCCATTACACACCTCTTGGAAAATAAAAGTAAGGAAACATTATCTATATTGATGGTGCAATAATGATTGTTTTGGATGTGTTGGTTTATTATATATTTGTGATTTACATGGGTATCAGTGATATCCTTTTTGAAATGTATTGGTTGAAATTATTTATGGAATACATTGACTACCATATCATTCAAGTCATTTTTACAACATCTATATTTATTGAGTATCCCCATCAAGGTTACTAGAACGTAATATCGAATAGGGAAGGAAATTCCTTATTAATATGTAAGATGATTTATTAGTAGATATAATTAGATAAATTTAAATATATTGATTAAATCATACATAGAATTTTTCCACTAATTATTAACCAATTTCTAAAAAATATTACATATATTTTCCCTATGTTTTCACATAAATATGAAATGATATTTAGGATGGATCTCTTACATGGTAAAATACACTCCTTCTACTTATTGGATTGCATTATTTAAATATATTGAATTAAATGTTAATGTGGATTATTTTTAATTAAACTGATTCATTTGACATATATAATCCCGTTGTGGTGTAATGGATCTCTTTATGTAGAAGTTGGATTGAACTCTTATTAATTTTGTGGATTATCATAAACCTAGAAGGGTCACGAAAAAAATAAATATAATATTCCATTAATCGATAATTATTTTTATAAATTATTGGAATTATAGTGTTTCATTATTGATGGATTAAAATAATCCAGTCAATAACTTCATTTTTGGAAGGCGGATATTATGATAAAACACTTAAAAATGCTAGTGGATTATTTGATTATGTTTTTATACCCTTTTTCCTATGAATTAACCATTGGTATCTAAATAATTAAGCTATATCATATTGAAATAGTTCAATTATTACATTTTAATTATTTTCATTAATAACCTTTTTTGTATTGTATGAATAATTCCAACCCTGATAATCACAAGCCTATAGTGTTGTGTATTTTGTGAGAGCATCCCCTTTATGAAAATCATTAAATCAATGATTTATCCAAATAAAATATTAAGTATTTGGTTGATTTTTTTTCAAAATGTGATCTTGTTGGTTTCACATAATATGAATAATGTTCTTTTTATAACCAAAAAATAATATTTCTTACAAATGTAGTTTTCATAACTTTTTATGATAATATCGAAGCTTTGTTTATGATTTTCTATATCATGCCTTATGAATGAAAATATTAAAATGGAAATGTATTCCATTACAGTAGAATATTGAGTTCCTTAAATCGTTGCTAGATCGTATTGATATTCGAATGTCAATACATTCCCTTAGGTTTCCATATCCAAGACAACTATATGTGGCCTATTGTGATTCATGAGGATATGTGACCGGTTGTTTACTCATGTAGAGATATCTTACAATTTTTTATTTATTATAACTGTAACATGTTCATTTAATGAGCTACACAATAATTGAAATATAATTTTATACTATAAATAATTCCATAATGAATTCATGTCACTTTCTTAGACATTTAAATTTAATGATATTAAATGATCATAAAATCACAAAGAACATTTTCTCAAAATGGATTTGAAATTAAGGCAACATAGATGGATCAATGACTTAATGTTGTCTAACCATGACATGATGTACAAAAAATGGAATGAAAATCCAATAGATGTTTCATTGTATTTTATCTCATATAATTATTTTTCCAAGTAGGCTATACACCATTGAAGGATAATTTTAGTTTTAGTTGATCTACATATTAATTGTGCAGATCAGGTTAATGGTGTAGTTTTCATTCCTTTTTCTTCTGTTCATGATTTTGTTTATGAAAATATAATATCTTAGATATTTGATCCCAAATTTATATTCATATGGTGAAAATCAATTATTGTATGACCATTGAGGGATTGTTCATAATCAGAATATGCATTCAATGTTATAGGTGATAGATTTTAATTGAGACAACTTAGCATGAACAATAACATTATTCTTACCACATATTCATATAGACTATTCAAAATGTGATCCATATGAGATTTCAATAATAAAGGGACTTGTATTGGTGTTGTTTTTTTAAAATTAATGTAGAAGAAATTGTCTTTAAGATCCTCACCTATCAACATGACAAGGAAGAACACCAATGGATGTCGATTATATTATCTTTTTTACAGATTATAATATGGAAATATGATTAGATTTATATAGTTTTTTAGACATGTCTATTGTGAATAGTTTATAAAAGTGATTCCACATTTCAATTGTAGATCATTTAATATGGTATACTCAACAAATCATTATTCTTGTATCTAATATGGAAGGAAAATTTGATGAACTCATAATTTAGAAAATTTTAAATATCCATGGTGTTCCAATTATGATTTTTCTATTATGATCCAATTATTTACACCTTCTTCTTTCGGGTTTCCACATTGTAATCCCTAGGAAAAACATTTACCATGAGCATTGCATATCAACCTAAAATTAATGTATAATTCAATAATTCAATCAAAATTATGGAATATATGCATATAGGTTATGTGATGGACTTTATAGGATTAGTGGAGGATAATATAATATTAGTAGACAAATTATATAATAAAATTTTTCTGGATTAAATAAAGAATGATCCATTAGATGTGTTGTATGGATTTATTTATTTCAACCCAAATTTTTGGGTGGAAACCTATAAGACATCACATATCAAATATATCATTTTCATGGTGTAATGGAGAATATATATTTAATAAAAATGGGATGGAGTCAACTAGAAGTCATTATAACTCTTATTTGGACAGTAATTGATTAAATTTATTAATTTTTTAAGATGATTATGCTTTATTGAGAATCACTCCATCGTTTGGGTATGTCTGTTTTTTTAAGAAATACATGAAGTCTCCCCCTAAAATAGTCTCTTTTGAGATACTTGAACAAGTGAGAGATGCTACTTATTTCTTATCATTACAATTAAATTTTTATAATATGTAAAATTTATTTCAGGTTTCTAAGTCCAAGAAGTACCCACCCGACCATGAACAATTAATTCATTGGGACCATGTTGATCCTAAAACATATCATAAATAAACATTTTTAAATCCATAAAATTTTTAAATATGATTATTTAAATTCTTATACTTGCATGAATCATTACTATAGCAGAATGTGCCCATTATATATTTATACATGATATTTGACTACATAATTTTTCGGTAATTAATTTCATTTATTGTGATATATGTTCAATAAAATACCTATACTATGTGATATATTTATTTATTCTACATAGTTATATTTTCATTGGAATTAATTACATGAAAAATACATAATGTTTTGTGAGAATAAATTTGATGAATGTTACTAAGGTGATGGTATAGAGAAAAAATTATGTCTAAGAGGATTATACATTGGGTTGAGGGTAGAATTATAGACTAAAATTTCATTATCCTCTATAATTGTGAGGATATATTTTTGTTCATATCGTTCCTTATATTGTAAATGATTCCTCCTTGAAGAAATTTAGAGTCACTGGCAGTTATCTTGACTACTACAGTATATGTTCCCACACCTGAAAGAGTAGTGAAGCTCGTATTCCGAATTCATCCATCCATAAAATATATCATATAATACTCCATGGATTTATATCTCTATTATACTCCTTCTTTATGTGTCACTGATGGACCATAGGAATCTTAGAATTTGGTGGATATTGTAGAGGTAAGGTTTTACCATGTCAAGATACCATCAAAGATAATGGTTATTCTGGAATGATTCATTAAGAAGGATCTAACAATGTGTTCTTGGATATTTATGAGTTTTCCTAGATGACAATAGATACTCTCTTAGGGAATAATTCAATTCCTTTTCATATATTTCATCACCAATGCACTAGTGATTGATTGAGAACCTGTGTTTATTGAACTATGTGTGGTTTCTTATATATACTCAGCATACTCTATTATCATTACATTGATCCTCAATTTCATTACACTTTTAATGGTAATGATACTCATAAGGCTAGGATGTTTGAAATCAGACTATGGACTAATGATAAATAGTAGTTTCAGAGCATTAAACTGGCATCTTACCATGAGGTCGGAAGGAAGACAACGAGTACATAAATGATTTTTGACGATGAAATAAATGTTGTCAATTTAATACCCATCAATAAAATATTTGGTGTGCTCGAACTACTACAATGAGTTTCTTATCCAAGGGAAGAAAATAGAAATCCATTGACATGGAGTGGACTAGTAACATGAATTTGTAGTACATACATGTTTCTTAGGTTTTTTATTGAGATGAACCATAATGCATCAATTTTGGTAATTTTGGATATTATAGAAATGTATAAAAATAATATCATAGGTTGTTATATCAAAGTGAAATTATGGTTAACATCATAAAATTTTATACCATAAATTCATCTAGGAGGTTGGAAAAACCATTAACATGTAGTCGATGTTCAATATTTTGTTCTTATATGAATAGAAAAACTATAAATGTACTTTAATGATAGGGTTCTTGGGATAATAGGAATGATGTTTATATTCGGTATTAGACTCCATCAAATCTAGGAGGTGGTCAATCTATAGTTATGGTTATGGTCTTCAAAAAAGAAAAATTCAATACTGGGTTTTTTGATACCACAAATTTTCATTCTGTTAAGACATTCCAAAATTTTATTAGACTATAGAAAATAGTCAAATTATCATTTGAGTTATCCTCACATCGTACACCTTTTAGAATAATAGATTACTATATACAATGATTTCTCTAGTTTCCCATAATTTCCATTAGAAATAGACATATAATGGGGGGTTTAATAAAAAATATATGAAAATTATCGACATTATACTCTTCATTGATTGGATGAATATATTTTAATTACACAAGATTTATATTGGATGAGTGATTAAATAACTCCTCTAACGGGGGGAGTTCATGATGAACATATAGTGGGAATTCATAGAAGGTGTAATTAGACCAGTCTTGAGTCATCTTGGGATGATGATACAACATATGGAAATGTTGGATCATTGTTCCAAATTATTAATAACACCAACACCTCTTCTAATAATAAAGGATCTATATTAAGGAATCATCTAATAGGGCTTCATTGGGTTCCCCCCACCCACACACAAACATAGATACATCATGTCTTAGTACAATCTTATAATAGTTTCACAACCCATTTCATTTACAAAATACCATATTTTCTTAACAATGATGACTGGGTTGATGATCCATATAAAATATTTGGATATGGAATGCTTTATCAAGATGAGTTATTCCATATGCGTGTCCCCTATGCTTTCCAACAACAAGGAAGACATTATTATTTCACAAATATGTTGATAACTAGATGATAAAGTATGTGGAATTAATAAACTCAAATCCTCTACCTTGGACAAATAAATTTTTATGTTAATTAGGTAGATCCTAGTGGTTTTATAATATTGGTTTTCAATCAGGCCATGACCATTTGTGAGTTATAGTAGGGGAAATTATGATTTTTTTCAGAGAAGGTATCAATTGTATGATTACATAGTGATATCCATTAAGAAATTAAAATTTCAATATGTGTTCATAACCATCATTTATAATATATTAACTTCATACAAGGAATCATTCATCACTATGTAAATTAATTACATCTTAGTTTACCAGAATACACAAGGGAATGATGCATGGAATCTACAGATTATCTTGAGTATGCAACGATATCAAGGGTATTTTTCCATGTTGTTAAATATATGATTATTTATATGAGAGGTGATGTTCCTATGTCTTGTGGTTATTGATAAAAATATAAATGTGGAACAATACAATTTTTATGCAGTCATGTCATGGATAATTCGCTATAATATATTTGAGATAATGTTAGTTTAGGGTTTATAAAGACATTATTGATGGTTTATCAAGAACTTCTCTTGACTATGAACACACAAGACCTCTATGATGAAGTATAGGGCGATGATCCAATGGTAATTCCATAGGTATGTAACATACCATGAGCTAAAGGGAATGTTGTTGTTAACTCCATAATAGACACTCACTAATGTTTGGATTTGAAATCAATTGTGTTGTGATGCATTATGTGTTGTCTTAGGAGTTGTGTAGATATACTGAGAAATTTATGTAGTTCTAGGGACAAGTTATCTTTGACCCTATGATAGAACATACCCTACATATTTCTTGTAGTTTTTATTTGTATTCCATTCAATGAAATATTGTTGACACAATTAGTTTGGTGAGATATATAATGTTTATAAAAATTAAAATTATAATGACCCGTGAATTTATAGAATAATACATTTGATTATATATAATTATTTATGAAAAAGATATTAGTTTTATTTTAAAGTGGTTTCTTTGCCTGATAGTGTACTCAACTTGCAACAATATCTTCATTTCAAATCTTATGTTGCACACAACTTTGAGTTATACCAACGAAACAATATAATATATTTATTATTTTAAATGTTAGTTAATGCCTACCCATTTTATTGGAATGAATGAATAAAACCGACTACAATATAATTAATAAATTTATTTAAACTTATCAAAAAAATTAAAGGATTAAAATTAGAATGAATCTGATTTTCAGCATCAAAACTATAATATTTTTAAATGATTCTTTTACCACCATTTGATGGAGAACCCTTTTAAAATATACTTTTTAACACTTTTATATGATATATTTGAAAAAATAATGTTCTTATTTAGACGAGGGACATAAAATTTACATTGGATGAAATTTTTGTATTGTTATGATAATGTTTATTTTTAATGAATAGTGAGAAATACTGAATTTAGATTAAAAACTGCCTTTTAATGTAATTTATTTATATAGTTATATTTTACATTTAAATAGTTTTAAATTATAATTTCACTTTATTTTTATCATTTAATAATATTTTTGTCGTTTTATCCATTTTCAATTTTAAATTGGAAGTAAACGCACATCAATCTTTTGGTCGTTTTTAATTCTTAGAAACACGTTTTTTAGTTTGACAATTGGAATTTATTTTAAATTAATTTATAAGACAAATATGTATTGAATTTTGAAAATTGGATTCAATATTTGAAATCAGGATGTCTAATTTTCATAAATAGATAAATTTTATTTTTATAAATTATTAATAAAAACATCAGTAAATATTTTATTTATCGTTGTTAAAGGGTATATCTGGTAAATAACAGTAAAAGATAATATTATAAAAATATTAAATTACCCTAACACATCTCCTAAACCAATTTTACGAGACCATTTGAATCCTTTGGTCAATTTTATGAGCCCATAGAGCCACTTGTGAGTGAAAATGGCATTTATTTACTTTTAATATAATGTTAAGTAAAATATAACCTAAAAATATATCTTTTAGTTAAAAAAAATTATTTGGAGTTATGTACGTGATCAAACTGACAATAATTATTATTTTGAAATATAAAATAATTTACTACATTTTAGTAATTTATTTATAATTTTTATATAATATATAAATAAATTTAATTATGACATAATGGTTATGCATGGATAGCTTCATTAATAATGGATTCAAATGAATGATAATATAAATGTTATAATAAATAAAATTTTGTTATTTTTTGTCAACGAACAGTTTATTGGATTATATATACATGTTATATTTCTATTAATGAGGTTTTTTTGAAGTAAAAAATGTTTTTATGAATTTTTAAAAAAATTCATGATATGAATAGTGTCAAAGTTGACATAATTAATATTTTTGAATATACAATATTTTAATAAAAATTATAAAATTTCAAATAGTATAAAATTAGATAAAAAGATCTCATAAGTCTAAAATTGTATTATTGACACTTTAATTAGAAATGTTTCTTGTTTTGGAAACTATTTTGATTATCAAAGTTATAAATGCTTGATAAAACAATCATAAGAAAAAATGATAAATATAAAAGATATGTATTATAAAATATCCAAAACCATTCTAATTCTTATTGGATGAATTTATTTCCACTTATATTCATCTTATCGTCTAACTAAATTAATTTTTACTCATTTGTAATCTACATTGTATTTATAATAAAATAATATTTCAAGATATTCTTTAAGGTCCCCCCTCCCTCTTACAGAAGGCCAAAACTTCTAACCCTTACTAACACCTCCCATGACCCCTCTGATCATTCTAACTCTTCCGATGAAATATTCATATATTTATATCATCCTTCTAGATTCCATACATTGAGAATAATTCAATTCATGAATGGATTATATCTTAAATCAAAATGAGTTACCCGATTGAAGGTAATGTCAACTCTGAAACATCTTCCATTTAATATCCTTTTCCTACCCTCTAAACTATATTTATTAATTTAGTTTATAAAAACATCAATATCTTCAATATACTATTATGTTTTCATGATATGTATTTTAGCTACAATTTTATAAACTTCCACGTAATGGATATGAACATACTGTTTCTGTGGATGACAAACTACTACCTTACGAAATGATCACTATTCAATTATTTACTATCACCTCTCATGGTGGCCATTATGATGGAAATGAAATTAAATATGATACATATGATATTTATTTTATATATATTCTAATGTATTTATAATTTATAACATACCTTTATTCTTTTTGTGTTCTATAAATACGATTATTTCATTTGAGAAAATGCAGAATACCACCCCCTCAAAAGTTTTATAACTCTTTGATGTTGTATGTGGATTGTATAATGGATGGAAATAATGAATTTATGTAACATATATAACATATGTAATTTATTTTAATTATAATATTTCTACGTATCATTTAGTGTTCATTACATAAAAAATAAAGAAAATGAAAGTAGTGTTCATGCGTACATACAGTGTACCATCTCCATGAATGGTGCATTTCATTTTCTTATATCCAAAAAGTATGAAATATTATAAAATAAATATACAACCGAAATAAATACATATATAATGAATATATATGATATTTAAATCATTATTTCAATTATATAGATAATGATCTTCTTCCCACATTGTCAATTTTAAATTTTAAAAAGTACATTTTTACTTAAGTAACGAACATCAAAAAAAAGATGGATATGAACTTGAACAATTTTATGATTGCTATAGCATGGTAATAAGTGATATAAAAGTAAAAATAAACATGAAATAGGTTATGAAGAATGTATAATTAACTTATGTTTATTTTTCAGGGAAATAAAAAATGAATAAGACAATTTGGCCACAAGGTAAGGGAACCATTCACCCTCTTCTATTAGTCAAATACTTTTTATGTTATGTATTTAAATTTAAATTTTCATATTTTGGGATATGTTCTTCTATTTCAATATTTTTTTAAATTTACGTACATGTGATGAGAGACCCTTTTTTCCTCATCAACTCATTTTCAAAAAATTTATGTGACACACTTAGTCTGCTGAATTTTTTTAAGGGAACTTTTTAACCCAATTTACAATATTTTGGTTAATCTTATACATTCTATTATGTCATTCTATGATTATGTATGAAAGAAATTATGATTTCCAATCTAGTATTTATTCATTACTTATGTGTACCTATAGTGAATACTCATAATCAATCTATTTTATTTACAAAATGATATATGTATGGGACTTTTTCTTAATATCCTTTCACTAAAGCATATTGTGATTTATATAAAACATGATATAATAGTGTTTATAAACCCCTTTTAATTTTAATTTCATTAAATGGGTATATTTTTTTACGTAGTGTTTTACTAAATGACAACGAGAATGTTTCTTTTTCATGTACATGGTGACCATGACCATTCCATCACAACACGCATTATTTGATATTAGGCTTCGTCTACAAGCCGTTGTGTTTTTAAAATAAAAATAAATTACATATACCCTTTTTTGAATTTTGGTTTTGAAAAGAGTTTTTATAATTGTTTTATTATTGAAATATCTTAAACTGATATCATGTAATTGCAATTTAGAAATTTTATCTTTCCTTTATGTGTTACGATTATGTAATCATTCTTGAAAATTGATTATGTATATGGGTGGTTCTGTGATAAACCTCGGGAAGGTGGTCCTGATATAGCTTCCCAATGCATTGTGTAATGTGATTTAGGTAAATGTTAATGTTTCTCTTATGAGATTTAAGGAATATACTGTAATGGGTATCCCAAAATCAAATCTATGTATATTTGAAAGATACAATGTAAGTATGATATTGATGTCACAAGTTAATTTTATGATTTATGATTTTTATGTGTTACTAATAAATTTTATGATTTTGTGAGGTATTATAATGAACATATGTTTTATGATTGAAATTTATGATTTCATTTATTGGTATGTATTTATGGACTAATGTTTTCTTTCCTTGTATTATAATGCTTAGAGAGATTTTTGTGCTCATCCCATTTTTTGAAATGTTTTTCACATGATTTAAAGAATAATAGGGTCAAATATGGGATCATGGACTGTCATTATCTCTAAAACATGGAATTATACATGATTCCTTTTGTAATTGTTTTTTTAATGAAAAAACGGATAGAGAGTAGAAGTGTCTACTTGTAATTTTCTTGTTTTTATGTATAAGTTAGGACCTAATTCTATAATTCTCTAAACCAGATAATATCCCCAATGTAGAGTATTTACAAAATTCATTATAATTAAATTTTTATGTTTGGGGCATTATAGTTGGTATTAGAGGTTGGTTTAGATAACATTAGTGGTTAGAGTGTTATATGGGTATAGTTAAAGGATTCTATATAACCTTGAGGGTTATTATCATACTGAAAAGTTCGAAGGTATATGGTAAAATAGGTTGTTTCAATAAAAAATAAATAATGGATAAATAAGGAGGTTATTGAATTAGAGTAATATAATAGTTTTTAATTATCTTTCACCTGTATAGATTTTTTTTTATAATTTTAATATTTCATTTGATTTTTAATTTGTGATTATTTTTTTCATATTAACGATCATTTTTATGATGTAAGTAGAGATATATTCCATAACCTTATTATCCCTCCCTAACGATTTGATTATCACTATTATGGAAAAAATTTGGTTCGACTGATTTGGATAGATTATTGAGTATTCAAATCACCTACAACAACTTGTTTGAGCTATCTAACAAGTAATCATTTTGTAACGACCCAAACATACATTAATTAAAATTCCGATTGATCTAATTAAATATATAATTATGTTTATATAAAATGTGAACATAATTGGTTTAATGTTTATAAATTTTAAAATAGACTTAAAAACTGTGACTCGTGCTAATATATGTTTTGAATAGTTATCACTTCATTAGAATAAATATAGGGCATTAACAAATCCAATTTACTCTCATAAAGGAAGTGATTGCCACACTGAGAAGTCATTCCCCATAAGAATCCCATTTGTCAGAGCTCAGAAAGGAGGTGGCGTCCTTGGGCTTCACTTTTGACCAAGCCCAATCCGAGCTTGAACACATTAAGATTTATCGGAACCGGCTATAGGAGAAGTGGATGTTAATAAAGATTACCACCTGAGCAATGTTATCCAAGAAACCCCAAGAGTTTGTCATGATCACACACCTTACCCTTCTCTTTTATGTGGGTCTTATAAGGGGTTATGTAACGAGACCCCTGCACTATCTACAATATTCTTTTATAGAGAATATACATTTTTTTATTGTTACTTTGAAAATAGTTTTTAAAGGAATAATTGTAATTTTTGTTAATATTCAACTTAGAAATCTGTTTCGATGAATTAATGGATTTTTGAAATAAAAAATATTTTAATAAAATATCATTATGATTAAATTAATTTTTATTAAATATAAATTATTGAATAACTTTATAAATGCAAATGTAATTTTTATTATAGATTGAAAACAATTATTTTCAAAACACTTGAATTTTTAATAAATGCCAATTTTATGAAAGTAAAAAATCACATATTTAGAAAAAAATATAGATAAAATGAATAATTTTTTTGGAATCAGGACGTCGAAATTATCCAATGGGTAATTTTTCATATATTTTTGAGACAGTTGAATTTTTGGGTAAAAATTAAACAGTGTTTAAATATATAATGTGTTTTATGACATCATAATGATCTAATTGTGATGTAATAAAATACTATAAACATTATTTTAGGATAATATCTATTCTACCATTAAAATAATTTGATTTTGTTTTTGATTGATTTATTTTACAGTGCTTTAGTGGACCCTTCACGGATTTTAAAACATGTTGTCTTTTTAAATATTTTTCCTTGAGAGTGTGACTCAGCTACACATAAAAACCATATTATTTTAAGATGTTAGGCTATTAACCTTGTAAAAGATTATTTTCTACTCCCCTTTGGTAAAAACCATGGGCAAAATCCATGGTCTGGTTTTTGGTTTTCATTTGTTTAGTGTGAAGTGTCCCAAACAAAAATAGTAAATAATTCCCTCTCCTTTCCTTTGTAAACCCACCCAAGCTTCCACTTCCTCTTCACTCAAAGACTTTTAATTTCTAATAACCCATGAAATAATCTATATAGAATCCCTAAAGGGACACCATGCTCCCAAGAAGCCTCTCTCAAGCCTCTCCCAAGCCTTTATAAGAACACTTCTATATAAAGGATTTCATCCTTTCCCATACTTCTCCAATTTTTGTATGTTGTTATTCCCTTTTGTATTCATTTATATATTTTGGGGTATGATTCAGCACCTCCTACATAAATCTCTATTTATATTTTTAGGATGGGATTCCTTTTTTACTCTTATTAATTCGTCCCATGTACAACCATTACCATGGTGAAATTCTGTGAAATTTTTCTCTCTCCTCTTTTACATCCAAGTAATTATATTGTATTATGCAACTAAAATCCACTAGTTTTGTTGGGACAAGTATTTATATATCACCCATAATGTCTATTTCATGTACATATGATGAGACAACCTTTTCTCTCTCATCAACCATTTTCATGAATCATTATGTCATGCTGTTTTTCTGTCGAAATTGCACCGCATTTTACCACCCAGGATTATTGTGTAGTGAATACCATAACCATGTCTCTATCAAGGGTATTGACCATTATTCACATACAAATATTGAATTTTAATTTCATGTATTTTTTCCTACATTAAAACATCTTATAATAACTTATGATGTTTATTGATTCCAGGTTATATGATACATGTAGCTCACTTATGCATGAAATGAAATTATTAAGAATGGTGTGCCCTAATAGCGCCCCAATGCATTGGGTAAGTATAATATCATGATACATCATTTTTAATGAGTACTGACTCATGATAATTCATGTTCAATGAGTTTTTACTTGATATTCATGTTCAATGATGATTTACTTATGCTCTATGTGCAATGATCCTTGGATCATGCAAAATTCCATGTTATGTTTTTTTTCCACATTCCATGTTATGATTATCATGCTTTATCATACAATTATGTTCATGGTTTTCTTGTGTTCCATTGATATTCCTATTGTCTAACATGTATTGTATTATTGATGTTAATCTATTATTATTCCCCTACTAGGCTTTATAGCTCACCCTTTTCTTAGGCATATCCACAGGTTATCCCATCAATGATATGTACGAGAGAATGTAGTGGTCATGTAAAGGATGTTATCAATAACTATTTTGAATTTCATGTTTCATTTTGTTATTTAATGATCCAATGCCCCAAATAAACTAGACCTCTCAATATAATTTGTTGTATCTAGTGCTTTTTTTGTAATAAATCATGTTTTAGTGTGTAATAAAGAACATGGTTGTCATAGTTGGTATCAGAGGACATGTTTAGTTATTTTCGGGAATAAGATTAGAATACATACTAAATCCTTGGGGACGAGACTAAATATAATAAAAAGCATCCTTATGTATTAGTGGGTATTGAGTAAGTGAAGCAAATACATCCCTATCTGAGTACGAGCAGATAGAGGTGGCTAGAGCACAGATGTAACTAGGGGTGAAAGCCCTGACAAAGAGTATCACGCTTGACCTGGGGTATCCTGGTTCACAACAACTGGCATTGATTCACTCTTGGTTACGACACTCTCGTGGGATATTCATTGGTAATTTCGCAATCCTAGTATGAACCATTGTTAAGGGAATTTAAAAAAACCCCTTTGAATATATATTAGATTGTATATCATGGATAACGTAGATTGAAACCTTTAGATTCAATAGTTAAGGAAAGAAAATCTAATAATAAGTCATCTGTTTTGTACATAGATAACTCTTTATGTGTTACCCATAACATTACTTTTATTCTAGTAAATGGCTGGTATTAGGAGGACTAGGGCTAAAAACCGATGTTATGATCAATGTGATGACTGTGCTAATGAGATGAAAAATCCGATTGGAGTAGGAATCACAAACATTGTCATGATTCTCTCAGTTAACTCTACATTTGAATAGAAACAAGGATCAAGATGAACATTCACCCCCTAGGAATGAACATGTCTATATTGAGAGACTCATGAGACAAAGGCCTCCTACATTTAATGGATCATATGATCCCTCAATGGTCGAACAATGGTTTAACTCCATTGAAACATTATTCTCCATCATTCAATGTTCCGATCAAGAGAATGTTCTTCTGGATTCTTATCGTATGGAGGGTGTAGCAGATCAATGGTGGGCATTGATAAAAAATACTAGGCTTGAGGATGAGATAGAGGCATTGGAATATAAGTATTTCCAGAAGATGTTTTTTGATAAATTTTTTTCACGCACCCTCTTGCTTATGATTGAAAGGTTCATCCTTAACCTCAAGAAAAATGCTGACGAATATGTCAGAGCATATGAGGAAAACTTCAAAAGGCTTGGATGATATGCTTATGGCTTTTTCATTACCTTCGATTTCATGGTTGACCGCTTCTTTAGTGGGCTGAAGCCTATCCGGCGGAAAGCCCTGGTGATCTGCGACTTCGACAGCTATATGGAAATTGTCTGATTTTCCCTCGAGGTTGATATATATATCCGCACAACTCAGGGGTATCATGGGGGTAAGAAGCACAAGGTAGAATTTAATTCTAGAGGTATTATGGACTAATCCAATGGTTCTAAGAAAATACATTACCCTACTTTCCTAAGGTGCCAAAAAAAATCACCCCAAAAAATTCCAAAAGGGGACGAGGAAATGCTGTAGGTGTGAAAGAGAATGTAACACTATGAGATTTTATGAAATATATTCTTTTTAATTTCATTAATGTCTTGTGTTATAGGATACACCAAAAGGAGCTTTCATAACACGCATACCTGACTTGGCTTGAATTACATGCAATCACGACCCTCCACGATAGAGTGTGTTGTACGCAATACCGAGTTTCGCTAAAAAATGATATGTTATATAAACTAGCCATTATGAATATTAATTCCCACTTTTTGAAATTTGATAAATCTTATAATTCATAATGGACTTCATTTTTGGATTCAGAATATCAAAATTATCCTAGGGTGAATTGTTGGTATTTTTCTGAAAACTTTCAATTTTTGATTAATAGTGAAAACACTGGGTTACTATTAAAAAAACCAACTTTTTATTTAAATAATTATTTATTTTATTTAAATTTATTTTAGGTTAAAATTGATAGATAATACCTATATATGTTCAATTTATGTCATTGGAGTCATTTTATAATAATTTTAGATATATAAAAATTTTATTGAACTTTTCACCGTCTTTTACCCACCTCCTAGGAGAATTTTCAAATTCACATAAAACATAATTTTCCCACTTCTGTGAGTGGAATTTTGAAAATCCGAGAGACACAGTTGATATCAAGGACTAAAATTTGGTTCAATGAGATGAAAATAATATTTGGTGAATAGTAACTATTTACTTTTGTACCACGGTTAAAAGTAAATATGGTAATTAAGGGTAAAATTGATATTATTATTACCCTAAAACATGTCCTAATTCTATTAGATAAGTTTAATTCGACCAAAAAAAACCTTAGGAATAAAATATGACAATTTAGGCCAACTTGGATTAGATTAGGACATTTGTTATTAATTTATTTAAAGAAGGGTTAAAATAGATAATATCAATGTTTAATAACTAAATCATTTTTAATATAGGGTTATACATAATATAAATTCTACTATAAATATTAATTAAAAATATAAAAAGATTTCCTACATAATGATGTTTTATTTATAATTTTTAGACATTAGATAATTTAATTTATATATGACACAATGACGATACAATAATTATCTTATTAATGAAATATTGACATAATTGATGTTATAAATATCCAAATATATGTAATTTGAGACTTTTTATAAATTAAACTAATTTTATAGGTTAATATTTAATGTTAATATTGATTTAGTTAACTTTCTTCGAACTAATCCTTCTGTTATGATTTTCACAAAAATCAATTACCAAATAGTGTCAAAATTGACATAAAATAGTTTTAGAAGAAATTTTATATTATTAATTGCTATTTTATTTATAAAAATCTATTTTTCGGCCAAATGACCTAGATAAGGTCATATATATTAATAATAAACAACTTGGGGTTCTTTTTTCTTGTTATAGTATGTTTATTAACCTTATAGTGTAATAAAACAAGAAGATAGGGTAAAAGAACAATTATTTAACTTAAAGTTAAATCTAAATGATAAGGTTAAAATAGAAACCTAAACATGTATAAATTATATTGGATGAGAGGATTTCGACCCATCCCCACCTTATTTTATAAATAACTCAATTTGGAGCTATTAATATCTGAATATGACTTTATAATAAAATAATATTTTTAGTTATTCCAAAGGCGCCCCTATCCTCCCTTATAAAAGGGAACCTCCTCCCTCTTTACCTCACACCACATTGAGATTTCATGCTCGGCCAACCCCGGCTAAATTCTATTCTCCACTTCCCTAGAAACATCCTAGAGGTCATGTTCTTCTTTAAAGACCAATTTTAGTTACCAAAAAGGAGTTCTCAAAGAGGTGCTTCAAAGAAGAGGTAATGTCCGTTACCGGTTCTTTCAACTTTATTTCTTCATCCACATCTTAATCTTTAGTTGGTTCTTTATAATCTAATAAAATCAGTATAAATCATATACTGATATGTTATTATAATTATAAAACAACCCTATTTCACCATCTATCCATCCTACGAAAAACGAAATCACCGCACGTGCGTACGTCTGGAATACCATCTCCACGCCGTGGTGTAATCTATTTTTGACTACCTCCTTACTTGTATGGGTATAATGGTGTAAATAAATAACTATATGTGATTATTACAAAGTGATTTTTATTCTGAAATATTATACATATACTTTAATGCAATTCCACGATCATGTGAATGATATCATCGCTCGTGCGTACGAACGGACTACCCTTTCCACGATGCGATGAGATTCATTTTCCATGTTAACCATTCATGAATGATTATAAAGTATATATAATACGTAATCATAAAAGAAATGACTTAAGAATGATACTGGATTTATGTGTGTGTATATTTATGTCATCTACTTAATTTCATTCAATTCAAAAATGAAACGAAAACAGCGTTCATGGGTTCGTACGGCCTACCGTCTCCATGAACGGTGTATTTATTTCCATTTAATCAATGTATCATATATATATATGTATATACAGAATATATATTATATATAAATCATGTTTTACATTCTGGAATTAATTATATCATGATATAAGTAATAATATCAAGAACAACAAGTCCAAACACGTACGATAAATAAAACGATTGAACCCAAAACGATGCTTTAACATGGAACTTACAAAAGAATGGGTAATATAAAGTCATAAGTGAACTATATATGATATCATAAAAATGAATATGATTCTTTAATTAGTCAATGAATTTATTTAAATCATTATACAGGAGGTTTGGAAACGTACGAAGCATATCGGACCTATGGTAAAGGAAAGTCTCACAATCTCAATTTTTATCCGAGATTGTTTATACTTCAGAATTTACTAGGGAATATTTATCATCCGCATCCATGTTTCCTCAATATTTAGTATTATTTATATCCTCCTACAATTGTTTAAATCCAATTTTACCCTTCGGTGAGTTTTTAGTAAAATATATGAAAGGAATCTTCTATCGTTTTTATTCGTACGAGGTACTTTTTTACTTTTCTGGCCAAAGTACGAGAATAATGTTCTTTCTTTAACTTATACTGCCTGAATGGATTTTTATAACATTATCTACATGAATCTTCCTTTAAAACTTTTCTAATTTATTTTTAATCAACTTCTTTTATTTTAGAATTATATGACATTTTAATAAAGGAAAATGTTTTTGAAGTAGAAAGGATATTTTCCTCAAGAATGGAGTTCAAGCATTTTATCAAAATTATTTTACATCTAAGATAACATAGGGTTCTGTTTATATCCCTATTCTTTACATTGATTTGATTATGTTATGATGGAATTATTTTTATGATTTCCTTGTATATTATATGGATTATGTTATGATGGAATGATGTTTAAGATTCCCATTTTTATTACATGGGTTATGCTATGATGTATGGTTTATGATTTTCTGGCACACATAAGAAGGGTATCATTATGAGATGGGTGGGACCTATATCTCCCTCCAATGCATTGGTTAAAGAGTTATATCTCATGAGATAGGCATGGCTGGAACGGCAGGTTAAACCGGTTCAGTGAAACATGACTGAAACGAGGAGTGAACTCAGTTCAGAAATGGACTTTGTCCGCTAAGATAGTTTTGGCTATGAGTCTTGACTACTAAGAAATGATTCTCTATGATTATGTGCGTATCCCACAAAGATTCCTGTTTTAAGATATGATTACTGGAATTACATTTCACTTCTATGATTTATCCCATGTTATGATCTCTTTTGCAGGATAATATTTTTAAAATGTTATGTTCTTTTAAATATGATATGTTTGATATTTCTTTTTTTTACCCTTACTGAGCATTTGAGCTCACCCCTTTTATGTTTTTTTTCCAGGATATAAAGAGATGTTTTAGGTAAGAGAAAAAGGGGAAGATCTTTATGGGAGATGTTGAATATCTTTCACCACTATTAGAAAATTATATTCTGAGTTTCCAAAGATACTAAACTAATACGATCCTTGTGTGTCTGTTTTTTTTATATACAAAGTATTCCTCAAAAGTAATGTAATGTCCATGTACGTCAAGCTTTGGGTCTCTACAGTTGGTATCAGAGGAATGGATTAGTCATCCTTTGGAAACTAGGATGCGATAACTTTTGTGAGATCCCTAGAGATATTTGTAAGGTATATCTAGGAGTGTCCCTATGGTTAAGTATAAGTATAGGTTATTGTCCTATAATTACGGTAAAAATATTAGAATTAAACCTAAGATGTTAGATATTGGAGGTAACCCCCTTTATTATGTTGTTTTCCCTAGCATGATTTTTGCCTCTCACACTATTCAATTTGGGTTTTAGACGATGGCTGCAACCTGAAGGAACCATGTTGATCAATGTAATGGACAATGCAATGATTGTCCTCCAGAACAAACAAATGTTATGGGAGATGGAGTGAAAAATATTATTTCTATAATTACACAATCTATGAATCATTCTGGAAATCCAAATGAGCATAGAAGGAAACAATATTCTATTGAGTCCTTCATGAGGCAACGTCCACCTTCTTTTAGTGGGTCTTCTGATCCACTAGTTTTTGAACAATGGATCAGTACCACTGAACAGATATTTTCAGTTCTTCAATGTTCTAAACATGATAAAGTCATCTTAGCAGTATATCGTTTGGATGGTGAAGCTGATCAATGGTGGAATCTTATCAAGAATACGAGGCCAAGAGATGAAATTGAGTCCATGGAATGGGATGAGTTCAAGAACATATTTTTCAATAAGTACTTCCCTCATATTCTTCGAACAAAGATGGAGAAGGAGTTTCTTGAACTAAAGCAAAAGGATGATGAATCTGTTGGTATATACGAAGTGAATTTTACATGGCTTTCAAGGTATGCATCTGGCTTTATCATCAAACCTGAAAGTAAAGTTAATCGATTCTTCAGTGGCTTTAAACGAAATCTTCGACGAGAATTTTCTATAAGAGACTTCAGTAGCTATGAAAAAATTGTGCATTGTGCTATCAAGGTATAAATGGAAGTTGGTGTTACATATCCATCTCATGGTTTTGACAAGAAAAGAAAGATGGAGTTCAAGGAGAAATCTCATAATAATGGTTAAAAGAATATGAATGTTTCTTTATGCTCAAAGTGTGGAAAGAAGCATGGTGGAGATTGTCTTAAAGGGGCTAGAAAATGTTTTAAGTGTGGAAAATAATGTCATTGAGTAGCCAAGTGTCGAAGAAATGGAAAAAGGGTTGCTAATGATGTGAATAATGAAAAGAATGCAGAGAAGGCACCACCAACACTTCAATGATTCGTGTGCAATGAAATGGGGCATTATGCTAATCAATGCCCTAATCCATGGGTTAATGATGATCGACATGAGCAACCACTTATGGCAAAGGACATAGGGAAGTCACATGCGATCACTATTGGAGATGTTGAATATGACAATGATGTGGTGGAATGATTAACTGTTTATGTAATGGGGTTCAAAAATAATGTTGTATATAGTATCATGGAATATTGGAATATTTATGTATTAGTCTATTGTGTTTTTAAATATTTTTATGGTACCGGTAACCATGGAAAGTGATTGAGATATTTTTGGAAAGAAGATGATATGCGCATAATGAAGGGATAAAGAGAAAATTAATTTTTTGACAGTATTCATGAGCTCATGACTGATATAAGGAAATAGTTATAAGATCGGTTGAGTATATAGAAATTTGGGATTTTGGTAAGTGGAAAGAGTTGACTTTTGACAGCACTCATGTTTTCACTAAGATTCAATGGGTATTCATTTTTCAAGAGAATACATGATTAAGGCCTTCAAATGTTTGGAATGTGACCAACAAGACATATCTTATGATATTGGGGGATCAACGATGGTATTAGCATGCTTGTTATATGAAATATTTGGTAATCGTTTTCACTATAATATGAGGATGGACTATAATATTATGGACAAGCCTAATGATTGGAATAGATTATGTTGGACATAAGTTAGAATTGTATTTTTAGAAAAAAAAACGGACAACCTGCAGAATGAGCGACAACCCGTCACGTCGGACAAGGCTGTGGGAATCGAACCCAAAACCAAAGTGGAACAGGCCTTTATTTCCTACCACTGGCCTACAGGAAGTCCATGGTTAGTAGAGACTAGTTTAATTTTATTATACATGATGATAGATGAAGTATACGTTCATTTTGGAACCATATATGACTAATCTCACCATAGATGGAATTATGTATATAACTTTTTCTAACTTATGTTTGAGACAGATGGAATGACCTATCATTCTATCACATGATCTACTAAAACTTCGCGAAAGAAAAATTCAACATCATTTCATGAAGAGATGAAGTGGAAATTATTCAAGGTATGAACAACGGTGAGATTATACCAAAATGAAGTAAGTATTTATTCTAATTCAAATTCTTCAACTTTAGGGAAATGATCATGAAAACCAAAAATGTTGTCCTAGTGCCCTTATATCAGATGAATTAGATGGTAACCTTGATCATCACAAATTTATGGCTTTGTGATTATTGGATTTTTTATATCCATGTTCTTCACCACTCTCCATCAGAACATGACAGTTAGATTTCTCTTCCATATCCATATTTTCACCTATGTTCTCCTATGTTTTTTTAAAGGTTGGGGTCGAAGCCTCAATTTTATAATTTTAAAGCAAAGACCTCTTTAGACTGGGTAGATGGAGACCCATTAAATAGTAGGAAGGCCCAAGGCTAGGTGGCCTGAATACAAGGCTTGAAATCCCATTTTTGGCCCAAAGGACCCCTTAGTGAACATTACTGCTACAGTACCGCGTTGCTACAGTACCTACTACAGTACCACCACCGCTACAGTATCTTCTATAGTCCATCCACCGCAACAGTTTTTAAAACCAAGTTTTGGTATTCCTTTTTACGATGTGAGTTTCTATTAAAGATACTTTTGAGTTGTAAACCATTTATAACCCCGGCGAATTTCGAGGGCGAAATTCATTTTGAGGGGGGTAGACTGTAACACCCCGAGATTGTATGAAAAATATTCCTTTTTAATTTCATTAATGTCTTGTGTTGTATGCTACACCAAAATGAGCTTTCACAACACGCATCCCTGACTTGGATTGCATTACACGCAGTCACGACCTTCCACAATAGCGTGTGTTGTATGCAATACCGAGTTTTGCTAAACAACGATATGTTATATAAACTAGCAGTTATGAATAGTAATACGTACTTCTTGAAATTTTATAAATCTTATCTTTCAAAATGGACTTAGTTTTTGGATTCATAATATCAAAATTATCCTAGGGTGAATTTTTGGTATTTTTCTGAAAACTTTCAATTTTTGATGAATAGTGAAAACACTGGGTTACTATTAAAAAAACCGACTTTTTATTTAAATTATTATTTATTTTGTGTAAATTTATTTTAGGCCAAAATTGATACATAATACCTATATAAGTTCAATTTAATTCATTGGAGTCATTTTATAATAATTTTAGATCTATAAAAATTTAATCGAACTTTTCACCGTCTTTTACCCACCTCCTAGAAGAATTTGAAAATTAACATAAAACATAATTTTACTGCTTCTGTGGGTGGAATTTCAAAAATCTGAGAGTCACGGTTAATATCAAGGACTAAAATGTGGTTCAATGAGATGAAAATAATTTTGGGTGAATAGTAACTCTTTACATTTTTTTACCATGGTTAAAAGTTAATAGGGTAATTAAGGATAAAATTGATATTATTATTACCCTAACACATGTACTAATTCTATTGGATAAGTTTAATTCGACCAAAAACAACCATAGGAATAAAATATGACCATTTAGGCCCACTTGGATTAGATTAGGAAATTTATTATTAATTTATTTAAAGAAGGGTTAAAATAGTTAAAATCAAAGTTTAATAACTAAATCATTTTTAATATAGGGTTATACATAAGATAAATTCGAATATAAATATTAATTAAAAAAGATAAATAGATTTACTACATAATGGTGTTTTATTTATAATTTTTAGACATTATATTATTTACATTATATATGACACAATGATGATGTAGTAATTATCATATTAATGAAATATTGACATAGTTGATGTTATAAATATCCAAATAAATGTAATATGAGACTTTTTATGAATTACATTAATTTTCTAAGTTAATATGACATGTTAGTATTGATTTAGTTAACTTTTTTATAACTAATAATTCTGTTATGATTATCACAAAAATCAATTACCAAATATTGTAAAATTGACATAAAATAGTTTAAAAAAAATATTATATTATTAATTGTTTCCTTATTCCTAAAAATCTATGGATCGACAAAATGACTTAGATAAGGTTATATATATTAATAATAGACAAATTGGGGTTCTTTTGGCTTGTTATAGTAAGTTTATTAACCCTATAGTGTAAGAAAACAAGAAGATACAGTAAAAGAAAAATTATTTAACTTAAAGTTAAATCTAAATGATAAAGTTAAAAATAGAAACCTAAACATGTCTAAATTCTATTGGATGAAAGTCATTCAAACCATCCCCACCTTATCTTCAAAATAACTCAATTTGGAGCTATTAAAAACCGAATATGACTTTATAATAAAATAATATATTTTTTAATTCCAAAGGTGCCCCTCTCCTCCCTTATAAAAGGGAACATCCTCCCTCTCTTCATCACACCACATTGAGCCTTAAAGATCGTCCAAAACCCGCAAAATTATCTTCTAAAATTCCCTAGAAACATCCTAGAGGTCATTTTCTTATTCAAAGACCAATATTAGTGCCCTACAAGGAGTTCTCAAAGAGGCGCTTCAAAGAAGAGGTAATGTTCGTTACTGATTCTTTCATCTTTATTTCTTCTTCCACTTATTCTTATTTAGTTGTTTCATTATAAAGTAATAAAATAAGTTTCACTCATATACTGACATGTTATTATAAGTATTAAACAACCCTATTTCACCATCTATCCATCCTACAGAAAATGAAATCACCGCACGTGCGTACGTACGAAAAACCGTCTCCACGCTGTGGTGTAATCTGTTTTCGACCACCACCTTACTGGGATGGGTATAATGGTGTAATTAAATAACTATATATGATTATTTCAAAGTGATATTGATTCTGAAATATTATACATACAATTCAATGCAATTCCACGATCATGGAAATGAAATCATCGCTCGTGCGTACGTACGGACTACCGCCTCCATGACCTGATGAGATTCATTCTGCATGTTAACCATTCATGAATGATTATAAAGTATATATAATAAGTAATCATGAAATATATGACATAATAATGATACTGGATTTATGTGTTTATATATGTATGTCATCTAATTAATTTGATTAAATTCAATAAGGAAACGAAAACAGCGTTCTTGCATACGTACGACATACCGTCAACATCAACAGTGCATTTCATTCCATTTAATATATCTATCATATATATATGTATATACTGAATATATATTATATATAAATTATTTTTTTACATTCTACAATTAATTAAATCAGTATATAAGTAATAATATCGTGAACAACAAGTCCAAACCCGTATGATAAATAAAACGATTTAACCCAAAACACTACTTTAACATGGAACTTACAAAAGAACAGGTAATATAAATTCATAAGTGAACCATATATGATACCATAACAATGAATATTATTCTTTAATAATTCAATTACATTATTTAAATCACTATACAGGAGGTTAAGAAACATAAGAAAAATATCGGACCTAAGGTAAGGGAAAGTCTCGCAATCTCAATTTTTATCCGAGATTGTTTATACTTCAGAATTTACTAGGGAATATTTATCATCCACATCCATGTTTCCCCAATATGTAATATTATTTATATTCTCCTAAAATTGTTTATATACAATTTTACCCTTAGATTAGTATTTAGTAAATGATATGAAAGGAATCTTTTGTCGTTTATTTTCGTACGAGGTACTTTTTGACTTTTCTGGCCAAAGTACGAGAAGAATGTTATTTCTTTCAATTATATGGCCTGAATGGTTTTTTAGAACATTATTTCCATGAGTCATCCATTAAAATGTTTCATCTTTATTTTTAATCAACTCCTTTTATTTTATAATTATATGAAATTTTAGGAAAGGAAAATGTTTTTGAAGTAGAAAGGATATTTTCCTCAAGAATGGAGTTCAAGAGTTTTATCAAAATTATTATCCATATAAGATAATATAGGGTTCTGTTTCTATCCCTATCATTTAAATTGATTTGATTATGTTATGATGGAATTATTTTTATGATGTCCTTTTATCTTATATGGATTATGTTATGATGTCATGATGTTTAAGATTCCCATTTGTATTACATGGGTTATGCTATGATGTATGGTTTATGATTTTGTGGCACACATAAGAATGGTATCATTATGAGATGGGTGGGACCTATATCTCCCTCCAATTAATTGGGTAAATATTTATATCTCATGAGATAGACATGGCTGGAATGGTAGGTTAAATCGGTTTAGTGAAACAGGACTGAAACGAGGAGTGAACTCGGTTCAGAAATGGACTTTGTCCACTAAGATAGTCTTGGCTATGAGTCTTTACTACTAAGAAATTATTCTCTATGATTATGTCTGTATTCCAAAAAGCTTCATGTTTTATGTTATGATTAATGGAATTACATTTCTATTCTATGATTTATCCCATGTTATTTTCTCTTTTGCAGGATAAGATTTTAAAAATGTTATGTTCTTATAAATATGATATGTTTGATATTTCTTTTGTTTACCCTTACTGAGAATTTGAGCTCACCCCTTTTATGTTTTCTTTTCCCCAGTATATAATGAATGGTTTTAGGTAAGAAAAAAAGGGTAAGATCTTTATGGGAGATGTTGAAGATCTTTCACCACGATTAGAAGTTTATATTCCGAGTTTCCAAAGACAATAAACTATTACGGTCCTTGTGTGTCTGTTTTTGTTATGTACTAAGTATTCCGAAAAAGTAATGTAATGTCCATGTATGTCAAGATTTGGATCTTTAGAGTTGGTATCAGAGGAAAGGTTAAGTCAACCTTTTGGAACTAGGATTCTATAAATTTAGTGAGATCCCAAGAGATATTTCTAAGGCATGTCAAGGGATGTCCCTATGGTTAAGTATAAGTATAGGTTATAGTCCTAGAATTATGATAACGATCATAGAATCAAACCTAAGATGTTAGATTTTGAAGGTACTCCCCCTTTATTATGTTGTTCTCCATAGTATGATTTTTTCCTTTCACACTATTCTTTTTGGGTTTTAGATGATGTCTGGAAATCGAAGGAACTGTGTTGATCAATGTAATGGACAATGAAATGATTATCCTCCTAAACAAACAAATGTTAGGGGAGATGGAGTGAAAAATATTGTTTCTATACTTATACAATCTATGAATCATTATGGACTTTCAAATGAGCAGAGAAGGGGAAAATATTCTACTGAGTCCTTCATGAGGCAACGCCCAAATTCTTTCAGTGGGTCTTCTGATCCACTTATTACTGAACAATGGATCAGTTCCACTGAAAAGATATTTTCAGTTCTTCAATGTTCTGAACATGATAAAGTCATCCTATCAGTATATCGTTTGGAAGGTGAAGCTGATAAATTGGGGAATATTATCAAGAATACGAGGCCAAGAGATGAAATTGAGTCCATAGAATGAGACGAGTTCAAGAACATATTTTTCAATAAGTACATTCCTCATATTCTTAGAACAAATATGGAGAAGGAGTTTCTTGAACTAAAGCAAAAGGATGAAGAATCTATTGGTATATACAGAGCGAATTTTACAAGGCCTGCAAGGTATGCATCTGGCTTTATCATGCAACCTGAAAGTAAAGTTGATCGATTCTTCAATGGCTTAAAACCAAATCTTCGAAGGGAATTAGCTATAAGATACTTTAGTAGCTATGAAGAAATTGTGAGTTGTGCTATCAAGGTAGAAATTGAAGTTGGTGTTACATATCCATCTCATGGTTTTGACAAGAAATGAAAGATGTAGTTCAAGGAGAAATCACAGAATAATGGTGAAAAGAAGATGAATGTTTCCTTATGCTCAAAGTTTGGAAAGAAGCATGGTGGAGATTGTCTTAAAGGGACTAGAGATTTTTTTAAGTGTGGAAAAGAAGGTCATCGAGCTGCTGAGCATCGAAGTAATGGAAAAAGGGTTTCTAATGATGTGAATAATGAAAAGACTACAGAGAATGCACCACCAACACTTCAGTGCTTCAAGTACAATGAAATGGGGAATTATGCTAATCAATGCCCTAATCCAAGGGTTAACGATGATCAACATGAGCAACAACTTAAGGAAAATGACAAAGGGAAGTCACATGCGATCACTATTGGATATGTTTAATATGACAACGATGTGGTGGAATGATTATGTGTTTATGTAATGGGGTTCCAAAATAATGTTGTATATAGTATCGTGGAATATTGGAAAATTTATGTATTGGTCTATTGTCATTTTCAATAATTTTATTGTACCAGTAACCATGTGAATTGATTGAGATATTTTTGAAAAGAATATGATATGTGAATAATGAAGGGATAAGGAGAAAATGAAATGTTTAATAGTTTTCATGAGGTCATGACTGATATAAAGAAATAGTTATTAGATGGTTTGAGTATATATAATTTTGGGGTTTTGGTATGTGGAAAGAGTTAACTTTTGACAGCACTCATATTATCACTAAAATTCAATGGGTATTCAATTTTCAAGAGAATACATGATTAAGGCCTTCGAATGTTTGGAATTTGACCAACAAGACATATCTTATGATATATGGGGATCAACGATGGTATTAACATGCTTGTTATATGAAATCTCTGGTAATCACTATCACTATAATATGTGAATAGACTGCAATATTATGGATAAGCCTAATGATTGGAATGGATTATGTTGGACATAAGTTAGTATTGTATTTTTTGAAAAAAATGACAACCTGTAGAATGAGCGACAACCCGTCACATCAGACAAGGCTGTGGGAATCAAACCCACAACCGAAGTGCGACATGACTTTATTTCCTACCACTGGCCTACAAGAAGTCCTTGGTTAGTAGAAACTAGTTTTATTTTATTATACAGGATGATAGATGATGTATAAGTCCATTTTGGAACCATATATGATTAATCTCACCATATATGGAATTATGTATATCACTTTTGCTAACTTATGTTTGAGACAGATAGAATGACCTATCATTCTATCACTTGATCTGCTAAGACTTCGTGAAAGACAAATTCAACTTCATTTCTTAAATAGATGAAGTGGATATTGTCCAAGGCACGAACAACGTTGAGATTATACCAAAATAAAGTAAGTATTTATTCTAATTCAAATTCTTCAACTTTAGGGAAATGATCTTGAAAACCAAAAATGTTGTCCTAGTGCCCTTATATCAGATGAATCAGATGGTACCCTAGATCATCACAAATTTATGGCTTTGTGATTGTTGGATTTTTCATAGCCATGTTCTTTACCACTCTCCATCAAAACATGACGGTTAGATTTCTCTTCCATATCCATATTTTCACCTATGTTCTCCTACGTGGAAACCCAGTGATTAGTTAATTTGGATAACCATTATGTTTCATACTTTAGTTTTTTAATCCAAGTTTTGGTATTCCATTTTACGATGTGGGATTATATTAAAGAAACTTTCGAGTAGTAAACCATTTATAACCCCGACAAATTTCCAGGGGGAAATTCATTTTAAGGGGGGTAGAATGTAACACCCCAAGATTTTATGAAAAATATTCTTTTTAATTTCATTAATTTCTTTTTTTTACGCTACACCAAAAGGATCTTGAACAAAACGCATCCCTTACTTTTATTACATTACATGCAATCGTGACCTTCCACGATAACGGGTGTTGTACGCAATACCGAGTTTCGCTAAACAACAATATGTTATACAAACTAGCCATTATGAATAGAAATACCCACCTTTTAAAATTTTATAAATTTTATCATTCAAAATGGACTTCATTTTTGGATTCAGAATATTGAAATTAGCCTACGATGAATTTTTCATATTTTTCTGAATACTTTCAATTTTTGATGAAAGGTGAAAACACTGGGTTACTATTCAAAAAAACTGACTTTTTATTTAAATAATTATTTATTTTATTTAAATTTATTTTAGGTAAAAATTGATACATAATACCTATATAATTTCAATTTAAGTCATTGGAGTCATTTTATAATAATTATAGACATATAAATATTTTATTGAACTTTTCACCATCTTTTACCCACCTCCTAGGAGAATTTGAAAATTCACATAAAACATAATTTTACCACTTCTGTGAGTGGAATTTAGAAAATCCGAGAGACACGGTTAATATTAAGGACTAAAATCTGGTTCAATGAGATGAAAATAATTTTTGATGAATAGTAACGTTTTACTTTTTTTACCACCGTTAAAAGTAAATAGGGTAATTAAGGGTAAAATTGATATTATTATTAACCTAGAACATGTTCTAATTCAATTGGATAAGTGTAATTCGACCAAAAACAAACTTAGGAATAAAATATGACCATTTAGCCCCACTTGGATTAGATTAGGACATTTATTATTAATTTATTTAAAGAAGGGTTAAAATAGTTAAAATCAATGTTTAATAACTAAATCATTTTTATAGTGTTATACATAAGATAAATTTGACTATAAATATTAATTAGAAAGCTAAAAATATTTACAACATAATGGTGTTTTATTTTTAATTTTTAGATATTAAATAATTTAATTTATATATGACACAATGATGATGCAGTAATTATCTTATTAATGAAATATTTACATAATTGAATTATAAATATCCAAATAAATGTAATTTGAGACTTTTTATGAATTCCAGTAATTTTCTTGGTTAATATGACATTTTAGTATTGAGTTAGTTAGCTTTTTTAGAACTAATTATTCTGTTATGATTTTTTAAAAAATCAATTACCAAATAGTGTCAAAATTAAAATGAAATAGATTCTAAAACAAATATTATATTATTAATTGTTATATTATTCCTAAAAATATAAGGTTAGGACAAATGACTTAGATAAGGTCATATATATTAATAATAATCAATGTGGGGTTCGTTTGGCATGTTATAGTACGTTTATTAACCTTATAGTGTAAGAAAACAAGAAGACACGGTAAAAGAAAAATTATTTAACTTAAAGTTAAATCTAAATGATAAGGTTAAAATAGAAACCTAAACTTGTCTAAATTCTATTGGATGAGAGGATTTAGACCCAAACCCACCTTATCTTCTAAATAAATCAATTTGGAGCTATTAAAACCGAATATGACTTTATAATAAAATAATATTTTTCGTTATTCCAAAGGTGCCCCTCTCCTCCCTTATAAAAGGGAACCTCCTCCCTCTCTTCCTCACACCACATTGTTCCTTCAATATCGGCCAAACCCTTCCAAATTCTCTTCTCCACTTACCTAGAAACATTCTAGAGGTCTTGGTCTTCTTCATAGACCAATTTTAGTTCCCTAAAAGGAGTTCTCAAAGAGGCGCTTCAAAGAAGAGGTAATGTTCATTATAGATTTTTTGACCTTTATTTCTTCTTCCACTTCTTCTTATTTAGATTTTTCATTATAAAGTAATAACATCAGTATCAATCATATAATTATATGTTATTATAAATATGAAAAAACCCTATTTCACCTTCTATCCATTCTACGGAAAACGAAATCACCGCACATGTGTACGTACGGAAGACCATCTCCACGCCGTGGTGTAATCTGTTTTCGACCACCACTTTACTTGGATGGGTATAGTGGTGTATATAAATAACTATATATGATTATTTTAAAGTTACATTTATTCTGAAATATTATAAATACACTTCAATGCAATTCCACGATCATGGGAATGATATCATCGCTTGTGTGTATGTACGGAATACCGTCTCCACGATGCGATGAGATTCATTCTGCATGTTAACCATTCATGAATGATTATAAAGTATATATAATAAGTAATAACTAAATATAGGAAATGATAATGATACTTGATTTATGTGTATATATATTTATGTCATCTACTTAATTTCATTCATTTCAATAAGGAACCGAAAACATCATTCACGCATACGTACGACCTACCGTCTCCATGAACGGTGCATTTCATTCCATTTAATTGATCGATCATATATACATGTATATACTGAATATATATTATATATAAATAATGATTTAAATTCTGGAATTAAGTAAATCAGGATATAAGTAATAATATCAAGAACAACAAGTCCAAACACATACGATAAATAAAACTATTTAACCAAAAACGCTGCTTTAACATGGAACTTACAAAAGAATGGGTAATATAAAGTCATAAGTGAACCATATATGATATAATAACAATGAATATGATTCTTTAATAAGTCAATGACCATATTTAAATCATTATATAGGAGTTTCAGAAACATATGAAGCATATCGGACCTAAGGGAAGGGAAGGTCTCGCAATCTCAATTTTTATCCGAGATTGATTATACTTCAGAATTTACAAGGGAATATTTGTCAAAGACATCAATGTTTTCTCAATATGTAATATTATTTATATCCTCCTACAATTTTTTAAATACAATTTTACCCTTTGGTGAGTTTTAATAAAATATATGAAAGGAATCTTTTGTCATTTTTTTCGTACGAGTTACTTTTTGACTTTTCCGGCCAAAGTACGAGAAGAATGTTCTTTATATAACTTATACGTCCTGAATGGATTTTTAGAACATTATTTCCATGAAGCTTCCTTTAAAAATTTTCAAGTTTATTTTTCATAAACTTCTTTTATTTTTTAATTATATGACATTTTAAGAAAGGAAAATGTTTTTGAAGTAGAAAGGATATTTTCCTCAAGAATGGAGTTCAAGCGTTTTATCGAAATTATTTTCCATCAAATATAATATAGGGTTCCATTTCTATCCATATTCTTTAAATTGATTTGATTATGTTATGATGGAATTATTTTTATGATGTTCTTTTATCTTATATGGATTGTATTATGATGACATGATGGTTATGATTCCCATTTTTATTACATGGGTTATGCTATTATGTATGGTTTATGATTTTGTGGAACACATTAGAATGGTATCATTATGAGATGGGTGGGACCTATATCTCCCTCAAATTCATTGGGTAAAGATTTATATCTCATGAGATAGACATGGCTGGAACGGAAGGTTTAACTGGTTCAGTGAAACATGACTGAAACTAGGAGTGAACTCGGTTCAGAAATGGACTTTGTCTGCTAAGATAGTCTTGGCTATGAGTCTTGAATACTAAAAAATGATTCTCTATGATTATGTGTGTATGACACAAATATTCATGTTTATGTTATGATTATTGGAATTACATTTCACTTCTATGATTTATCCCATGTTATGATCTCTTTTGCAGGATAATATTTTCAAAATGTTATGCTCTTATAAATATGATATGTTTGATATTTCTTTTGTTTACCCTTACTGAGCATTTAAGCTCACCCATTTTATGATTTCTTTTCCCCAGGATATAAAGAAAGGTTTTAGGTATGAAAAAGGTGGAAGATATTTATGGGAGATGTTTAAGATCATTCACCACGATTAGAAGATTATATTCCGAGTTTCCAAAGACAATAAACTATTACGGTCCTTCTGTGTTGGTTTTTGTTATATACTAAGTATTCCGCAAAATTAATGTAATTTCCATGTCCATGAAGCTTTGGGTCTCTACAGTTGGTATCATAGGAAAGGTTTAGTCAACCTTTGGAAACTAGGATGCGATAACTTTAGTGAGATCCCAAGAGATATTTCTAAGGTATGTCTAGGGATGTCCCTATGGTTAAGTATAAGTATAGGTTATAGTTCTATAATAACGGTAATGATCTTAGAATTAAACCTAATATGTTAGATACTGAAGGTACTCCCCCTTTATTATGTTGTTTTCCCTAGCATGATTTTTTCCTCTCACTATAACACCCCGAGATTTTATGAAAAATATTATTTTAATTTCATTAATGTCTTATGTTGTATTCTACACCAATATTACCTTGCGCTATACGCAACACTGTATTAGCTTGCAGTATACGCAACACTATTCCTGGACCGTGTTACACACAATTTTGATAATAGTTATTCTACGCAACATTGAGTATATATATATATATATATTAAATGTATAAATGAAATATGGTTGGATTCTGTTATACGAAACAATGAAGGATTCTTTCACAACACGCAACCCTGACTTGGCTTGCATTACACGCAATCGCGACCTTCCTCGATAGCGTGTGTTGTACACAATACCGGGTTTTAATAAACAATGTTATATTATTATAATATTGTCATGAACTAGCCGTTATGAATAGTATTAACTAAATTTTTAATTTTATAACATTATTATTCATCTTACACATTTCTAGAATATGGTATAAGAACAAAATAAATTTTTCGGGTAAAATAAGTATTTTTCAAAAAAATGCAGTTTTGCCGCCTTTTGATGGCGCACCCACTTTAAATCTATTTTTTGACATGTTTATAAGTTCAATTTGACAAAATAAAATTCTTCTTTGGAATCAAGAAATAAAAATTTACTTTGGATAAATTTTTCATATTATTCTGCTAACTTTCACATTTTAATGAATAGTAAAAACACGCTATATTTTAATTAAAAACAACTTTTTTCATCGTAATATCTTATGTGGTTAAATTATAATATTGAATGGTTTTAAAGTATAAATAGAATATATTTTTACCATTTAATATAATGTATGTCATTAACATTGATTTTACCTTGAATTCGTAGGTTAAATCAATTCAATCTTTTGCAATGTTTTAAAAAAAACCCGTTTTTATTCGACAACGGGATTAATTTTAATTTAATTTCTGCAACTTCTGTGTATGGAATTTTAAAAAATGGATTTCATATTTGGAATCAGTGGGTCCAAATTATGTTAATAAGCTACTTTTTATTTTTGGGAATTTTGAATAGTAACTACGGTAAATTTTATTTACCATAGTTAAAGGTAAATCGGGTAATTAAGGGTAAATATAATATTTTAAAATTACCCTAACAAATGTCAAAATCCTATTAGATGACTAAAAGTCGACCCATATAACCTAAGGGTCAGATTAGAATCATTTAATGAACATTTGTCCATGAAAATAACTTAATTATTATTAAAACCAAAGAAAGTGACAACATGTCACTCTCTTAAATTTTATAAGTATATTAATTTTAATTTAGTGATAAACTTCATTAAACTTCGAACATTAATAGTCTACAGAAAGCTAATGAAATTATCTACATCATATAAATTTATTTATAATTTTTAGGGATTAAATAATTATCATTAATTATGACACAATAGTGATGCAGAAATTGTTTATCTAGTGAAAAATCAAGAATAATGTTTTATTTAACTAATAGTGACCATAAAATGCACAAATACCTAACCAAAAATTATTGGACATGTAAATGTAAACCATAAGCATCCAATGGTCGAATATTTGACCATTTGGAGCCTTATAAAAGAGATTATGACACTTATATTATTTTATGATGCCAAAGTTGTCACCTTCATAATTTAATAAATATAACAATTTAAATATTGTGATTTTAAGATGATAAATTCGATTAAAAGTATTATTGTGAAAGGTAATATATTTATCTTCATCATAGAATTTTATTTTAAATTTTATACAACAAATAAATATATTAAATAATTATACAAAAATGATGTAGTAATTATTTTATTAAGAGATAAACCAAATAAATGGTTTTAAAAATAATAAAATAAATATTATATGAACTATTTAATGTGATACACTAATTTTATAGATACATATGACCTTTTATTAATATATTAAAGCTTTTAGTTCGAAAATATCTTCTGTATATATTTTATTTAAATTCAAATAAATGAATAGTGTCAAAATTGACACTATTGTTATTTTACAAAAATAACATATTATAAAATTGTTTAAAAATCACAAAAATATTTAAAAATTATAAATTTATATTTATATGGTCTATAATGTTATAAAGTAAACAATTATGGAAAATTCACAACAAATAAGTAATTATTTGTTATAATTTAAAATTTAGAATTTTATTACCACAAATAAACTTAAATAGATTAAATAAGGATAAATCAAAATGATAAGGTTTAAAATAAGACCCAAACATGTATAAATTTTATTGGTTGATGCGATTACAACCCTATATCATCTAATCTTCGAATATGAGTCATTTTTGGAGGTTTTTATGTGGGGTTAGATTTATTATAAATTAATATTTTTAAGAATTCCTAAGGTGCCCCTCTCCTCCCTTATAAAAGGGCACCTCCTCCTCCTCCTCCTCACACCAAATTGAGCACTCAAGCTCGGCCAACCCCTGCCATTTTCCCTTCTCCACTTCCCTATAAACATCCTAGAGGTTCTGGTATTCCTCAAAGACCAATTTTAGTGCCCTAAGAGGAGGTCTCAAAGAGGCGCTTCAAAGAAGAGGTAATTACCGTTACCAATTCTTTCATCTTTATTTCTTCTTCCACTTATTCTTCTTAGGTTGTTTCATTATGAAGTAATAACATCAGTATTACTCATATACTGATATGTTATTATAAGTATGAAACAACCCTATCTCACAATCTATCCATCCTATGGAAAAAGAAATCACCGCGCGTGCGTACGTACGGAATACCGTCTCCACGCCGTGGTGTAATCTATTTTCCACCATCACCTTACAAGGATGGGTATAATGGTGTAATGAGTAACTATATATGATTATTATGAAGTAATATTGATACTGAAATAATATATATATACTCCAATACAATTCCACGATCATAGGAACGATATCATCACTTGTGTGTACGTACGGAATACCGTCTCCACGATGTGATGCGACTCGTTCTACATGATCTTCATTTCATAATGATTATATAAATGAATTGAATGAATGAATATGGTATATACTACACTAATACCATTCTGTAAATGAATTATCTATAACCTAAAGATAATAATAAGAATTTATTCGACAAAACACGCATAAGAACAAAAAGTTATAAAGACCCGAGTAACAAGTAACAATGAAATATTACTAACAAGAAGCTAATAATATGACCATATATGATATCATATCAATATGTATGATTCTGGAATAAGTCAATAACATTATTTAAACCATTATACAGGAGCTTCGGACACGAACAAAGCAAATCGGACCTAAGGTAAGGGAAATATCACAATCTCATTTTTATCCGAGATTGTTTATACTTTAGTATTTACTGGGGTGTATTTTATCATCCACATCTATGTTTCCTCAATATGTAATGTTATTTACATCCACCTACAATTGTTTAAATCCAATTCTACCCTTTGGTGAGTTTTTAGTAAAAGATATGAAAGGAATCTTTTGTCGTTTTTCATACGAGGTACATTTTGACTTTTTCGACAAAAGTACAAAGAATGTTTTTTTAACTTATACGGCACGAACAGATTTCTACTGTTTTATAAAACCTTATTTTCATGAAGCTTCCTCTAAAAGATTTCATGACTATTTTCAATAAAATCTCTTTCTTTTAAAATTTCATGATGTTTTGTGAAATGAAATTGATTTTGAAGAAGAAAGGATATTTTCTTCAAGAATTCAATTCAAGTGTTTTATCAAAATTATTTTCCATCTAAGATAATAAAGGGTTCTGTTTCTATCCATATTTTTACATTGATTTGACTATGTTGTGATGGAATTATGTTTATGAATTCCTTTATCTTATATGAATGGTTTTATGATGTCATGTTGTTTAAGAATCCCATTTTTATTACACGGGTTATGCAATGATGTATGATTTATGATTTTGTGGCACACATAAGAATGGTATCATTATGAGATGGGTGGGACCTATATCTCCCTCCAATGCATTGGGTAAAGATTTTATATCTTATGAGATAGACATGGCTGGAATGGTAGGTTATACCGGTTCAGTGAAACAGGACTGAAACGAGGGTTACTCGATTCAGAAAGGGACTTTGTCCACTAAGATAGTCTTGGCAATGAGTCATGACTAACAAGAAATGATTCTCTATGATTATGTGTGTATGCCACAAAGTTCCATGTTTTATGTTATGATTATTGTGATTACATTTCACTGCCATAATTTATCCCATGTTATGAAATTATGCTCTCTTTTGCAGGTTATGATTTCCAAAATGTTATGTTCTTATGAATATGATGTGATTGATATTTCTTTTGTTTACCCTTACTGAGCATTTGATCTCACCCTTTTATGTTTTCTTTTCCCCAGGATATAAAGAAAGGTTTTAGGTAAAAAAGAGGAAGATCTTTATGGGAGATGTTGAAGATCTTTCACCACGATTAGAAGATTATAGTCCGAGTTTCCAAAGACACTAAACTATTACGGTCCTTATGTGTGTGTTTTTGTAATGTACTAAGTATTCCGCAAAAGTAATGTAAAGTCCATGTACGTCAAGATACGGGTCTCTACAGTTGGTATCAGAGGAAAGGTTTAGTCAACCTTTGGAAACTAGGATGCGAGAACTTTAGTGAGATCCCTAGAGATATTTCTAAGGTATGTCTAGGGATGTCTCTAAGGTTAAGTATGCGTATAGGTTATAGTACTAGAATTACGCTAACGATCATAGAATTAAACCTAAGATGTTAGATATTGAAGTTACTCCCCCTTTATTATGATTTTTGCCTCTCACACTATTCTTTTGGGTTTTAGAAAATGGCTGGAAACTAGATGATTCACGATAATGGAGGATATGATGGACAATGGAATGATATTCTTCATAATGAAATGGGATTTGGAAGTCCAAACATCATTATTATGCCGAATCAGCAATCTCATAATATGATCAATAAAGTAAAATTTGGTAAGTTTCCTGACTCGGCTAATAAGAGAAAGATGGAGTTTCATGATGATCATAGAGGAAAGAAGGTTCAATTTCCCCTATGTAAATCATGTGGGAAGAGGCATCAAGGAGAATGTTTCAAAGGAACTGGAATATGCTTTGGGTGTGGAAAAGAAGGACACAAAGCAAGTAAATGCAAAGGAAAAGGTTCAGTTAACAACATGGATGAGGATAATGGTATTGCTACGACATCAACAATGGTTAAATGTTTTAAATGTGGAATGTACGGGCATTATGCAAACCAATGCCCTATGGGAAAGTCTCATGAAGATAATCAGTATGGTCGTATGGGAAGTATTTATGTGGATGATGATGAAGAGTCTACAAATGATATGTGAGATGAAAGAATTGTTGAAGCTCGGTCAATGGTTTAAGAATGTAGTGGAATGATTACATGTTTATCATGTGTAATGTTGTATAAGTAATCTCATGGCACTATGGAATAAAGAGATATGTAAGGATTGTTACATTGTTGTCTGATTAATGTTACCAGTATCCATGAAAGGTTATTCAGATATTTTTGGAATGTAGATGATATGCGCATAATGAAGGGATAAGGAGAAAATAAAATGTTTGATAGTATTCATGAGCTCATGACTGATATAAGGAGAAGTTTATATCATGGTTTGAGTATACTGAATTTTTGGATTTTGGTATGTGGAAATAGTTAACTTTTGACAGCATTCATGTTTTCACTAAGGTTTAATGGGTATTCATATTTTTCAAGAGAATACATCATTAAAGTATTCACATGATTGGAATGTGACCAACAAGATATATGGGGGATAAATGATGGTATTCACATGCTTGGTTGGCGACATTTCAAGTAATCATTTTCTTTATACTATGAGCTTGGACCGAAGTATTTTAGATAAGCCTAAAGATTGTAATTGATTATGTTAACCATAAGTTAGTATTTTTTAAGTATAGAACTTTTTTTTGATATTATTTATGTGATGTTATAGTAATGTAGTTTTAGAAAAAGGACAACCTGCAGGACGGGCGACATCCCATCGCTTCGGACAAGGCTGTAGGAATCGAACCCAAAACCGAAGTGCGACTGGCCTTTATCACCTACCACTGACCTATAGGAAGTCCCTGTTTAGTAGAAAACTAGTTTTATTATATTAAGCAGTATGATATGTGAAGTATAAGTTCATTTTAGGAACCATATATGATTAATCTTACTATAGATCGACTTATGTATATAATTTTTTCTAACCTTTTGTTTGAGACAGATGGAATGACCCGTCATTCTATCACATGATCTGCTAACACTTCACGAATGACAAATTCAACTTCATTTATTTAAGATATGAAGTGGAAATTGTTCAAGGCACGAACAACAGTGATATTGTACCAAAATGAAGTAAGTATTTATTGTAATTCAAATTTTCAACTTTAGGGAAATGATCTTGAAAACCAAAAATGTTGTCCTAGTTCCCTTATATCCGATGAATCAGATGATACCCTAGATCATCACAAATTTATGGCTTTGTGATTGCTAGCTTTTCCATAGCCATGTTCTCTACCACTCTCCATCAGAACATGATGGTTAGATTTCTCTTCCATATCCATATTTTCACCTATGTGGAAACCCAGTGATTAGTTTATTTGGGTAACTGTTACGTTTCATACTTTTGTTTTTTAAAGATAAGTTTGGGTATTCCTTTTTAAGATGTGGGTTTCTATCAAAGAAACTTTCAAATAGAAAACCATTTATAACCCCGAAGAATTTCGAGGGCGAAATTCATTTTAAGGGGGGTAGAATGTAACACCCCGAGATTTTATGAAAAATATTATTTTAATTTCATTAACGTCTTATGTTGTATTCTACACAAATATTACCTTGCGCTATACGCAACACCGTATTAGCTTGCAGTATACGCAACACTATTCTTGGACCGTGTTACACACAATTTTGATAATAGTTATTCTACGCAACATTGAGTATATATATATATATATATTAAATGTATAAATGAAATATGGTTGGATTCTGTTATACGAAACAATGAAGGATTCTTTCACAACACGCAACCCTGACTTGGCTTGCATTACACGCAATCGCGACCTTCCTCGATAGCGTGTGTTGTACACAATACCGTGTTTTAATAAACAATGTTATATTATTATAATATTGTCATGAACTAGCCGTTATGAATAGTATTAACTAAATTTTGAATTTTATAACATTATTATTCATCTTACACATTTCTAGAACATGGTATAAGAACAAAATAAATTTTTCGGGTAAAATAAGTATTTTTCAAAAAAATGCAGTTTTGCCGCCTTTTGATGGCGCACCCACTTTAAATCTATTTTTTGACATGTTTATAAGTTCAATTTGACAAAATAAAATTCTTCTTTGGAATCAACAAAATAAAAATTTTCTTTGGATAAATTTTTCATATTATTCTGGTAACTTTCACATTTTAATGAATAGTAAAAACACGCTATATTTTAATTAAAAACAACTTTTTTCATCGTAATATCTTATGTGGTTAAATTATAATATTGAATGGTTTTAAGTTATAAATAGAATATATTTTTACCATTTAATATAATGTATTTCATTAACATTGATTTTACCTTGAATTCGTAGGTTAAATCAATTCAATCTTTTGCAATGTTTTAAACAAAAACCCGTTTTTATTCGACAACGGGATTAATTTTAATTTAATTTCTGCAACTTCTGTGTATGGAATTTTAAAAAATGGATTTCATATTTGGAATCAGTGGGTCCAAATTATGTTAATAAGCTACTTTTTATTTTTGGGAATTATGAATAGTAACTACGGTAAATTTTATTTACCATAGTTAAAGGTAAATCGGGTAATTAAAGGTAAATATAATATTTTAAAATTACCCTAAAAAATGTCAAAATCCTATTAGATGACTAAAAGTCGACCCATATCACCTAAGGGTCAGATTAGAATCATTTAATGAACATTTGTCCATGAAAATAACTTAATTATTATTAAAACCAAAGAAAGTGACAACAGTCACTCTCTTAAATTTTATAAGTATATTAATTTTAATTTAGTGATAAACTTCATGAAACTTCGAACATTAATAGTCTACAGAAATCTAATGAAATTATCTACATCATATAAATTTATTTATAATTTTTAGGGATTAAATAATTATCATTAATTATGACACAATAGTGATGCAGAAATTGTTTATCTAGTGAAAAATCAAGAATAATGTTTTTTGTAACTAATAGTGACCATAAAATGCAAAACTACCTAACCAAAAATTATTGGACATGTAAATGTAAACCATAAGCATCCAATGGTCGAATATTTGACCATTTGGAGCCTTATAAAAGCGATTATGACACTTATATTATTTTATGATTCCAAAGTTGTCACCTTCATAATTTAATAAATATAACAATTTAAATATTGTGATTTTAAGATGATAAATTCGATTAAAAGTATTATTGTGAAATTTAATATATTTATCTTCATCATAGAATTTTATTTTAAATTTTATACAACAAATAAGTATATTAAATAATTATACAAAAATGATGTAGTAATTATTTTATTAAGAGATAAACCAAATAAATGGTTTTAAAAATAATAAAATAATTATTATATGAACTATTTAATGTGATACACTAATTTTATAGATACATATGACCTTTTATTAATATATTAAAGCTTTTATTTCGAACATATCTTCTGTATATATTTTATTTAAATTCAAATAAATGAATAGTGTCAAAATTGACACTATTGTTATTTTACAAAAATAACATATTATAAAATTGTTTAAAAATCACAAAAATATTTAAAAATTATAAATTTATATTTATATGGTCTATAATGTTATAAAGTAAACAATTATGGAAAATTCACAACAAATAAGTAATTATTTGTTATAATTTAAAATTTAGAATTTTATTACCACAAATAAACTTAAATAGATTAAATAAGGATAAATCAAAATGATAAGGTTTAAAATAAGATCCAAACATGTCTAAATTTGATTGGTTGATGAGATTACAACCCTATCTCATCTAATCTTCGAATATGAGTCATTTTTGGAGGTTTTTATGTGGGGTTAGATTTATTATAAATTAATATTTTTAAGAATTTCTTAAGGTGCCCCTCTCCTCCCTTATAAAAGGGCACCTCCTCCCCCTCCTCCTCACACCAAATTGAGCACTCATGCTCGGCCAAAACATGCCATTTTCCCTTCTACACTTCCCTATAAACATCCTAGAGGTTCTGGTCTTCCTCAAAGACCAATTTTAGTGCCCTAAGAGGAGGTCTCAAAGAGGCGCTTCAAAGAAGAGGTAATTACCGTTACCAATTCTTTCATCTTTTTTTCTTCTTCCACTTATTCTTCTTAGGTTGTTTCATTATGAAGTAATAACATCAGTATTACTAATATACTGATATGTTATTATAAGTATTAAACAACCCTATTTCACAATCTATCCATCCTATGGAAAAAGAAATCACCGCGCGTGCATACGTACGGAATACCGTCTCCACGCCGTGGTGTAATCTATTTTCCACCATCACCTTACAAGGATGGGTATAACGGTGTAATGAGTAACTATATATGATTATTATGAAGTAATATTGATACTGAAATAATATATATATACTCCAATACAATTCCACGATCATAGGAACGATATCATCACTTGTGTGTACGTACAGAATACCGTCTCCACGATGTGATGCGACTCATTCTACATGATCATCATTTCATAATGAGTATATAAATGAATTGAATGAATGAATATGGTATATACTACACTAATACCATTCTGTAAATTAATTATCTATAACCTAAAGATAATAATAAGAATTTATTCGACAAAACACGCATAAGAACAAAAAGTTATAAAGACCCGAGTAACAAGTAACAATGAAATATTACTAACAAGAAGCTAATAATATGACCATATATGATATCATATAAATATGTATGATTATGGAATAAGTCAATAACATTATTTAAACCATTATACAGGAGCTTCGGACACGAACAAAGCAAATCGGACCTAAGGTAAGGGAAATATCACAATCTCATTTTTATCCGAGATTGCTTATACTTTAGTATTTACTGGGGTGTATTTTATCATCCACATCTATGTTTCCTCAATATGTAATGTTATTTACATCCACCTACAATTGTTTAAATCCAATTCTACCCTTTGGTGAGTTTTTAGTAAAAGATATGAAAGGAATCTTTTGTCGTTTTTCATACGAGGTACATTTTGACTTTTTCGACAAAAGTACAAAGAATGTTTTTTTTAACTTATACGGCACGAACGGATTTCTACTGTTTTATAAAGCCTTATTTTCATGATGCTTCCTCTAAAATATTTCATGACTATTTTCAATAAAATCTCTTTCTTTTAAAATTTCATGATGTTTTGTGAAAAGAAATTGATTTTGAAGAAGAAAGGATATTTTCCTCAAGAATTCAATTCAAGTGTTTTATCAAAATTATTTTCCATCTAAGATAATAAAGGGTTCTGTTTCTATCCATATTTTTACATTGATTTGACTATGTTGTGATGGACTTATGTTTATGAATTCCTTTTTCTTATATGAATGGTTTTATGATGTCATGTTGTTTAAGAATCCCATTTTTATTACACGGGTTATGCAATGATGTATGATTTATGATTTTGTGGCACACATAAGAATGGTATCATTATAAGATGGGTGGGACCTATATCTCCCTCCAATGCATTGGGTAAAGATTTTATATCTCATGAGATAGACATGGCTGGAATGGGAGGTTATACCGGTTCAGTGAAACAGGACTGAAACGAGGGTTACTCGATTCAGAAAGGGACTTTGTCCACTAAGATAGTCTTGGAAATGAGTCATGACTAACAAGAAATGATTCTCTATGATTATGTGTGTATGCCACAAATTTCCATGTTTTATGTTATGATTATTGTGATTACATTTCACTGCCATAATTTATCCCATGTTATGAAATTATGCTCTCTTTTGCAGGTTATGATTTCCAAAATGTTATGTTCTTATGAATATGATGTGATTGATATTTCTTTTGTTTACCCTTACTGAGCATTTGAGCTCACCCTTTTATGTTTTCTTTTCCCCAGGATATAAATAAAGGTTTTAGGTAAAAAAAAGGAAGATCTTTATGGGAGATGTTGAAGATCTTTCACCACGATTAGAAGATTATAGTCCGAGTTTCCAAAGACACTAAACTATTACGGTCCTTATGTGTGTGTTTTTTTAATGTACTAAGTATTCCGCAAAAGTAATGTAAAGTCCATGTACGTCAAGATACGGGTCTCTACACTCACACTATTAATTTTGGGTTTTAGACAATGACTGGAAGCCGAAGGAACCGTGTTGATCAATGTAATGGACAATGAAATGATTTCCCTCCTGAACAAACAAATGTTATGGGAGATGGAGGGAAAAATCTTATTTCTATACTTACACAAGCTATGAATCATTCTGGACTTCCAAATGAGCAGTGAAGGGAACAATATTCTATTGAGTCCTTCATGAGGCAACATCCACCTTCTTTCAGTGGGTCTTCTGATCCACTTGTTGCTGATCAATGGATCAGTACCACTGAAAAGATATTTTCAGTTCTTCAATGTTATGAACATGATAAAGTCATCTTATTGGTATATTGTTTGGAAGGTGAAGGTGATCAATGGTGGAATCTTATCAAGAATACGAGGCCAAGATATGAAAGAGTGTTCATGGAATGGGACGAGTTCAAGAACTTATTTTTCAATTATTACTTCCCTCATATTCTTCGAACAAAGATGGAGAAAAAGTTTCTTGAAATAAAGAAAAAGGATGATGAATCTGTTGGTATATACGAAGAGAATTTTACAAGGCTTGCAAGGTATGCATCTGGCTTTATCATCCAACCTGAATGTAAAGTTGATCGATTCTTCAGTGGCTTAAAACAAAAATTTCGAAGGGCATTATCTATAAGAGGCATCATTAGCTATTACGAAATTGTGCGTTGTGTTATCAAGGTATAAATGGAAGTTGGTGTTACATATCCATCTCATGGTTTTGACATGAAATGAAAGATGAAGTTCAAGGAGAAATCACAGAATAATGGTGAAAAGAATATGAATGTTTCCTTATGCTCAAAGTGTGGAAAGAAGCATGGTGGAGATTGTCTTAAAGGGACTATAAAATGTTTTAAGTGTGGAAAAGAAAGTCATCGAGTAGCGAGTGTCGAAGTAATGAAAAAAGGGTTTCTTATGATGCGAATAAAGAAAAGACTGCAGAGAATGCACCACTAACACTTCAATGCATCAAGTGCAATGAAATGGGGAATTATGCTAATCACTGCCCTAATCCAATGGTTAACGATGATAAACATGAGAAACCACTTATGGAAAAGGGCAAAGGGAAGTCACATGAGAACACTATTGGTGATGTTGAATATGACAACTATATGGTGGAATGATTAAGTGTTTATGTAATGGGGTTCCAAAATAAAGTTTTATATAGTATCATGGAATATTGGAATATTTATGTATTGGTATATTGTGGGTTTCAAACATTTTATGGTACCAGTAACCAAGGAAAGTGATTGAGGAATTTTTGGAAAGAAGGTGATATGCGCATAATGAAGGGATAAGGAGAAAATGAAATGTTTGACAGTATTCATGAGGTCAGGACTAAGATAAAGAATGAGTTATAAGATGGTTTGAGTATATAGAATTTTGGGGTTTTGGTATGTGGAAAGAGTTAACTTTTGACAGCACTCATGTTTTCACTAAGATTCAATGGGTATTCATTTTTCATGAGAATACATGATTAAGGCCTTTGAATGTTTGGAATTTGATCAGCAAGACATATCTTATGATATATGGGGATAAACGATGGTATTAACATGCTTGTTATATGAAATATCTGGTAATCGTTTTCACTATAATATGAGAATTGGCTGCAATATTATGGATAAGCCTAATGATTGGAATGGATTTTGTTGGACATGAGTTAGTATTGTATTTTTTTTTTTAAAAAGGCAACCTGTAGAATGAGCGACAACCCGTCACGTCGAAAAAGGCTGTGGGAATCGAACCCACAACCGAAGTGCGACATGCCTTTATTTCCTACCACTGGCCTACAGGAAGTCCCTGGTTTGTAGAAACTAGTTTTATTTTATTATACAGGATGATAGATGAAGTATAAGTCCATTTTGAAACCATATATAATTAATCTCACCATAGATGGAATTATGTATATAACTTTTTCTAACTTATGTTTGAGACAAATGGAATTACCTATCATTCTATCACATGATCTGCTAAAACTTCGCAAAAGACAAATTCAACTTCATTTCTTAAAAAGATGAAGTGAAAATTGTTCAAGGCACGAAAAACGGTGAGATTATACCAAAATAAAGTAAGTATTTATTCTAATTCAAATTCATCAACATTAGGGAAATGATCTTGAAAAACAAGATTGTTGTACTAGTGCCCTTATATCAGAAGAATCAGATGATACCCTAGATCATCACAAATTTATGGCTTTGTGATTTTTGGATTTTTCATAGCCATGTTCTTTACCACTCTCCATCAGAACATGATGGTTAGATTTCTCTTCCATATCCATATTTTCACTTATGTTCTCATATCTGGAAAACTAGTGATTAGTTAATTTGGGTAACCGTTATGTTTCATACTTTATTTTTTAAAGCCAAGTTTTGGAATTCCTTTTTACGAAGAGGGTTTCTATTAAAGAAACATTCGACTAGTAAACCATTTATAACCCTGAAATTTATCTTAACATAATATCAATTCTCTGAATTCAAAAATAAAATCTATTTTATAATAATAATTTTCTAAATATTTTTAATTTAATTTTTAAATAAAAACATTATTCACTGAAAATTTATTTTTCTCAGAAAAATCCCTAAAAATTACCTTAACATAATATTGATTCTTTATGTTCAAAAGTAATTTACCTTTTATATAAATAAATTTCTAAATATTTTTAATTTAATTTTAAATTAAAAAACACTATTCACCCGAAAAAAATACTTGACTAATAATTAATGAAACAGTTGTTATCCTATTTTATTGAATCACTCTAGTTAATCAAGGTTCCTAAATTATATAAATACTTTCTTTAAGTGAGATTAATAATCCATTTGGTCACATTACTAATCCTAAGCATAAAATCACTATTCATAATTTACTATTCATCAAAAATCAAGTTGATCTTATTAAACTCAAAATTTCTTACTGAACACATTTGTAGTAGACCATTTTTTGAAAATCATTACACATCATTAATTATTTAAGGTTTAAAAAAATATTTTAAAATATCATTTTTCTAGAATTCATCAAAAATATGCATACTATATTTATTCGGACATTTGAAAACTCGCAAACTTCACAATAAGAAGAAAACAAAATTTTATTTATCTCAAAGGATTATACAAAGTAGTTACGGTCTCCTTACATAGCCCTTTATAACCCCAGCATAGGACCAAAGTGTAAGGTGTGCTAAGGTGAGAGAATCCGAGGGTGGCTAGGCCAACATTACACGAGTAGTAATCTCTATTAGTTTGAACTTCTCACAAAGGCGATTCTGTTCTAGCTTCACACGATGAAGTTCGGCTTGGGTTTGGTCCAGAGAAAATCCATATGGTGCTACCTCCTTCCCAGGTTCTATTAGATGGGATTAGATCCGTCCAAGACTACTAGATGAGGCCATCAAATCATCATTCTATATAAATTAACAAAGATCACTTGTATTTAGAGACAAATGTCACAACATTCAGTTTCCAAAGGTCATACTGACTAACGGTCATATAATAGTCAAAACCTAACAGTCTTATTTTAATTATACTGATGATATCAAATGAAACAATTTTGTTGAGTATAAAAATAAAATAACACACAAAATTAAGGAACAAGATTTATTCAAAATTTTGGGTCATTATAGACTATGTCACCATATATCCAAAGACATCCAAAGGAAACAATGTAATCTATGGTGTTGGGTTTTTTCTAACAATTTCAGCACACTTCATTGACGTTAGGGCAGATTTTACATTTGATCAACTGGTACAAATATATATCAGGGAAGTGGTAATGCGGCATGTAGTACCACTATGTATTTTATCTGACAAAGATCCAAGATTCACCTATATGATTTGGAATAGTCTTCAACATACATTAGATACTAAACTGAACTTTAGTACGACCTATCATCCTCAGACTTAGGGAAAATATGAGATAACTATTGAGACACTGAAGGATATGATAAGATCTTGTTCTGTGGACTTCAATGGATGGTGGGACAAACATCTTCCACTAGATGAATTCTCTTACAATCACAGTTTCTACTCGAGAATCTGAATGGCTCCTTATGAATCCCTCTTTGGAAAGATGTGCAGAACACCGACATGATGGGATGAAGTCGGTGAGAATAAGCTGTTAGGAACAGAAATAGCCGGAAAAATGGTGGAGAAGGTGAAAACCATTCAGCAGCATATAAAGGTAGCATAGAGTCGACAGAAGGGTTATATAGATTACCGCCAATGATACCTTTAGTTTAAATTTGAAGACATGGAATTTCAATGCATATCTCTATGGAAGAAGTTCACGGGGTTTAGAAATAAAGTGAAGTTATAAACTATATACAATAGCCCCTACGATATTCATGATCATGTTCAGGATGTGGCCTATTGAATAACACTTCCACTTACCATGGCCAAAGTACATGATGTCTTTCATGTATCTCTCTTAAGGAAGTACATAACAAACCCTTCACATGTACTCTCTTCTTAAGTAGTACAGTTAGAGGATGATCTTTCTTATGAGGATAAACCAGTGATTATCTTATTAAATATTTTCTAATGGTTATTTAATATGTGTACATCATTGGATTTATGTTTCTAGATATTAAAATACCATTATGAATTTTGACCGTTGCTAATATAGTTGTTGAATAGTGATCACATGGTTAGTATAAATATAGTATTTTAACAAATCCAATTTACTCAGATAATGGAACTGATGGCCTCATCATATAGAAATACCCCGTAAGAAGCCCATTTGATAGAGCTCAGAAAGGTTGTGGCGTCATTAGGCTTCGCTCTTGACCATACCCAAGCCGATATTGAACACGTTAATCTTGAGCGGAACTGACAACAAGAGAAGTGGTAGTAAATATAGATTACCACCCGAGTGATGTTATCTGAGCCACCCCAGGAGTCTATCACAATCGCAAACCATACCCTTAGGTCTTATGAGGGTGTTATAATGGGTTATGTAATGAGGCCATAGCATTATGTACATTATTCTTGTATGGATAATATAAATTCTTTTTATTGTTACTTTGTCAATAGTTTTTAAAGCTCTAAAGTTATTTTTAGTTAATATTCATCTAAGAAATCTATTTTGAAGAATTAATGGATTTTGGAATTAAATAAATTTTAAGAAAGTATTATTACTATTAAATTAAATCTTATTTTATATATTTATCTTATCATTTGATGAATGCAATTATAATTTTTATTATGGTTTGAATGCTGTTTTTATCAAAACCCATTAATTTTCGATAAATGTCAGTTTTTATTTTTAATGTAAAATTCAACATATTTAAAAAATTATTTAGATAAAATTAATATTATTTTTGGAGTCATGATTTCAAATTTATCCAACGGTAAATTTTTTATAATTTTCTGAGACAGCCAAATTTTTGGGTACAAATTAAATATCGTTTATAAATATAATGTGTTTAATGGAATAATAATGAACCAATTGTGATGTAATAAAATACTATAAATTTTTTTTTCAAAAAATATATGTCATAACCTTTTTATAATGTCATTTTGGGTTAGTTTGATTTATTTTAAAAATCATTAGTGAACCCTTCAATCCTTATAAAACATTTTGAATTTTTAAATTGTTTTTTATGAAAGTGTGACTCACCTCCACATAAGCAACCCTATTATTATAATATGTTCGGCCCTTGGCCTTATAAAATATTGTTTTCAAATTCCCTTTGGAAAAACCAAGGGAAAAACTCATGGGATGGTTTTTTTTGATTAGTTTAGTGTGAGGTATCCCAATCCAAAATAATAAAGAATTCCCTCTCCTTTCCTATATAAACCCATCCAAGTTCCCACATCATCTTCAGTAAAATCCTTTGTAGTTCGACCAAACCTTGACCTACTCTCTCTAGAATCATCCCAAATCTTCCCATTCTTCCAATAATCCTCTCTCAAGCCTCTCCCAAGCCTTTGAAATCACACATCCAAATAAAGGATTTCATCCTTTCTCATTGTTGTCCAATTTTCATTATGTTGGTATGCCCTTTTTTCAATAACAAATGTTGGGTATGATTTCTCACCTCCCCCATACTGCACTAATTATTTTTAGATGATGGTAAACCCCTTTCTCTCTCATTAGAGCCTCCCATGTACACCTATTACAATGCATAAATTCTATGAGGGATTTCTCCTTCCTCTTTTACATCCAAATAATCATTTTATATTATTCCCCTAAATCCTATTATTTTTGTTGGGAAATGTCTACATATGAACCCATTACTTTAAATTTCATGTACATAGGATGATATTCCATTTTCAATCTCATCAGCCATTTTCATGAACCTTTATGCCATGCCGTTATGATGCCGAAAATGCACTGCGTTTTTCTAATCCAAGATCATTGTTTAGTGAATATGACACCCATGTCTCTATCATGGGTATTCACCTTTACAAGCATATACATATTGAATGGTACTTTCAGGTATTTATTCAACATTAGTTAATGATGGAATAATAAATGATGTTGATAGATGCCATGTTATATGATCCATGGGACACACTTATGCATCAAATGAAATTTTTAAGAAGGGTGAACCCAAATAGAAATCCAATGCATTGGGTAAAGTAATGTATCATGATTTTCCATGTACAATGAGTTTTGATTCAAGCTATAACACCCTGCCCCTACCTAATTGGCTTGAGGAGGCGGTGAGGGTAACTTGGCCTCAATCAATGTTCCCAAGGCACCAAAGGCTGGAAATAAATGCTGAGATCTTCGAGAACAATTTGGGGAATGATTTTCCCTAAAGAAAATACCAAACAAACCATCCACAAACATATGATGAGTGTAAAAAAACAAACAAACTCATCCATTACCCAAAAGGCAACCAGTTAATCCATAATGATCCAACCTTCCAAAACCAAAACAATCCAACACGATATCATAGTACTATACAGAAGACTAAACCACACAACACCACGAGCCATGACACCACCACAACTCCACACCAAGCTCCAATCTCCAAGATCCACCATGACATCACAATGCACCACTAAAGAGGGTGATTCCTTACCTTTTCCCATGTCATGGTACACGATGTATGTAAAGACACCAGAGTGCCAAAGTAGGGGTGAGTACAACTACTTAGTTGGATTTCCCCAAATGACTTCTCTACACACACCACTTGGATAAAACCGTTTGCACATTTATATAAAGTAGTTTATATAAAATAATCACAAGTGAAACAATTACCATAAGACAACCACACCATTACCAATCCATCTCTCTTAAATGAAAAATACAAGGTAATTCCAAACAAATATTCCACAAGCCATTTCATCATTTACACATTATCACCACAATTTCCATGTTACAAATAAATGCACAAAAAACAACCAAAACGGCGGAGCTTCTGTCCAACCCGTTCACCCATTCATAACTAGCAGCACATCCCATCCACTTTTCCTTTGATAGTGGCCCTTCCGTCGAATAACCATCCCCTTATTATAGGGGTAATTATTGCCCACTTCCACCCAACATTTCAAACACGACATTACTGAGCATATAACCCACCATGGCCACATCAACATGAAAATAACCATGTCAACAACATGCCAAACCACATCCATAAATCACCCATTATTGAAACCACCATTAAATTATTTCCCATGACAAACCCCAATTTAATAAAAAAAAATCTTTATTGGAACACATTTTCATCAACCATTTTCACAAATGAATTATAGTAACCCATTTTAAAATATCCATTTTAAAATCCACAACAAGAACATTTCACCACAAAACCCCCTTTTCCCACAAATCCCAAAAACATCACCAATGAGTATTCTAAACAAATTCAAACTTCAAAACACAATTAATTTAAAAAAAATTAATTGTAACCATGAAACACTAGTTCTAACTGTGTGGAGTAGAGATAAAAGCCACATACTTTTAGGGTTCCCGAGAAATCATCCCAAAAGCAATCACACCTCAAATCCAGAGAACGCACCATCGAAACCTCTAATAATCCCATTCCCTAACAGTAAAATTCCTTGAAATCAGCATCCAAGGCAACCACAACCCTATATTTAGACAAAAAATTGTAGATCTAGAAAAACAAAATATAGGGAGATATAGATATAGAGGAAACCACAATAAGCCAAGAGAAGAGACTTACCCCAGAGAAACCAACTTCAGTCCACAAAAAAACCTCTTCAAAACGCTTCCAAAAATAAGTTGGAGAACACAGTCAACCCCTGAGAACCCGAAATCCCGATAGAGCCTCGAGTGGGAGGATGTTTGGAGTGTTTTAGGTCAATCCTGAGGGAGACTCAACTTAAAAACCCCAACTTTATGTGGCTGCATGGTTAGTCCACACGATTTGTCAAACCGTGCGAACGCTACTGTCTTTAGATAAAGGGTCTTCACGGTTTCCTTACATGGTTTGGAAAACCATGTGTAGGCTATGCGAAGCCTAATCCCTCCCCCTACATGTTTTTCAAAAGAACCCGCATGGTTTCCCCTAAATGTGCTCAAACTGTACTCTATAAGAAAAATCTCCAAACTTATTCAAAACCATTCCAAACTCATCCAACCTCCTCTCAACTCATCCCATGCACTTAAAAAACATATAATGGTATAAACGAAGGCTACAAACCTCAAATTGGGGGTTATGAATTCTCCCCACTATTTTAATTTCCATCCTCGGAATGTAGTGAACCCACCCTTTGCTGAAAGAGCTCGGTCCATTGCTCGACCATCTCTTTATCCCTCTACCAAGTCTCCTCTTTGATTATGACATGCTACTAGAAAACCCAAACCAAACTAATTCTTTTACACCGCAGCACTTTCTCTGTCCTATCCACAACCCGTACTGGAATGTGCACTAAGGAAGCATCTAGCTCTAGCTCAACATGATCCCATAGAATAACATGGCCCGGATTTGGCTAATACTTTTTCAACTACAACACATGAAACACATTGTGCACCACACTGAATATAGGTAGCCATGAAAAAATATAGGCCACCTCACCAACCCACTCAATAATATCAAAAGGTATGATATACCTCAGAGATAACTTTCCCTACTTCCCAAACTTACGATGTCCAAACCTAGGAGATATCCTTTAGAAAACATGATCAGTTATCTTGAACAACAACGGTCGTCGATGATGATCGTCAGATGATTTCTGATGACACTGGTCAGTCTCCATTACCTTCATGATTAACCTGATATTCTCCATAGTTTATTAGTCAAGGTTAAGTCCAACCTTCAGGACCTACCCATTTCCACCCAGCATAGTGGAGAATGACACGACGGCCCATACAATGCTTCAAAAGGATCCATATGGTTGGATACCTGATAACTATTATTGTACAAGAACTCACCCAACAACAAGTTCTCCTCCCAAGAGAATCCAATGACCATGACACATGCCCATAACATATCCTCCAAAGATTGTATCGTCCTCCCAGATTGACCATCCATCTGAGTGTGATATGCTATGCTCATAGTCAACTGTGTCCAAAGGGCTTCTTGTAAGGATTTCCAGAAACAATATGTGAACCTTGGATCTCTAAATGATATGATGGAAACTAGAAAACCATGCCTCTTTACCACCTCGTGGATATAGATTTTGGACAGTTCCTCCACCATATGAGTTTTACGAATCGAGATGAAATTGGCCGAATTCGTTAGCCAATCCACTTTCACCCAAATGAAATAGTGTTTCCTGACCATTCTTGGGAGACCTATGACAAAATCCATCGCTATCTGATCCCACTTCCAAAAAGGGGTTGGTAATTACTGAAACTTTCCTGCTGGCCTCTGATGTTCTTCCTTGACCTGCCGGGAAGTCAAATATCTCAGAACAAACTCAACCACTATTCTTTTCATACTAACCTACAAGAACTATGCTTTCAACGCTTTATACATTTTCTGAATTCCAAGATGAAAAAACCATCAAGAATGATGATACCCCTAAGAAGGTCCTCCTGAAAAGCAACTAGTAAAACCATCTGATTCCGAAAACACAAACCTGAATCTTCATTCTATTACCAACCATTAATGGTATCCCCACCATTGAGTTTCGACCTCACGGTCACACAATCAGATTCAAATATCAGTGCCTCTTTAACCAGGCCAACCAAGTCACGAATCAACAAAACTAGAATGAAGATCACTTTTTTCCCTGGTCCCCACATTCCAATAGCATGTCAGCTATAACTGACATCAATTAACACTGGTCTGATGCATGTTTCACCATGTGTGCATATTATTTTCAACTTAATTCATCCACTGACGAATATCCCTTACCCAGTTTGCACGTCAAGTCAAAATCAAACATTTGGATATATTCAATCTATCTCCTTTACCTCAAGTTCAAATACCATTGTGAGAAAATGTGCTTCAATCAGTTGTGATCTATGTATACCATAAATTTCTCACCAAAGATATAATGAATCCACACATTCAAATCATGGACCACTACTACTAATTCCAAATCATGAGTTCGGTAATTATTCTCATGCACCCTCAACTCCCGTGAGCCATACACACCCAGATGATTCCCTTGAATGAGAACATATCCCAACCCTAATCTCAGTGCATCGCAATAAACCACGTACCCTTTTCCTGGGTCTGGAAAAACAAATATTGGTTTTGATAAAAGGTAACCCTTTAGCTCTTCAAAACATTACTGACAGTGTTCAATCCAATGGAATGGAAAAATCATTCCTGTCAAAGCTTTCATCGATGAAGCCAAACATGAACAATCACGAACAAAACACTGATAATACCCATCTCGGTCGAGGAAAATATTTACATCAAACACAATCCTTGGCGGTTTCCATGAGATAACAGCCTCTATCTATTCCGGATCCACTGAAAGACACCTTTTATAAATCACATGCCCATGAAACTGACTTTTTGTATCCAAAAGTCACACTTTGACAATTTGGAATACAACCAATGATCCCTCAAGATCCCCATCACTGTAACCAAGTGCTTCTGATGCTCCCCCCTTGTCTTTGAATACACCAGAATATCATCCACAAATACCATCATAAATCAATCCAAATATCATAGAATTATCCAATTCATCAATTTCATGAACACCGCTGGATAATTAGTTAGACAAAAGGGCATAACCACATATTCATAATGGCCATATCTAATTCTGAATGTTGTTTCAGAAATATCATACTTCCTCACCCGCAATTGGTGATATCCCGACCTCAGGTCGATCTTTGAGAACCACTAGGCCCCCCTCAACTGGTGGAATAAGTCATCAATTCGTGGAAGTGGATATCTATTCTTTATTGTAACTTGGTTAAGTGTATGATAATCAACATAGAGCCTCAAGGTTCCATCCACCTTTTTCACAAACAACACTTGTGTTGCCCTCAGATATGTTCTAGGCTGGATAAATCCATTATTTTCTAACTCTTCCAACTAGACATTCAAATCCCGCAATTCAATAATTCCATCCGGTAAGATGTAAGTGAGATAGGACCGGTCCCCGGAAGAAGATCAACCGTAAGCTCCACTTCTCTTACGGGAGGTCACCCAGAGAATTCCTTAGAAAAAATATCCATGAACTGATCCACCACTACCAGAAGAACAATCTGCTCGACACCCTTTACAGATTAAGAGGACAAAACCACCAACTAATATGATAATGTGGTGACTTTTGGTTCCAACAAACCCATTGCACCGTGCCTTTCAGGACTCTCTCATATTAAAATATGTTTAAATCCATCATGTTTCGTGAATGTCATTGTTCTCACATTACAGTTGATTTGGGCCTTAAAATCCACCAGCCAATCCATTTCTAGTATTACATCATATCCATCCATCTCATGCCATGAGAAATTCCACATTAGCTAAATCTCGCCCACAACACTCTCTTCGGCCCAGAAGAGTTTGATGCTTCCAAACCGAAGGCATCATTTTGAACCTTAAACACAATAACTCAACCAAATGTGTAGTAATAAAATATTGTGAAACACCCATATCCAACAACACATGCATCAATGTAGAATTTAAAATAATAGTACCTCGCACCGTGGATGGTCCTGACTGATCATTCACTACAACCTACTCGGCTCTGAACAATGCCTTGGTTGCCACACTCTGCTCCTTATATCCTTTATGAAGAGTTTCTTGTGTTCCAAGAATCACGATTACTGACTTTTCACTGCAGACGAGGGGTATGATGTTGTCCATGTTCCGTCAAAGCATACAACGTGTGCGATCCCTGAGGAGTGTCACACGCACCTGACCTTGGAGCATTCCAACAGTATCATTGAAGATGCCCCAACCTCTGGAAATTGGGACATGATTGAGTTTGTGACGTAGAATCCCATTTTATGTGTTCCATAGAGCCACACTGAAAACATCCTGGTTTCCTCTGGGGCTTCAGAAGAATATTTACAGATCCTTCCATCGGATTATGTGCCATACTCCCTCCAGGGGAATAAGTGTCTGTCTTTTGCTTGAACCCAGCGTTAGAGATCCCACTATTCCCCATGGGTACCAAAAATATTCCCCCACCTAGAGTGTCCCAATGATCCCTCTCATCCACTGAGGCTCTATTCCCCATCTCTGTATAATCATTCATACACAACACCACTATCATAGAACAAATTGCATGCCTTAAGCATGCTTCAATGATCTTTTCCATCAACAATGTTCTACCCCACCTCGGGTGCAAAACTCACTAAGTTCATAAACTTAGCTGCATAATCTATCACAAACATATTCTCTAGATTGAAAATGAAGAAGTCAGTTGTGCGCTGAATTCTGAATGTATGTGGGTAGAACTGTTTATTGAACAATTCCTCAAAGCCTTCCCATGTCATACCCTGGTCTATTCGATCTTGGACCCCCAACTCCCACCACTAAAAGGGAATATGTTCAAACATATACATGGACAAAATCACTATCAACTCTAATAATGTTCCCAATAATTCTAATAGCTAGTTCATTCTATTCAACCACGATTTTTCCCTCTCTTACTCTGAATCCCCTCAGAAGATTGGTGGATTCTGCATTTGAAACTGAACCGCGCGATCCACCTGCGTTGGTTCATCCACTTTATTTCTAGTTTCCACATCTTGGAAAGAATTTACTATACAGTTCACTAGATTCTGGTTCACCTAAGACTCAGGTGCAACCACATTTTCAGTAGCCTCCTCCAGTTGGTCTCCACGACGCCTACCCAGTTCCATTTCTATAAACAGAAAACAAACCACAATGACTCTCACTTATGTAGACATCAAGAATTTCCATTTCAAATAACATTTGAAAATAATATCAAAACAAGGCATTCCACATTTACACATTTTTCATTCTTCACCATTTTTTCAGAATACCAAACCATTTTCAAAATTCCACCTGTTTCTGTGTTTGAAATCCTTACATTTTGAAAACCAATTCAGATTTTTTTTTCAAAATTCACACATTCATAACACACCATAAATCATTATACCCCTATAAAATATTCATCCAAGTGGGATGTAATTTTTACCATGAATTCCATGCTCATCTCATTGGCTACACCCACGATAATGAGACATCCAATGCCAATAACTGTCTCCAACCACTTATGTTCCCAACTCCTTGGTAACATGAAGTTCATCATAAAAGGGCTAGAAATGTACTTTTATGCTATACATTCCAAGTTATGACATTTCTATGACTTGCTACCATCTCGACTCAAGAAACATACTACAAAAAATGTTAACTCCATATCCTAGAATCAACTCCAACAGACCAAACAAGCTGATATCACTTGTAACACCCCGCCCCTACCTCATTAGTCTGAGGTGGAGTTGAGGGTTACTTGTCCTCAAGCGACGTTCCCAAGGAGCCAAGGCTAGAAATAAAGTCGAGGGATTAAAGAAAAATTTGGGAACAATTTTCCATTAATACAAAACCAACTAAAGCATACACAGACATATGATGCATGTTAACAAAACAACCAAACTCATCCGTTACCCAAAAGACAACCAATTAATCCATAACGATTTCACATGCTAAAACCAATACAATCCAACACGATGTCAGAGTACTATGTGGAATACTAAACCACACCACACCATGAGCCATGACACTACCACAACTTTACACCAAGCTCTAAGTTCCATGGTCTACCAAGACATCACAGTACTCCACTAATGGAGTGTGGGGCCTTACTTTTTCCCACGTCACAATACACAACATCTACAATGACACCAGAGTTCCAAATAAGGTATTGAGTACAAATACTCAGTAGGTTCTCTCCAAATGACTTCCCTACACATGCCACTAGGATAAAATCGTTAGCACATTTATATAAACAAGTTTTTGTATAATAATCACAAGTGAAACAAATACCATAAGCTAAAGACACCCTTACAAATCCATGTTACCGAAACCAAGTATCGAATGGAAATCCAATCAAACAGTCCACAATACATTTCATCATTTACACGTTAGCACCACAATTTCCATCTTACAAAGCATTGCACAACAATCCACCAAAATGGGGGAGCTTCTGTCCAACCCGTTCACCCATTCACAACTAGCAGCAATTATCGTCCACTTATCCTTTGATGGTGGCCCTTCTGTCCACTAACCATACCGTTATTATAGGGGTATTTCCAACCCACATCCACACAACATTTCATACATGGAATAACCAATCATATAACCCAACATGGCTAAAACAACATGCAAATAACCATTTCCACAACATGCCAAAACACTTCAATAAATCACCCATTATTGAAACCACCATTAATAATTATCCATGACAAACTCCATTTCAATAAGACAACATATTTACTGAAAACCATATTCATCATCCATTTTGACAAATAAATCCTAGCAACCCATGTTAAAATCACTATTTAAAAATCCACAACAAGAACATTTCCCCACAAAACCCCTTTTTCCTACAAATCCCCAAAACATCACCAAAGGGATTTCCAACCAAATTCACACATCAAAACACAATTAATTTTAAACACAAAAAGGTAATTGTCAGTAAGAATCACTAGTTCTAACCATGTGTATTTGAGAGAGAAGCCACCTACCTTTAGGGTTCCCTAGAAATTCTCCCACATGAAATCGCACCTCAAATCCGGCGAACGCACCACCGAAAACTCTCTTGATCCCCTTCCATAACATTCACAAGCCTTAAAATCAACATCCAATGCCACCACAACCATATATCTACACACATCTAGTGTAGATCTTGAGAAATGATATAGAGGGAGATATAGATCTTGAGGAAACCACATGAAGCCAAGAGGAGAGACAAACCCGAGAGAAACCACCTTCAATCCACCAAGAAGCCTCTTCAAAATGAATCCAAAACAAGGGGAAAAACATCTTCAACCCCTAAGAACCCAAAATACAGAGTGAGGATCGAGTTGGAGGAAGTTTGGAGTGTTTTAGGTCAAACTCTAGGGATCCCGGACTTAAAAACCCCAACATTATGTGGCCGCACTGTTAGTCCACACGATTTGTCAAATTGTGCGCTAACTATGTGCACACTACTATCTCGAGAGAAAGGGTCTGCACAGTTTCCTCGCACAATTTGAAAAATTGTGCATAGTCTATGAGAATCCTACTACCTCCCCCATCACAGTTTCCTGGAGAACCCGCATGGTTTCCCCTAATAGTGCTCAAACTGTGCTCCCTAAAAAGCCTCCAAACTTATTCAAAACCATTTTGAACTCTCCCAACCTCTTCTCAACTCATCCCATGCACTTAAAACACATAAAAAGGCATAAACGAATTCCACATACCTCAAACCGTGGGTTCTACACCTGCTAATTCAAGTGCCATATGGGTTTACATGTTATTTATGTGCAAATAGGATTTACAACTGCTTCATGTGCAATGTACCATGGATCATTCTTAGTTCCATGTTAAGTGTTAGTTCTACATTTCCATGTTATCATTATCATAAATTATCATGCCTTTATGTTCATGTTTCTCTTTTGCTCCATTGATATGACTATTGTCTAACATGTATTGAATTTCTTAGGTTATTCCATGTTAATTCCTTTTCTAGGCTTTATAACTCACACTTTTCTTATGCATGTCCTTAGGTTATCCCATGAAAGGCTAAGTACAATGTAATATATTGGTCATGTAAAATATGTTTTTAATCATGATGTTGTATTTCATGTTTTAAGTTGTTATGTAATGATCCTAATCCCCATAGAAAATAGTCCAATCAATATTCTATGTTGTATTAAGTGATGTTTATGTAATAAATCATGTTTTATTGTGTAAAAAAACATGGTTTTCATTAATTTATAAAAAATATATGGTCCTTGACAACTTTCCCATATGATTTCAATATCTCAAATTTTCAACTTCTATAAAAAAGTGAAATTATAGAATAGGAGGGAATGATTACTTTTTGATCATATGAAAACATGTCAAATGTGTATGGGAACATACTGAAAATCATGATATTAGGAATCAAGGTTTGTTTTATTTTCCTATTCATATATAATTAAGCATCTTTTGATCGATATTTATAAATGATGAGGATATTTAATCTGCAGGAATGATGTATTATGAAATAAGGTGGAAATTCACAGTTAATTGATAATGATGAGCATTGAATGATTATGTAGTCAACATATAAGGGATTCATGAGTTTTGGTGGATTATAGGATGATAAATTAATTAATAATATTAATTCTCTTCTAATGATGAGATTACATTGGGATCAATTTTTCTAATATGTTTAACCACGATGTTTGATATGTGAAAATATTGTTCAAGTAAAAATTAATTTTTTGTGTGAGTAAAAAATGGATAACCTTGGCAGTTCATATGATCTATTTTAATTGAGGTGATTAATGGTTATTACATTTTGGGATGAAAAATTAATGGTATTAGATAAGCATTAATGATAAAATATGGTGTTGTGATTTTTGAGGAAATTATCATATTTTTGAGATTGTTGTACGAATGATAGGTTTTTAGAAAAAGCACAACCTGCATGATGGGTGACAACCGATCGCGTACGACAGGGCCGTAAGAATCGAAACTACAACTGAAGGGAGAAAAGGGCGCATCACTACCACTGGTGTCTGTGAATTCCATTGTTAGTGTGACATATTAATTTCTGGTAAATTATATTATTGATCAATAATATTTTGATTTGAGATAATATGTTTTATCAAATGGATATCATTTTTATAAAAAAAAGATTTTGTGATGAAGTGATAAAGGTTATCTTTGAAGATGTTTGCCCTTTTTGGAACACTATATGCCTGTGGAAAATAGAATAGTTTGGGATTTCAATTGAAGAGTAGTGGTTTAATATTATTTGGGAATAATTAATGTTTTTGTTTTGGACATATATATATTTGGTTTATTGATGTAAATGATTAACCTATCATAGAGAATATTTGATTAGGTTATTTATTTATTAGTATTAGGCTTTAAGTGTAGGTTATGTTCTTTGGAGATAAATGTTATGATTTTTGGGAAAGCTTATCTGATCAAATCCTTCTGATTTTTGGGTTTCAAAAAGAGTATGGATTAATTTTAATAATTTTATGAGAAATTGAGTATTTGATGGTATTTTTGACCTTTTTATTTTATTTTTTTTTCAAATTTGGAGATTCAGAGTTGTATTTAATTTTTTATAAATGATTATCCTTTTTGGTGAATATTGAATCTTGTAATAACATTTTTTCTTTTGGTTAATTTATAATTCTAGGAGAAATATATTTTTCATCATTTTTGGATAATGTTATTCTCTACAAAGTGAATCTAGTGATTTAGGTGTGACCATGTCATACTGAATACTCATCTTTTAGAGAAAGTATGAGTTTTTGGTTGAATCTTATTAAAGGATTAAACTCTACTTGAAAAATAGGTATATTTCCTTATGTTCGTAGACATTCTCATTAATAAATTATCTAATTATACGAAAGGGATCCTAAAAGAACATTTTAAAAATTATTTTCCTACTGGGGAATAAAATATTGTTTAGCCAATCACATATTTGTGGTTTTCTAGTGGTTAAATTTCTCCTGATCATGTTTTCTATCACTCTCCATCAGAACATGACACTTAGTTTCTCGTCCAAATCCATGTTTTCATGGAATAATTTTATGTGTTATCTAGGAGTACCTTTGTAATTTTATATATTTATTTTAATGTGATAGTTTAATTGACTATTTTTTCAATGTGGGACTTTCAATGATGTTTCCATGTCCAATTTTAAAATTGTGATGACGCAACATCCAAAGGGGGGAAGGATGTAACGACCCAGGTATTTATAGAATAATACATTTTATTATTTAATTAATATTTATGAATACGATATTATTTTTTTAATGAGTATACTTTTTCCAAGATAGTACTCAACATGCAACAACATGTTTCTTTGAAATCGTACGTTGCTCAAAACATTGAGTTATAAAAATAAATAATATAATAATAATATTATGTTATATGATAGTTAACACCTAGTTGTTGTATTGGAAGGAATGAATATGTCTCATTAAAATATGATTATTAAATTTCTTTACACTAATCCAATAAATTTTAGAGGCTTAATATAATAATGGATCTAATTTTATGCATGAAAACACAATTATTTTTAAAAGTCATTTTACCGCCTTTTAATGGAGAACACTTTTTAAATATAGTACTTTTCACTTATATATGTATTTTTTGAAAAAATTAAATTCTTATATAGAATAAGGACATAAAATTTACAATGGATGATATTTTGGTATTTTGTTGATAATGTTCATTTTTTAATGAATAGTGAAAATACTGAATTTTAATTCCAAAATACCTTTTAGTGTAATTTATTTATATAGTTTGATTGTTCTATTAACTGTATTTTAAGTGAAATCGGATTATATTTTAATCATTTAATTAAATTTTTTCTATTAGATATAATTTCACATTGAAATTGGTCATAAATGCATGCCAAGCTTTTGGTAGTTTTTACATTTAAAAACACGCTTTTGGTTTTTGACAATAGGATTAGTTTTAAATTAATTTCATCAACTAATGTGTTTTAAATTTGTAAAAATGTATTCCATATTTGTAATCAGTATTTCCAAATTGTGTAAATAGGTATCATTTATTTTTATATATTATGAATATTAACTTAAGTAAATATTTTATTTTTCATAGTTACATGGTTAATAAGTGAAATAAAGGTAAAAAATAATATTATAATAATATTAAATTTACCTAAAAAATTCTAAACCCTATTGGATGAGATATTTCCAACCATGGAAATACATGGGTCTATTTTAGGATCCTAGGGAGCCACTGGTGTGTTAAAATGGGATTTAATTACTTTTAATTTAATGTTAAGGAAAATATAACCTAAACATATTCCTTTTAGTAAAAAAAATTTCATATTGGGATATGAAGTTATATATTCGACTATAAATATTATTTTTAAAGATAAATATATTTCCTACATCATGGTATCTTATTTATATATTTTAGGCAATAAATAAATTAATTTAATTATTACACAATTGTGATGTAGTGATAGCTTCATTAATAATGGATTCTAATAAATTATATTATAAATGTTAAAATACATATAATTTAGTTATTTGGATTTCATATACTAATTTTTTGGATGATAGTAACATGTTATCATAATATTAATGATGTTTCTTTATGTAATCAAGTTGTTATCGATTTAAAAAATTTCCACGATTTGAATAGTGTAAAAATTGATATAATTAAAATTTTAATATATAATTTATTTTTAAAATATTATGAAATTTAAAAAAACTGTGACTAGGTCCAAAAATTATAATAATACTAATTTTTTTTATTTACTCTTTAATTATATATTTTTAAGTTATGGTAACTATTTTGATTCTCTTTGTGATAAGTTCTTGATAAAAAGGGAAGAATAAAAACGAGTTGAATAAAAAAGATAAGGATTATAAAATATATAAAACCTCTTTAATTATTATTTGATGATTATATTTAGACTATTATTCATGTTATCTTCTAATAACTGAATATTTAATCATTTATAATCTAAATAAAACTTATAATAAAATAATATTAACTGATATTACTTATGTTCCCCCTCCCTCATATTAAAGGACACCGACTCTATCCATTACTCACACCTCTCAGGACCACTTGTCTTGTAAATCCTCAGACCTAATAGTCACACTAAATACCTCTATTCCTCATAGAATAATTACCTTTGTAATATGGAAATTAAAGAATGCATTTTAGCATAAATCAAAAGGAGTTACCCAATTTAATGTAGTGACTTCTGTCAAGATTCATCCATTTATTTTCCATCCACAACCAACTATACTATATTTATTCAATTATTTAATAAAAAATAGTATATTAAATATAATAGGATTTTGTTATTATAATTATCCAAAATAAATATCCAAACTCCTTCATCTAATGGAATCAAACATACTGTTTTTGTGGAAATCAAACTACTACCTCACAAAATGATGATTGTTTAGTTATCTCCTACCACCCCTCATAGTGGCCATTATGCTGGAACTGAAATTACATATGATATATATAATATTAAATTTATCTTTATGTTTATGTAATTATCATTTATTACATACCTTTATTCTTGTCATCTTGTATAAATACGATAATTTCATTTGTGGAAGTTCCAACTACCGCCCCTCAAAATGATATGACTGGTTCATGAAATACATAGAACATATAAGAGATAGAATTAATGTAAATATGTACCATATATTACATATATTTAATTTTGGAATTTTAATATACCTATGTATCATTTATTTTAATTCCATTTAAAATGAAAAATAATTGAAAGTTGCATTCATGCGTACGTATGGATTAACGTCTCCATGAACAGTGCATTTCATTTTCTTATATCCAAATTTAATGGGATGTTCTAAAATACATATATAATGGATATATAAGATATTTAAATAATGAATTCTGTTCTAGAGATAATGGACTTTTGACCACAGGGACAATTAGTAATTATTACATGTTCAATTTTAAACCACGTAACGATGATCGGAAAAAAGACCATTATGAACATGAATAATTATTTGATTGTTATTGCTTGGAAATAAGTGATATATAAGGAATAATGAACATGAAAAAGGTTTTATATCATTTATAATTAAATTATGTTTATTAATCAAGGAGATAAAGAATGAACAATACAAGTCGGACACAAGGTAATGGAATGTTTCACCCTCACCTTTTAGTAAAATACTTCCTTTAAGTTATATATTTTCATTTTCATTTTTTTATATTGGAAAATTTTCTTCTATTTCATTATTGTTGTAAATTTTATGTCCATGTGATGAGATACTTTATATTCTATCATCACCTCATTTTCTAAATTGTTATTTGACGTCGTTAGGTTGTAAAATTTTTGTAAAGGAACTTCTAAATCCAATTTTCAATATTTTGGTCAATATTATACATTTAATTACATCATAATATGGTTATTTATGAAATATCTTTTTTATGTCCTATATTGTATTTAAACATTACTTATGTGTACCTCTAATGAATACACATAATCAATCTATTTTATTTACAATGCGATCATTGTAAGGGGCTTTGTTTAAATGTCATATCATTGAGGCACATTTTAATTTTTACATGACTTTATTTTATACATTTTATAAACCACATTGACATATAATTCCATTCAACGTGAATGTTTTTTCTATGCATCATTTTAACAAATGAAAAAGGGAATGTTTCTTTTTAATGTACATGGTGACAATGACCTTTCCTCTACTGAAATCATTATTTGATATTTGGATTTTTCTACAATAAATTATGTAATTAAAATGAAAATAAATACAATTCTACATTTTTAATATATTTTTGTATTGAAAATGGTTTTGATAATCGATTTATTATGTCAATATCGGGAACTGGTATTTTTTTATTACAATGTAGAAATTTTGTCTTTCATTTATGTGTTATTATTATGTTATGTTTCTTCGGAATTTTTTATGTATTCAAGTAGTTCTATGATAATACATGGGAGGGTGATCCCGAGATATCGCTCTAATGGAATGGGTAAATTGATAGTGGTAATCATTAATCATTCTCTTAAAATATTTAAGGAATAGACTATGTTGGGTATTCCCATCATTACTCCCTATGTAGTAGTGAATGATACAATGTAATTATGATATGTATTACACATTTTACCATTATTATTTTTGATTTCTATGTGTTATTCATAAATCTTATGATTTTATGAGGTATGTGAAAGAACATATGCTTTATGATTGAAAAGTATTATTTCATATATTTGTATGTATTGATGGAATTTTTTTTTCTTTCCTTGTTTAATAACCCTTACTGTTCTTTTTATGCTCATCTAATGTTTTTAAATGTTTTTCGGAGGACTTAATGATTAATACAGTCAATGATAGGATCAAGGAAAAGTCATGATCTCCAAAATATGGATGAGAAATTTTACTTTTTTTAATTTTTTAATTAATAAAATGGATATATAATAGAATTGTATACTTGAAATATTCATGTTGTATGTATATGTTCTGACCTAATTCTCTAATGCTCTAAACCTGAAATGACTCTCAACATGAATTATTAACTTAATTCAAGATTATGAAATTTTTACAATAGTTCCTTATAAAAGACACGTATTAATATATTTATATAGTGATACACGAACTTAAGATATATGATTTGGGTTGATTATATTCTAATATTAAACATTTATATTTTAATTCACTTTTGAAGGTATACAACTAAATTTATTCTGTTATATGGAAGATGAAGGTTCATCAGGATGATGGTGAGTGGCCTGTAAAGGTGAAGTGGCAGTTTATGAGATGACTTTAAAATTAGAGGATAGATTCCCATATGGATTGTGGACATAAGTCTTGTAACAATTTGGTGATCAAATCATCAGTCAAGGAAATTGTGATATGTTGACCGAATTCAAACATAGAGTGTAACATAACGAGTAAAAAACTAAATGGTGGTTTCTCCATACGTGGATGGGTGATGTATTAAAATTATGTTATCATGGTATAATGGAGAATAGTAGTCCCTAATTAATTATGATATCATATGATGTGATAATGAAATATATTTAGATGGTTAGTATATCATAGTGTTTCTATTTCATTTTGTTAAATTATTCACTAATTCAATTTGTTGGATATGAATAGGGATATTTTTTGTTTTCATCTTGTGATTCCTTGCATTCTAGAGGGTAATTTTTGAGAATCAACATCATTTTGGTTAACTCTTTCCACTACATATTCCCATGTGGATGTTAAAATATGTCAGAATAAAAAATGCGATGTGGTTACCCAGGAACATGATGTATCAAGATGTAATTTTGGTGAATGGTGATTGGATAATAAATACATCACACTTCTTATCAATTAGATATGATCATATATTTGAGGATCTCTAAATAGATAATGTTTTTTCTATTAATCACTTGAATGGAGTTCCCATGAGAATTTTTATAGAAAATTAAACATCAATTATGATTTAATTCTGAATGGTCATGCATATTTAGGTATAGGATCATATTTAATTTAGATCAACATACCATCATATATCAAATGGAATGTCAAATAATACTAAATAAATATTAAAGGATATGCTTTGACTGTGTGTCTTATACATCGTTGGATCATGGGATGCTCACTCTACCTTTTATGAGTAAGCATACAAAAAATTACTAGGATTTGATATAGATTAATCCTTATGGGGATCATTATGGGATTTAATTTTATTCAATGCATTGTAGGCATGAGGGGGGGGGAGGTTGTAGTTGTTAGCCCGATAATGTTTCAATATATGTTTGAAAGACTGTATATAATTTAGAAGAGGTTAATTGCAAGTCAAAGTAGATAAAAATCTAATAATAACAATAGTAGTTGAAAATATAAATTCTTTATAGGTGATTAGATTTTCATAGGTGGAGTCCTCAATTAGGGAATCAATGTCTAAGGAAAGAGTGAAATCTAAAACAATTTTTTTGATAGACCTGTTGAGATCACCATGTTTATAAGGGAAGTTTAATACTACTGGAATCATTCTTTATGTACAATGGTTTACATAATTGATTCCATGTGTTATATATTCGTAGGTACATAACCAACCCTAGGAATATTTCCCATTTCAAGGATTTTATTTCAATCTATATGTATCTTATTAGGAGTGTATTCTATGGATTATTGACCATAAAAAAAATTTTGAGATAAAATGGTACAAATTGTCCATGTCTGGTGTTATTAGGGAATAGTTGAATTTGAGACATGGGAAAAATGGATTATGTTATAGGAATTTTTCTGCAGAAATTTCACACAGAACTCTAATGATGATTATTTCAGTTGATAAGTATTTATAGGTGGAGAAATATGAATCCAAAAAAATTATTGTTTATTAATAAATTACTTATTTTCACAATTTATTTACTTAATCAATTTTTAGGTTGAACCCCACTGTCTTGATAAGTGTTTTTATGAATGAAGATGTTTTATATAATTTTTACTACAAAAAACGATGAACATTGATGATGAATATAGGAACACAAAAAAATTGAGTAAGATGTATTATGGTTGATATGGTTTCATAATAGTGTTTATATAGACATAAAGACTCTCCAAGATATTTTTAATAAGGCATTGTGTGGGACTCTTGGGTGATGTATCAATATTACCTATTCTGGGTGGGGGGTATCTTATTGATGTTGTTCCTAGGAGTATCAGAACACATCAAATAATAGATTTCACTTCTAGTTATAGATATTGTATATGGTCTATTGTCTTTAAATCATAATTAAATTTATATTATTTTATATTCACTTATAATGGTGAGATTATTGTAATTGAATTCGGCGGGGGGGGGGGGGGTATAATGGTAATTAATAGGTTTAATGGTTTGTTTCACTATAAATATTGATCCATCGAAGATATCATTAATAGAAAATGGTTTTTGTCCCTGTTTTATCCATATCAAAACTATGATGTGTAGAAATAAAAATCCACAACATTAGTCCACCCCTTTACAACTAAATGTTTGAATCTTAGGACAGGTTCTATGTGACATTTGCTGCTTTTGAATTTATAATAATGACCTATTATACTCCTCTTAAACTAATACCCATGCCTTTCAAAATGGTGTCATCATCTAGTGCAATTAAAAACCCCGATGTTATATTATGTGGTCATGTTGTCTAACTAAAAACGAACCCAATCCCCATATTCCAACTCAGTATCATAGAATTATCCCTATTTCAATGAGGATATTCACCATATAACATATAATATTTTACTATCTTTTGATGGACATTTCCATTGCATCTAAACACTACCACATCAACATTTTCTTGTGGAACCCATCATCATAATGTTCTTCTATAAGAACCTATTTTTTAGTGGTCTATTTTTTGGGTGTGAAATAGTTATACACAACAATATTTTTCACATATCCTTGTGATGGACCCCATGATGAGTTTGATTTGGTTGTTTCTACAAACCCTTTGTGACCACTTATTCTTATTGGTGTGAAAATGTGGCTCAAATATCATCACTTTTTATGTAAATTAATATGGAATTAAAAATTATTATAGTAGGAATTTCCTTATCATCCGAGGATAATTTCATAACATATAGAAAATATAAACCTATATGTGTTGTAATGGTTCCAAAATAAGATTAATTATGATCAAATCTGTTTGAGAATTTTTTGTGTGACACCTGTTTTTACATTTGATTCTATGACAGAAACTACTGAAGGTTGTTTCCATTTTTATTATGGTCACATATTTTTATATACACTATTGTATAATCATTATAATATGTTAGGAATTATTTCATATTCCGCCTTTATATTTTTTACTAGGGTACAGAGGTTGTCGGTTGTACCTGAGATATGGGGACTACTATGACTTGTTTAATCCTTATAGTAAAACTGTTATTGTATTTAAATGATTCAAATAGTTTTTATTAAAATAGTGTGTATATATAAGGTAACCTAGGTTCAATGATGATGAATCACTAGAGGAAGACTTGTCTTTATATGTTCCATTTTGTATGAGGAATGTTAGTTTTATCTGGAAAAAGTCTACTGTCATAGTTATATTGAGGGATATATTAAGGAGAGTAGCATGTTCACATGATATAGTAATAATGTTGTACATGGACTACTATTGATACAATAAAATATTATCTATATATTATGGTGCCGAAGGAGGTATGTATACGGGTTTGTGTGGTATGGGTTTGGGAATAAACACCCAGTTTGGGATTTTATGTTCAATACTATTATGCACTTTTCTTATTATTAGTGAACATTTAAAACCTATGAACTACATGATTAGGATGAATTTCTATTGTCATACTAAGTCCTTTTATTATATATTTACCAGGAAATTCAATGAACTTGTATATTTTCTTATAGATCAAGAATAGTGAAAGGGCGACATGATGTGAAGATGTAAAAAAGAGGATTGAAATAGATGTCGACTTGGACAGAATATGAAGAACCTAAACTTAATTATTTTTTTATATTAATTTATTACTTTAGATAGTCTTTCGACATTGGGATTAACTTATTTATATGGAATTTATTTTTTTTAATTAGTTTCTACATTGCTACAATGATTCATAATTTACTATTATTATTTTCTCTATGAAATTATTATTAGTGTGTAGTCTTCCAACTTAAAGATAAAAACAATTTATACTAGTTGGAATCCTATTGTGTACGGGGAGGGGCACATGGGCTCATGTGGCATGACATCTTGGAGCTGACCTTTTGGTATTTGGAATTACATAAGGAAACAAATTATCTAGATTATTAATATGTGTTGGTAGATATATCAAAATCATCGTAGATACTAGTTTTATTTTTTTTGTATTCTTCATTACATTTAGATTAACATTTTATTATTTTAAAATAATGAATCATTACAGGAGTTCTACATCCCCCAAAAATAAATGAGAACCCCTATCCTATGTCCCTCAAAACATTGAGACTCCAACCTCAACCATTAAAAAAATAAAATTCAATAATCACCACCAACATCCAAATTGTTATGGTCACACCGATGAACGATTCCTATATATTTTAATTAGTAAAACATTTTTTGTTTTCACAGAATGGGTATAACTATTAAATTAATGTTCACATAATTGTTTTTTCTTTTAAATCCCTCAAATATTAATTAACCACATATATATTATATCATCAGTATGATACGTTTATGTAAATATGTTTATGTTTGTGAAACCCCATTTTCACATATATTTCTATAACATGGGAATTGAAATCTACATTTATGTGAAGGCGTGGACTACAACCTCTATAAAGAAAGGGGCATAATTTTTCAATATCATATCATATGGGTAGTTAAATTATTTTGTAAATTAACTATATACATTATTTGTTTTTAAAAAATTATTCTAAAGAGATGATAAAATACATACATTCCATATTTTCCATTAATAATAAAATTACAACATTTCTCATGCGAACGTGTGGAAAAACACCTCCAGGAAGTGATGCAATACAATATAAAAATTAAACTTATATTGAAGGTAATAATGGTAAAATTAATTAATAAATATATCAATTAAAATATAATTATGAGTCTGAAAAAATAAAATATTAACAATATATTTAATTTCTACTCAATAAAAAAATATACTGTTCATTTTTGAATATGTAATGACAACCCTCTAAAATAAAATACCTGAATATTTTTCCATGGATTCCTAAATAAAATGTGATCAAATAGATTTTATTTTTTAAATATAATGATTATTTCATTTACATGAGCTTTTTTATTGAATGTAATCATAACCCATTTGACTATGGTAAACATACTAATGTTACTTTTTTTTCATATAAACCAATATATTGAATATTTGAACCCAATCATTTCAATAAATAATTAACATAGGGTAATAAATGAAACAATTTGGAAAATAAAATATTAATTAACCTGATTAAATTTTTTTGGAAAGTATCATACTGATATAATATTATTATTCATGAGTTAGAGAATGTATGAATATAGAAAATACATGTTGTATTGGATTATTTTAATACAATGTTTTAAATGTTTTAAACTCTCTCCCATTTATAACTGTGTTAATCAAAATATTCTGGGAATGATCATATTTTTACAAAAGGGATTTTTGAAATAAAATATTAACTAAACTTATATTTTATTTTAACATATAAAATTATATCATTTAAAAATTTATGATATGATCTATTTTATCATTTTATTACAATGTGGAGTTGAAATTTTATTAATGTATACATATTAACTTCTATATTCCAACAATAAAGAAAATATACATTTTAAATATCGTATTTATGATAAGATATATTTTTTAAAATTAATATCATAATCCCATCATTTTAGGAGTTTTTAATTTTTATAAGTTCTTATTTAAAAATAATATTTATTATTATGATTATTCATCTGTACATATCATGTTGTAGATTATGGATAAGGAAAAGATAGTTGAGAATTGAAAATTCATCTTCCTCATGCATGATATGTGGTAGCTCTACATGTTCCAAGATCTAAGATCCTTCAAATGTCCATGTACCCCTATGTAGAGATAATCTCTTGTGATACTTGATGTTGATGTTAAAACTTCATTTTCAAGGGTTTTATGATCCATACATACAAGAATGAAAAATAATTATTAATGATATATTAATTTATCATCTTATTAATTAATTAATTATCACAATATACCTCATGCAGATAAGAGTGCCCAATATATACCTCTAATAAAGTGGATATCAATATAGTCTTCAAATAAGAAAATGGGGGAGATAACTTGGTCGGTTTCTCCTATACAATTAAGAGGGATGTATTTTTAATGAAAAATATATAAAATGATTGAACAATCAAAATGTGATTGATTCTCCCTGATACATTAATTATTAATGTAATGAAAATTTTTATTAATATATTTTAATATCTATTGATAAGAAATTTTTAATGGTGAAATGAATATTTTTCATTAAAATTTCACCAACACTTCTCACATGACTCTGGATTTCTTCATGGGTTTTAAAGTATTCCAAATCGTTTTAATGTGTTATATTTTATTATTTATTAACTTAAATTTATTGAAATGATTCTCATTGGTAATTAATGTGTATTTATGAAAAATGATACATCCATAATTGATTTTAGGATTTTCAATTGAACAACAATATTGAATTATATTTATTTCATAAGTGATTCTTTTCTAATCTAATTTATTATAATATTTTTTAGTAGATGTTTGTATCAGTATAAATTTAAGTATTGTCAATATTTTAATTATGTTTAATCATATGAAATAATGAAAATGGTACTTAAATGAAATATGGTTATAAACTAACAGACCTATATTGTTGAAAAATTTAAGACTATTTGGAATATTCCGCATTTATATTGTTTTTTTATTTTGAAAAATTATTAATGAAAAATATCCTGAAATTATTAGATAATGAAATAATTATTTTAAAAAAGATCATTTTGGTTTGATTATATTACAAAACATTTTAGTTATTGTTAAATAAAGGGGATATGAATTTTTACATGATTTGAGATTTTAATATACACAAAAAATATGATCTATGATATTATTATAATATCATGTTATATATTTGTATACTAACATATTTCATAATTTATTATTTATATATTGGTAATGTTTTTTTCCTAGGAAACATGGAAGATAAAGTATGAAAACATCTATAAGACAATGAACTTATACATGAATTACATTGATTTTTTTGAATATAGATTCTTTAGGTAGTGTTAACGTAGTTTAAATTGGATTTTAACAGTGGCATAAATTGATGCTATTTGCAAAATTCACTATAGAGGAAGATATATTTTATAATTCATATCATGAAATAGTATCCTATGGAATTCAGTGGATCATCCTTCACAGTAGAGGATAAAGGATGGATAAATTAATTAGATATGAAATTTGATGTTTTAATATATTCCAAACAAATAATTGAAACTCTTATTATTTAATCATTTTGAGGTATAAGATGGTTGACATAGGTCATAAATTTTGAAAAATCAGGAAAATTAAAATACTTTTTTCTATTAGTGGACAATATAAAAAGATCAATTTTAAGATATATTGTCCAAATATACTTCAAAAAATATTGGTAATGAAATTTATAATGTAGAAGAAAAGTTAAGATGTATTAGTTGACACTTATGATGATTAGTTTACAAGACTATCGAGTTAAAAAATTATTTATTTCACATGAGTGTGATATTGATATATTTATTATCAATATAAATATACTTATATAAAGTGTTTTTAACTATTTTTAATACAAAATTTTTGAGGTGCGTGTTTGTTGGGATTATATGGTTGATATGGAGTTCTCTAACAGAAATCTAAATCATGATAACATATGTATCAATCAGAAGGTATGAGTAAAATGGATAAGCTATCAACTCAAAATTTTGAAGGTAATCACAAAAAATATTTCAATTACTATAGAAGGATTTTAATTGAATTGTTGGTGGGAACATTATTTTTCTATGATGTGGTATTCTATCTCATTAGTAACATGGAATCAAGGAACATATCTTTAATATGAAAATTTCTACGAACATAGATTGTTATCCATCAATGTGTAATTTTAGATATATTAAATTGGTTTTAGGTATATTACTATGCAATTCATATTTAGTGTATTACTAATTTGATTCAATATCCGCACATACTATTATATCATGGAAATTTTCCTGATATATGATAGTTCCATATCAATAAATAATGATATAAATATTGGTAAAAATACTATGGAATCATATAAAGGTATCATGAATTTTTATAAATATTTTTTAAAAAACAAGTAGAATTATTTTTCTATTTATAATTCCATAAAATAGCATGATGTTATTTGGGGAATGGATAGTTTTTTATCACAATAAGATGGATTTCAGCCCTAAAATAGATAATTTTTATTATGGGTTTGATTTTGTTTATAAAAATGAATTTATTCTTGTTATAACAAATCATAAAGCTGATAAAATGATAAGATTTTTATTTTAACTAAATATTATAAATATTATTTAAAGGAATGATACTTTTAAAATTAGTGGTGTAACAATGTTAAATGTGTATCTAGATATATTTCAATATGTTTTTCAGGTAATAAGTTCAAATATGGAGGTTTAATTTATTTTTGATAAAGTTCGGGATGGTAAACAATTTTAATAACGCATTATTATATTGATATAATAAATATTTTTGAATTATAGATGTTGTTACAAGAAAATATGATATGTGCCACATCAGAACGGTAAAATTACCTTTTATTTCAATTGTGTTTTTTTCTACGATAATTATGGTGACTGAATTCATTGGATTGATTAAATATAAATCAATAAAATTTCTATTTAGATCTAGTATTCATTTATATATATATATATATATATATATATATATATATTTAACAGCCTTGATCAACTATAGGTTGATGAGTATGTTTTTAATTTATATCATAGTTCTAGGTATCAACAAGTGATGGTTAATTGTTGAGACATTCTAAGGTTATTCTTCCAAACTATATATATGTTTTATGATTTTGGGGTTATTAATTTCTAGTGGAAGGTTTTATCCATTGTATTTTAGGATCATATGAATAAAAATTACAAGTAATAATAAAATATTTTTTCTGTTTTTATTGATTTCAATCTATTTTATTCTAAGAGAATAGATGAATAAAATAACATTCATAGATTTGTTTTATAGTAATAGAATAAAATTTTGTAATATAGAATATTTCTCAAATATGATTTTTTGTTGTAAATTTCTATTATTTGGTATAATTTAATTAATGAGGGATTAAATTTTGATCTTATATAAGAAAAGTTCAAGAATAATTGGAAAGGACCAAAATGTTACAAAGATTATCGGTTTTCTAGAATTATAGTTGTAATATTGACGTTTTTTTATATTTTCTACTTATCAAGAACAAATTTTTAGGATAACTCAAAAAGGTGTTAATTTCATCTAGATAGAGAAGTATATGAGAAATGGATAGAAAAATTATTATCGAAATTGATCTATTATTACCCTTGAAAATAAGAAATTGATATTTTTTATAGTGATAATTATATGAAGGGACATGGTTATGTATGGGTGATAGATGATATGTAATTGATTATGCACAATTTTAATTTAAAGTCTATAATAACAATTTCCATATGAAGCATATTGAGGTTTTATAGATTTTTTTACATTAAATCAAAAGATGTATGTTTTTTCAGGGGAATGTGTAATATTTTCTATCCATAACTGTATAAATTATATATTCCCTAAAAAAGAGTCGAATATATGGATATGAATATGGATAGAACATTTAAAAAGATTGTTATTTCTTAATTCAATATCAAAAGTGAAATGATAACTCGGTAGACGATGACTTGAGTTGAAAAGATAATGTATCATTTTTTATGTTATATTTGGATCAAGATTCTCTAGATAATGATTTAATTAATTTTATCCTAGAAAATATTCATGAATTAAATTCATCTATTCTAGTTCATGTATTAGTGTAGTCATATTTTTAAGATAGAATTTAATATTCTTAGATGTTATATTATAATTATAATGAAATAGTTGAATTCTTATTGGTGAAATTTTTTAATAAATAAAAAAATTATAAATTTAGATGGGTGTTATGTATTCCATATGATCCTTATTCAAACAAGGAATGGTTTTTTCATTCTCATAGAAATATATATTAGTTTCTTCTAGATAGTACTATAATTTATTTAGATATTCAAGAGTATTATTTATGAATTGTAAATAAGAATTATATTATATATTTTTTTCTAAAAATCATGTATTTTAAAAAATTTATGTGTGATAAAAATAACAAAAAGAAATGCTTCAAATATTTTTCATTTATTAATGGGAATTTGGGAATATATTTTTGGTGATTTCGGGTGGATTAGCCAAAACAATTCTCGTAATATAATATGACATTTTTTATTATAGAAAATTTAACAAAAAATATTCATTTATGAATATTTGATATATTATTTAAAATAGATGAACATAATAATCCTTATAGGAAATTAAAGTCTGATTACAGAAAGTTTATCTCTCTATTGTTATTCAAGAATTAAATAAATTGTAGGGAAATTATTTTTTTCATGTAATTTGGCCTTGAATAAAATTTCATAAAAAATCATATTATGTCTGATTGAAATTAAAACTGAGAAATATTGATATTAGATTATATAATTTGTGATTTCTCTATAGATTATCTAGTAAATTATTTTCATAAACCATAATTTGGGGTATATTCTTATAAAAATATTTTTCATTCTATTATCAGATGGAAAAATTTGGGGAAATATATGGATAGTGATTTTGATCTCTTGAATTTTTAATAAAGTTGGAATAATGTTTTTTCGACCATAATTGGGATAATAGAAGTTTTATATTGTTAATATATTTTGAGGCCAATTTAAGGATACTCGTCTACGGAATACATGTTAAAAAATAACTGGATGAATTATATCCCATTTTAGGTAGGAGAACATGTTTTTTGTAATATGTTTCCATGAAATAATATTATTAATTTAGGAAGGAATGAGAAATTAATTCATTGGAATATTAGTCAATAATAATTTTTTTCCAGTTCCATATATAGTTGAAATAGTTCAATTTTTATCTAAGGTAAGTTATTTGTTTCATGTTTCATAGTCATTGAAGTATTAATATTATAGATGTCATGTTTTGATTATAAATGTGGTATTACTAGAATTGAATCTTTCAAATAAGCTAAATAATGTTCTAATTTTATATAAAGGATAATATTTACTAAAATTAATAATTTTATTTACTAGGTAATGGTTTAAGTTTTAATCATATTAATGAGGAATAAATAAGGATATCATAATATTTTATTTGGGATTAATAACCTCACTTGTTTGATTAATTAATTAAATTGAATGGTAAAAATTTATTAGTGGTGTGTATAATGTGAAAAACAAATTATCATTTAAATAAATCAAGTTGATTATTAATATTTATTCATATTCATCTTATATTTTTATTTACTCAAATATATTAATAATTAAAAATGAAAAGTATTATAAAATTGTTTTGTTTTTGTAATCCTGATGTTGTTTTAAATAAATAGTTAAATTCCAAAATTTTATTATATGAAATTGAAAAAATGAACTAATATTTTGGGAATTCAGTACCAAATATATCTTATTATCAGTTTATTATGTTTTTTAAATAAATGATAATTTTTTGAATAAATATAAATCTCATTTTTTAGTACATTTAAATTTATTTTCATTAAATCATTCAATATAATATAATTATTATATTATATATATAAAGTTAATTTAATTTCATATGCATTTGATTTAACACAATCAAATTAATTATAAAAAGATTATAATTATAATTTATTTTGTTGTAAATTAATTTTCATTATATAAATCACACTTTTTCTAAAGTTGTTTTACCTACATTTTGTGGTATTACAATCTAATAAAACAATTCTACTCAAAAAATGTAAACATATAATTTTTTATTAATTTTAATTATATGGTTATAATTTATTATATATCTTAATTAATTTTTTTGTCTTTATGAATAGTTACTATAGTAAAAACTATATACCATAGTATAGGGTATACACTATAAACTTATGTAATCAATATGGTATTATGACACTCAATAATATATTACATTATAATGGATTATAATATTTCAACCAATATCCACAATGATTATATAAATATTTTTTCTTTTTTATTTTGACCATGTTGGTGGGATAATATTGTTATAAAAATATGAATAATTAAAAGAGATTCACTACCCCACTTATAAAATTGCACCAACTATCATCTATTACTGTCAAACACTAATCCTTTTATATTTTAAAATACATTAATAAATAGATTCCCAACATCCATACCCATATACAAGGGGTCCTATTATCTCTAGCTGTCAAATAATAAAATGACTGTCTATATTCCAATGGGGGTTCCAAAGATGGGCAATAACACTTATGCATGTGTTTTTATATTTATTTCTTATTCAAAATTCAACAAGTACTCATTCCACATGATTATAAAATGAAATAAAATTATTGACTAATGATATTTTATTCTACTAATGTAATAACACATTGTAGTCAATATTTCAATAATATAGTAAATAAAATATCTAGTAACGTGTACGTTTGGACGACCGCCTCTACTAATTTATAAATTTCAACCTTTTTCACATGCTCATGCAGAGGGTTAAAATGATAGAAATATGGAATGTAATGGATATCTTTGAGATATCTATTTTTATTTAATATTTATACATTACTTACCTTATTTCCTTTCCATCAATTGGAAATTGATAATGTAACTCATATGTATGTGGGAAACACAATTCACATGAAGTGAAATGATTTTGTTTTCAATTCCAGATTAAATGGATGGTTGAATGGATAGAAAAATGAAGTGAATATAACATATATATAATATTTATTATTTAATAAAACTAAAAACTCATTAATTTCATTTTTTTTATACTCATTATAAATTTTAAATCACCATTCATCTATATTCCCACACTAATAACATAATGAGACTATGTGATTAATTGTCCATGAAATCATTATACGGTTTTAAAAAAATTAATAATATATATATATTATAATTATTTAATAATTATATATATATAGAAAATTCAACTATATCTTATTTAACCATGGTCAATAGAATAATAAATATTTAGTTTATAAATTGAATGACACAAAAAATCCCACATAAAAATACTATCATAGTAACAAAAGAAAACATGAAAATAAATTAAATAAATTCAATTATAATTTTTAAAATTAACATCAATGTTTTATTTTTAAATATATTAGAAGAATATAATTTAATAATTTTTTATTTAGATAACATGTGAAACTATATGGGACAAATTTTAAATCATCTAAATTTTTTTTTATTAAACGATTTAATATAATTCCCCTTCATTTTCATACTCATAAAAATGTTCCATTAATTATGTAATTTATGTATAATATATTTCAAAATTATTTTTTATCTACATATTATATAATATTTAATTGTATAAAAAAAGAATATTTTATATATTTAAAGGATTATCATTTATTATTTTTAGTGTATTTTAATGTATATTTTTAAAAGAAGATATATTTACTATAATTTCATACTATTATATACTTTAATCATTGTCATTATTCCAATAAATATTAAAATATGTTTAAACCAATATAAATTTTCTAAACATAAAATATTTTTTCTTTTGTAATAGTTTCCAAAGGTAAATTGTGTTTCTTTTTATGATAATGAAAAACTGGATATTTGTTATGATATTGGATTAGATGAGTTTAAGTGTTTTTTAATAAATTTTTTAATATTTCAGGTATTATGATAATGATATTGTACATTCACATTAATTTTGATGAAGGTTAATCAATATATAAACCATGATTATTTTTGAGAACAATATATCTCTGTAAGGAATTAAGTAATATATCAGTATTTTAAGGTGAAATTGGGGGATATAAATTGGATGGTTACTCATATAAATTTAAGTTTAAATATGAAATTCAAAGAAGGGTTATAAAAAAATGAGCACTATTTATTAATTGTATGATCCATGAAAAATATATTATTTTAGTATGGATTGATATGATTAATGGTGTATTGTTCATTTATAAAAGGAATGTATTCAAAAGTTCCCCCATTCATCAAGATGCATTAATTATTACTATAGTTAATTATAATCGATATAAAATTTTTAAATTGATATTTATTTATTTTCATTTCTGGAAAAGATTTATTAATTTTTTCAATTTATTGTTCAAGTGAAAAACACCATCATCAGTTTTAATTTTTTCACCGAACTAAGGGGATTCATTTATTTTCTCATCCAAAACTAATCATTTTTTTGTTCATCATTCGTTTTGAATTTTTTTCATTGGATATATGGATGAGTATAAATATAAGTATTTCCATTATTTTGTATATGTTTACTAATATTATATGAAGGTGACTTCTCTTAAATGAAAATAAATATAAATTTATTGATTGATTTTTTAGGAATTTATTTACCCTCTGTGGAAGTATTCACATTTTAGGTAATATTTATTTTACAATTATATAAAAATTATATTAAAAAATAACAAGCAATTAACAAAAATAAAACTGTTATTATAAATTAGAATATTTTGGGTTCATTCTATTATATGGTGAAATATAATTGATGTGGTAAAGATTGTTTTTGGAGTATACAAAGGTGGATGCCCTTCGTATATATATTCTTCTAATATTTTCTTTTCGAATTGATGTTTAATTAGATTAAGGGATGATATAAAACTATATTGAATATGTATTGGGGAGTCATGTTGATCACTTGGTAATGATACACATTATCATGAAGTGAAATAATTTCTAATATATATATATATATAATGTATAATATATATATATAAGGGTTCCTCACAAGTACTGATGATTGATTTTTACGAAAAAAATAATTGGTATCATGGTCAGTTCGTATAACTTAAATGGAATCCAAAGTAATTATGGATTATTGATATGAATAATAATATCATATGGTCTTACACACAATCAAACACAACATTCCTACTTTTGATTTATGGCATGTTACATTCTCCCCACCTTAAGTAAGATGTGTCCTCTCAATTTAAACCCAATCATGTTGATTTTTTTGATATTACATATTATTGAAATCCCACAAGATGATAATGGTTTTTAATAAATCCTCATGAATAGAGAAAATAAGATTTATTAGAGTCACAAGGAATAACAAAAAACTAGGTCTCTATGTTAGATTAAATTAGTGGGAGAAAAAGACACTTACATGGATGGAGTGTGTAAATATTTATAAGGAGTGGTTGAGGTCATAAATATCAAGAAAGATAATAATTAATACAAAGTTGGTGGCCCCAAAGAAATAACTCTACATTTATTTTGAAAACCATTGGTCCAAAAAATATTATATTATCAGTAAAACATTATTTTATCATTTTCCCGATGTTGAGAAATTATTTTACATCATAAAAATATAAAGAATTTACATAAATGATATGTTTTAATATCAAATTAAAATTCCATTTTTTTTATTCGATCAATTTATAATTCATCCCTTACATAATGAAATGGATATATAATATTAACATTGATTCCTGAATCAATAAAGAATGCTTTTAAAGGGTTTTAATGACCATGAATGGCTAAAAAGTCATTGCATTTTCCTCTAACTATTATCCAAAGCTAGTATGGTTATGGAATTAATTTCTAGACCTAAAATGTAACACTAATAGTTTATCATTAATATTTATTCATCAAATTTATTAACAATAAACAAAAAACATCTAATCCAGACATTTTATAAGAAAATGGATGGAATTAAACACTTATCATAGTTTGGTCATGGGTTCAACACCTATGGCTTATCTGAAAATGATTGGTTGTCTCCCAGTATATATGATGTATTTTTTAAAAAGAAATTTTGTATAATTTCCAAAATAAATATATTTAAAATACATTAAATAACATTATTCACAATATAAAATTTTAACTATGTTTTTTCACACAACCTATACACATAAATATTTCATCCATTTTATTTCATCATAGGTCCTTCCTTAGTCTATGGTTTATCCTAGGTTACTCATTTTAATTATTTATTCAAAAACATCCCAATGGTTTTTACAAAAAATATGAAAAATCCTAATCATATACCATGGTAGTTACAATCATTATGCTCAGTAAGGACCATTTTCATCTACCAGGAATATTGAGTCATGCACAACACACCGTTTCAAAGGTTATTCTCCTAGGAAAAAATGTGCTAGAACCATGTCCACATGTACTATCCATAAAAAGAAGTATTAGTATTAAAAAAACATAATTCATATACAATATAATAATTAAGATGTTGATATATATATTTCCTCAAATTAAGCCTTACAATATGTTCTCTATCCTATGTTATTCTAAATGTAGGTCCAATAATTTTTTCTAAACATTCATTAATTCAAAAATTATTTTTCTAACCCCAATAATCCTAGATCCAATATCTACAAACATTATATTATTATGATTACATAGAATCAATTATTGAATGACTGATCAGTTTAGTAGTATAGCTAAACCAAATACATACATGGGTATTGTATTAAAATTGAATACACTAAATGTAGAATAATTTTTTCCATTTTAATTGATTATAAAAAGAGTATTCGAATGAGTGTATCATTTCATATCATTCATTAAACACTTGATTGAATCCTATAGAATAAAAACATAATAAGGGCGATCACAAACACTATGTAAGGGTTGTTATAGTGGAATAAATAATAAATCAACGAGAATGAAAATTATGGCTAGGTAAATAACTGTACAAAAATACCATGTATTCAATAAATTTTATGGATGTTAGTAAATAACATGGAAATTTAATAAATGAAGAAAATTATATTATACAATTATATAATAATTAAATGAATCCATAGATATCTCAAAACAATTTAATGTAAAATAATAACTGAATATAAATGAGGGAAATAATTAATTAATAGCATCCATATTTACTAGGTCAATGGAACCACTAAATTTAACACCTAAAATAATGATAAATTAAACTACTATGTGGGTATAAACACGTAAATGTTTCTTGTAAACAGACCTTATGGGGTTTAACCAAATAATTTTATTCCATGAGAATATCGATATATCATGTTTCATTCGTTAAACGGTCCCCAATCCATTGGGCATAACATAAACTATCCCTAATCTATTCTGTACTTGTCCAAGGCTTTCCATTAACGAATAATCAATATGCATCATCATGTGTACATATTTAATAGAAAATGAAAATTTATCTATATTTCAAAAAATTATAAAATAAAATTCAAAGTGAACACTGTATGAAAATTGGTATACATTTATGGAAATAATGATTACCTGGAAAAATAATATACATACATACTGTAAATTAAATTTCATATACTCATAGGAAATTTAATATATCTATAGTACAAAAAAGAATCATGGAAGTAAATGTGAATAATAACCATGGATATTCCAAGCATTGACCTTCTAGAGGATGAATAAGGATGAAATCAATACCATATTTCCCATGTGGGGAAGAAATAATTATTTTATTTCATTAATGAATACAATTGTAAAAAATATATTATAAATGAATTGTTGAATACAATTTCATTTTTTATCAAAAAACCATTTGAAAAACTATTTATATGGAAATTACATTTGAAAATAATTTCATTAAAAATATCATTTCTATACATGAAATGGATTTTCCAATGAAATAAATGTCGGTAAATCCATAAAATATTTATGAGTTAAAAAATTTCCCTTATCATAGTAAAAAGGTTATATAATTTCCTTATTCCAAAAGCAACAATAGTATTCCATTGAAAATACAGGTAACAGTAAAAAGGGGTAAAAGATTATTTAACAAATTAATATTTCAAACATTAAAAATTATTTTTCTAATAATTATATTAATAAAAAGTTTTATCAAAGAAAACATGTTTTCCTACTAATGATAGAAATGATATCAGGTTATAATTAAATAATTTTCTAAAACATTATTAGTATCATAGAGTGTTGAAATGGTACTAATACCGGATAATTATCACGAATAAAAATAGGGGGTGGGGGGATTTAAAAGGGTAAAATTAAAAATTTCGTTAAATTTCATTGAATTTAAATACCCTCTAATGATTATTAAAATTATTCTTATGAAAAATAATCATTAAAAATTCTAATGTATCCCATTACTCATTCAATCATTTTAAATAATATGCACCATGAATGAAAAATATTAAATGTATTTTTAAATTACCATGAATATAATATAATTAAATATATAGTATACCAAAAGGGGTATTATATAAACCACAATAACATGTTTTTGGTTCATATTACATTTATTTCATAAATGTAAAAAGTGAGATGAAAAACCTTAGATTATATTTCCCTAAGGGTGGAGGTCAATTAACCTATTATTATGAAGGTTTTATACATGTTAATAAGTTATAAAAAAATAAAAATATTTATAAAATCATATACAATATTTTATTAATTTTTTTATTACCTGTTTGTCAACAAAATTTCATTATTTTAACTATTTTAGTTATTAATTCCCTAGTTTTTGAGGTATGACTTTACTTGTAACATTTTGTTTTATTGAAACAATATTATTTTCATTGTATTCTAAATGTAAACCATTATTTAATTATAATATATATTCACTGCATATAAATATTGATGAATCTATAATTTCTGATGATATGAAATGGATTTCCCCATTAACGGATATGGTATGACATACGTATGAATAAATGATACATTCATATAATTATCATATTAAAAGAGTGGAATGAAAATTATATATTTTTATATTATAATTCTAGAATGATATATAGGTCGTTTATGTTACATAATATTACTAAACCTACCATTTATACATTACATGTATTGTGTGAAGAAATCACATCAGTCAGAAGAAGCGATATACTATACTTCCATAAACGATTTTATCACAATCCCAAAAAATGGTGTGCCTCATTAAATGTGTTATAAAATAAATAAAAAGAATATTGACATTATAAATATAATATATATCATATATGAATCAGTTTTCCATCATAATTACAATCCTGAGAGGTTGTAAGGGAAGAATGAACAAATTCAATTTGTGAGGCGGTAATTTGCATCAGACATAAAGGGAATGTTTGTTACCCATTTAATGGAAGTGTCTCAAAGTGTAGGTATAACCATTAATATAGAACTTTCATGACCCTTCCCCCCAAGGGCCCATACTATGACTACCCCGAACCTGCCTATGATAGTTCATGGGCTCGTGACTAGCACTGAGAAGCCATATCCCACAAATTAGGGCCATTTTTATAAGAACCTACACACACACACCCAACTCCAAGCCATATGGCTGGAAAATTATAACACTAAGTAATGAAAATGAATTCATACCACTAGAAACCAACAAAATATTAAGACCTGAAGTAAGGAAGTACAGTACAACTGGGCTAGAATAAAATCCCACTAAAAGAATGATTACCACAACGTACGACCCGTAATCATGGGTACTAATGATAATATATGAAGTTACCACAAACACCTTTCCTCATCAGATCTGACAAGGAACCTTCCAATCCTGGTCCTGGTTATGCTACACCAATAACTCCACTAAAGAAATAGTAGTCTGCACAATATATTACTCATGACGGAAAACCATATGCAGGGGTGACAAAAGTTATACTCATAAAGGGACCCCGAAACCACAATGTATAACACTAGGCAAAACCCATAATGAAATGTTGATTCCACTCCAGAGTGGTATATTACCATACATATACCAAGAACATTCATACATATATATTCATTTCAAACACAAAGAATAATATGAATCCATCCTAATAGCCATCAGTTGTATTCTCATTTTTGGTTTGAAAGGAAACCGATAAAATTGGGAAAAACATGCTCCAGAAGCTCATCGATCCAAGAAGGAACCCATCTGAGTGGTACAATCAATCTATAAAAACACTACCATTCCTAATTAAATGTCTCAGATAACAATATCTACTATGAACAACCAACTATACTAGGCTCATGTTCCCAGTACTGGTGGTCCAGTCATCACTATCTTGTGCTCAACGTAAGAGTAAATAAAACCATGTAGATAGTCCCACCCTAACCACTACAGACAGATGAGGTATCCCTACTCCTAACCATATAATGAAGACTCCATCGTTTCTATATGGAGTTCCTCACACATCAATCTATCGAGGGATCAGTAGCTCTTATCTAGGTAACATTCTATTCATGTGGTTGGACCGCTGCTCACAACTGAGTGTGATAGCCGAGGGAGCTACAACATCAATAGAGGATCTAATCCATATAAAAACACAACTCATTGGAGTCAAACTCTGTATGTGTGGGCTCGCACCATAATCACAAATGGTATTATTCTTCATGATGGACCCCACCCTAATCCTATAGGGGAGTACAACTTTGTAATTTTTGACCTGCACCCTAGTTGGTAGGGGACTACTACTCAGTGACCAGAGGACTCGCACCATGGTAAGGTAGAGGAGTACCAACCCAGTCAGTTCACATGGGTATTACCCACACCATGGAACTATCGGAGATTACCAAGTCCTATCATAGAGGACCCAAACCCTTGTCTTATAGAGGAGTATCAAATCTAAGGATAGAGTAGTCTCTCCCTTGTCCCATAAAAGGTGTACCTTTTATTCCTACAATAATATCTCTAGGAACCTAAAACCTTGTCTCTCAGGGGAGTAACACTTTTGGTGGAAGCTACCCAATGAGAAGGATCCCACACCCACAATGTGGGGAGTCCCAACATTACAGAACATTCAGATTCCCTCTCAAGTGTGCTTATACCGAGTGAATCTATACCTCAAACTATAATTATATCTATTATAATACACAAAACTCAATTGGAGTATCTCAAAAGTTCTGTATCATCACATGGGTCCCAATTCCTCATATAGCCCATCAAACAGATGATCAGTTTGAATGTTCCGAGAATTTTAGCGAAAATGGTTCAGGTACTGGACGACCCGGTCCGGCTGACCCAACCCGACCTAGCCCATGGGCACGCCATCCTAGCCCAAGACTAACCAGAGTCCTATGGGTTCAGCCTTACCTGATGGGTCGACCTGACCCACTGGGTTGACCCAGCTCATTGAGTCGACCTCACCTATCGCACCGACTCACCCCGGCTGGGCCGAGCAGCTTCACCCATCAGGTGACTCAGGACCTGGTTCACCTGGTTATTCCAACGTCATATGTGCTGATATTCTCTAGAGAATAGATCATCTGAATGCTCTATCTTTTGGTATTATTGGGAATTCTCCCCCCATACATATAATCTACTCAAGCGGACCATGTTTCTAAAATGAGGCCGATAGTTGGCGACCACTTCCTCTGCATCCCAATGCTTTATCCGTGGGTCTAGTTCTCCTCGCAGCGTCTGAATCTACAATCTCTTACCACATGAGCATCCATGTAGACGTGTCTAGTTCCACATGTGTGGGCCGCATCCGACACCCTAGTACGCAGTCGCTGCCCAATTCCACCACCGACTAGCACGGTGGGGGATTTTCCGCTGGGCCACCAAACACGTTTTGGTGGCCCGTTCTTCGATCTGAAAGAACTCATGTGACACTTATGTCACATTCTTCCTCACCATGTCCTTTAATCATCACCATAAATCTATCTACTAGAAAATTATCATTGGATGGTATCTCACATGCCTCTTTGATTCGACTGTCATCGTCATCATCTCACATCTTTTAGGTTATCACGAGGATGGATATTTATTTTGGGATAATTTCTCTATGAATGAGATGTGAAACAATTCACTGTTCTTAACCAATGAAGTACATGAGTAACATATTTAATTCATGGGTGTATGGGAAGTGGAAATCCAAAATATAAATCGAAAAATGAACCTTCACAATCATTCATCATAGCATTATTCCACTCCCTATAGAAGGACAATAAAAAGAATCCAAACAAGAAAAAAATCACCAATATCAAAACCCACAATAGAATCCATTCCACAAGAATGATCAAACTACAGGTCAATTTATTCTTGGTTTTATCTGCATTTGTATTATAGAAATAAATAATGAGATGAAAAAATTGAAATACAAACACCATACCTCGAGTTGGATCGCTTGCAGACATTTATTGAAGTTACAACACCACATTGATCCTTTTTATTCTATATTTTTTCGATTAGTAGCTCCTTGATCAAATCATAATCAATAATCTGTCAATGATGGGGAGAAGGACCCCACCTCCTTGCCTTATGGAAACTCCAGAAGAATTTCCCAATTTAATGAATTCTAACACTGATCCCTTTCCCCGATTAATGGATAAAACACATTAACAGATTTCAGCTTCCCAATTTCTTATTGAAATAACATCACCACACTACGTCATTTAAAAAAGGAAAACATGTTGCACCTTTTCTATATTTTTGAGATGTGAAACGATAAAAAGAAATAAAGTAAACTTCATTTAGTATATTTTAATCTCATTTAAATATCCAAAATTAAATTTTACCCTCAACCCACACTGGTTGATGTTAGGGGTATCCTAATAAAATGATGCATTCAAAAAACTAATGGTACCCTCAGATTTCCAATCGAAATTAGTATTAATGTTTTATAAGGTTTAGAAAAGTAAATAGTATTTATTTAGTTATTTTATATATGGTCACATCCCAAAAACATATTTACATATTTGGCCTATGTTGGCCAATGTTGGGCCCCAACTAAGGAAATAACATCCTCATGTGCTCAATGGTACTCTCCAATTTCCTATCCAACTTACCTTTTTATGAGTTATAATGATTTAAAAAATAAACTGATATTATTTAAATTTTTTATTTATAGTTATGCCAGTTTTGGTTTTCTCACTAGAGATCTTTTCCGACTAATCATAAGACGCACCTCGAGTAAACCTGCCACCCTAAACATAATGGGGCATTGATATGTATGATACGAGTATCCATTTAATTATTATCAACATTTTATGTAAACCACACATATAAGCAATTTAAAAACCTACCTTTTTTTATGGATCATTTCAGGCTATCTATGTCTCAAAATTGCACTTTGTCATTGCACCTAGTCTTATAACATTCCAAATAAATTTTTAAATATAGAATTTGGAAAATTGTAGTCTTTATATTCTCCCCACCTTAAGGCTCTATGTTCTAAAATACTCAAACAAGGTTTTATCTTTCAAAAGGTGAGAGTATGGATTGTGATTATTAGCCTCCCGCTCCCATATTCTGTTTTTGAGATCCATGTGCTCCCTCTAGACATGTACTATGGAAAAAAATCATCTAAAAACAATCCACCATTTTTTTGCATTTCCTTTCAGAGAGTCTACCCGGTGCTACCTGGGGTTCCTTTGCAGTGTAAAAGGAAACCTTATTTCATTGTTACGGATATTCCGTACAATTTTTCCTAAAACAGTCAATATATAAATGAATAATAGTTTTTTTGTACCAATAATGAGGTCATAAGAACGTGATTCTATGACTAAGAGATCATAACTACAACTCTCACATCCAAGAGTCTGTTAACACAATCAGTGATAGTGTGTGATCATTTGGCATCCTCCCGTAGGTGTCTATAATAGTGAGGGTTATGTCCACAGTCTGATAAGAACCTCTATATCTCAAATGAAACTCATGTAAAAAGGATGAAATCTAGATCATGTGTCTATTAATAGGGAATCAAAAAGGAAAAACTCACATGTCCTACCTCGAATATCTCTTGGTGTCTTTGGGTCATTAGAGATGACCACATGTAGTTGTTCTCGCCCACATCCTCCAGCTCCCTAAGCCTTGAATGGACCATCAGATGACCTTCTAGGTCCTCTCCCTCACCAGCCATATTTAGGAACCAATTTTTTCCAAGAGATGAATCTATAAAGGATGATTGTCAGCCTGCTCCTTCTCAGTAGCATGTCAGGTGGTACAATCTTTAATGAGATTCCCCTCAGCCATTGCAAGAATAACACCACCTCTCTTGCAGTTGATATGGTCCTCAGTGCTGCCATATACCATAGTACCACACATATGTGTTGGGGCATGTGTATGCCTCATATGCCATGATGATGTCACCTATCATCTGTTAGCCCTGGTAGATGCCTCTATCTAATTAACTGTATTGTGCGTCGCATCCATATTTTCCACAGCTTGAAAACTCTACACCACCAGGGCTAGCTCAATCAATCAAGGATAGGTGGGAATATTCACCAGAACCACTAATTCCTTAATAACTTAGTTTATTCCCTTCTCCAGGTTCAATCTCTAAAAAATGGGTTCCACATCATGTCCAGTGAGTACCATGAAAATTTGGTGAACCTCGCTGAAAACTCTTCCATTATCATGCTTCCCTATCGAGGTTGTAGAAGCTTCTGGATAAGTACTGACCTCAGCCTAGCTATGTAAAACTCTTCCCTAAATATTTTTTCGAACACTTCCATGGGGGTGTCACCTCATTATGAGACTGTATCACCAATATACACCAGCATCCCGCTGATCTCGGAAAAAGTTTCGTATCTAGGACCACCACATGATTGGGAGTTGTCCTTACAAAGTGGAAAACTCAATTGACATCTTTGATCCAGTCATCTACTATAGAGGGGTATGAATCACCCATGTATCTCAATGGTCATTTCCCATAAAACTCATGTTGTGCACTCAGCATACAGATTTCCTCAGCCCAAACTAGTTGTAAAACATGATACTCTTTGGGTTGTAGTTTCACCAGTATACCACCCAGTGGCATCGACTCTATGTCATTGTCTAGTACTGAAGCCTCATCATGGTAATGATCTTCATTACGATCACACAGTAAAATCCAATCTAGATATCATTATAGTGGATAATTTAATGGCTCAACAAAGAGAACAACTAATAGAGTATATCTAGAAACATGATTCAAGAAGGACATGAAAAACACAAACCATTCCTATATGATGCATGCAAAATTTAGTTCACCGCAACTAGAATCATGTTGCATTATGGTAAAAAGATTATTATCATAGTCTTTAGGAATGGATACATCTATCGCCGTACCATAAATAGAACCTCTGGCCTATGTTCCAAACTCAAAAAATCTGAACACTATCACTAAGCAATCTAAAAAAAAACTCATGATACTATGGTCCTAAGGTATATTTGACCTCCCCTAATACCACCCTACCATGACCCATCCCCCAGGGCCCATTCTTTGACTTCCCCAAGACCACCTTTGATAGGGTAGGGGGTGGTGACTAGTGCCGAGTAGGAATATCCCAGAAATGGGAGGCAATATCCTAAGAACATGTACACATGCACCCAAGAGAAAGACACATGGCGTGAGAGTGATAACACTATGTAATGAAAAATCATGCATACCACTACAAAGCATAAACATATTATGAAAGGACTTAATGTAGTAAAGTAAAACCAGGCTAGAATACAATCCCACTAAAACAATGAAAACATCATTTTTTGACCTATAAACATTAGTACTAAAGATGATGTATGAAGATGCCAAAAACACCTTTGTTCATCTGATCTCATTGGGAACCGTCTTGTCCTTGTTTTGGTACTTCTCCACTTAATACTCCACAAAAATTTCAATCGACTTCATAATATGAAACACATGTGGTAAAAACACATTCATGGCTGAGTAAAAAAATACATAGTATGGGACCTCAAAAACCAAAATTTAAAGGACAAGGAAAAAACCACAACCAAATTCACAGTCACATCTATTGATGTACATTCCCATAAATAAACCATGAACATCGAGGTATACTTGTTTCAAACTCATGGAATCATATGGTTCCATCCTAATATCCAATAATTGGATTCTCATCGTAGGTTCAAAAATCAACACATAAAGCTCAGAAAAACACGCTCCAGAAGCTCATCCATCCTAGAGAACACCCGTCTAAGAGGTACTGTAAAATGGAAAAAACATTACCATTCATAATAGTACTTCTAAGAGAATGTGATCCATCTAGAAAAAACTACCAGGTCTAGCTCTAGTGCCCAACACTGGAGGGTCATTCATCACTATTTTTCACCCAGTGTTAGTCTAGGGAAACCCGAGTGGAGAGGCCCGTCCTCACCACTATAAATAGTTGATTGAACTCTACCCCTAACCATCTCAGAAATCTTCTATCGCCCCTATAGGGAGTGGACTACTACTTAGTCTTTTGTGGGAGCACTATCTATTTACTAGGAAAAGTTTTCATCTAGTGGATGGTCCTTCTCCTTGCAACTAAGTTTTACAGTCGAGGGATCTCTAACCACTATTAAAGACCTGATCCCTGCGGATACATGGAATGGGGGAGTGAAACTCCATTTGTGAAGACCAGTACCCTAATCACATAGGGGAGTACGACTCGTAAAGCACCCTCACCAAGATCCCACTGGGGAGTACAAATTCCTAAGTTGAGGAACCACACCATACATAGTAAGAGAGTACTACTCAGTGACTAGAGGACCTACACCTCTAAACAAATAGGGGGGGAAACAACCCTGTCAATTCACATGAGGAGGATCCACTACCAGGAACCAAAGGGGAGAACCTAATCCTATAATAGAGGACTCTCACCATACCATATAAGGGATTTTCAACACTATGTAAGTTAGATATGGAGGACACAGATGCTCATATTATAGGATAGTACAGAATCCAATGAAAGAGGACCCACTCCCAGGTCCCATAGAGGAGTACCCACTAGTCCTTCAAAAACATCTCAGAGAACCCAAAACCTAGTACCTTAGGGGAGTAATTATCCCAGGGGCGCTACCCAGAACATACAAACTAGATCCCATAACGTGGGGAATGCCAACTTTACGAAACACCCAGATTCCGGCTCATGTGTGATTGTACCAGGTCGAAGTACACCTAAATCTGATATGCCATCATTAAACAACCAAAAAACTCAAATAGAGTATCTCAGAAAGTATATATATTCGCACGGGTTGCAACTCCATAGACTTCTCATCAAACAGATGCTTCATTTTAATGTTCTGGGCATTTTAGAAAAAATGGGAAAATTGGGGTTGGGTTTGATCGACCCAGTTGGACTGATCAGACACAACCCACTTGGATTGGAACACCCTAGCTAGGCTGATCAGCTCAACCCCATACCCCATCATCTGGAAGAATGGGGAACACTACCCCTACGTTATCCATCCAGTCATCTCATGCAGACCATGTTTCTCACACATGACAAACAACTGGTCGGCCGCTTCCTCCGTGTGCTCGCAGCTTGAGCTGTGGGTCCAGTTCACCCCACCATAATAGAATCTACATACTCATCCTGTACTGGCAGCTGTGTAGACAATGTTGATGCCGCACGAGCATGCTGTCTCTGCTGCACCAGTACGCGGATACTACCACGTACCCATGCACCAGTGGAATTTTTCATAGGCCACCAGATTCATTATAGTGGTCTGATCATTTATCTAGAAGAATGTCTTCAAACTTCATGTCATGTTCTTCATCTCTATGAACATTAATCCTTGTTGTGACCTTTTCTACTAGAAGACACACATTTTATGGTATCTCTTGTGAGGCTTTGATCTGTCCTCCACCATCATTGTCACACCTGTTCAAGGTTTTCATGATGCTAGATCTTTATTTTGGGATCGTTTCACTATGAATCAGATGCCCAATGATCAGTTGTTTGTAATCCCATGAAAAATTCAAGGAACTCAAAGAATGAGTTATTCAAGGGGAGAGTAAAATCAAAGAGAAAATCAAGTAACAAACCTCCACTATCATTCTCCACGACGTCAATCCACTCCTCTTAGAAGGACCAATAAAGGAATCCAAACATGAATAAAAATCCCTAATAATAAAACCCAGAAAAGAATCCATCACACAAGGATGATCAAACCAGTGGTAAACCTATCATTTGGGTGATCAATTTTTTAATTTATAAATCAGTAATACCAGTGGTAAACCTATCATTTGGGTGATCAATTTTTTAATTTATAAATCAGTAATTGGAAAATTAATATCAAAATAAAAACACCCTACCTTGAGTTGGATCACTTGGAGACATTGATTGAACTTGCTCCACCACGTTGATCCTTGTTCCACCGATGTTTGTTGTTTTTTCAAAACATGATCAAATAAAAAACCCCAATATATCATCTTCGGTGAGAGAGTATCCACCTACTTGCCTTATGGAAACTATATCGCAATTATCATGAATTATGGTCTCTAATGCTGGACCCTATATAAGATTTATGAAGAAAACATGTTAATGCATTTCAGCATTTCTCTTTCCCTTAGAAACAACATCTCCAAAATGCTTCATTTAAAAATGGGGAATGGGTTTCTCCATCTCAATGATTCAATTGAATGAAATGTTAATATGATATAAAATAAACATCTTATATGTTTGTTTATCCTACTTTAAAGATTCTAGAAAAAATCTTTTACCCTCATCCTCTGCTAGTCGAGGTTAAGGTAAACCTTTAAAAAGGGCACCCTCAAGAGCTCAAAAATACTCTCGAATATCCAACCCGAGTTATTGTTTAAGAGTTACAAATATTTGAAAATAAAATAATAACTATTGTATTATTTTATTTATGGTCAAATCCCCAAAAATAATTTACATTGTTGGCCCATACTAGCCAATGATAGGCTCCTCCCAAGGAAAGAACATCCCCATGACCTCAATTGTATGCCCAGGTTTACAAAAAAATTTACAATTTATGAGTTAAAAGGATTTAAAAATAAAATAAAAATATTTTATTATTTTATTTACATTATTTCAATTTTTGTGTTTTCTCAGTTGAGACCCATCACGACAACAATTAAGTAGCACCTAGGTAAAACCCGCAATCCAAAAAAACCATCCCCTTGTATTTATGATATATACAACCATTTAATATTTATTCCAATATTTTTGGAAACATTTCACAAGTGCTATTTGAAAACATTATAATTTTCGACGGATCAATATGGGCTCTCTGGGCCGTAGAATCACACTCTGTCTCAGCTCTTGGTTTACTAATTTATTCAGTAGTAATCTAAAAATAAATCCAATAAAATTAAATTCATTAAAAAATATATTAGAATATTGAGGATAATCTTGTTATTTTATATTAATGGAATAATATAGATTTATGTGGGGAATAAAGGAAATAAAACTAATGATAGTGAGGAAATATATTGCATCTTCTTTTGGTAACTCTTGTTCGTTTGAAAAAGGGATTCCTTCATTGGATTTCCCCACAATGTGAGGATTCTTGGTTTAAGGGAGGTATATTAAGGATCTATTTATCCAAAACATGTTCAATACAATTTGGAATGTGTGGTGTGAGGATGTCTGGGGAGAGGAAGCCTTTTTAGTGTAGAGGAAGAGTGGCACATTTTAAATTTTTTGATGATGAATTCAAACCACATTTTACCGATGAAATGTTTATCCATTAATGTTCAAAATTATATAAAAGGCATTATATCGTAAAAATATGGAAATGAAATAGATTTTGGAATTTTTTTTCAGGTCCTTTGGGAACATAATTTTCTGTTTTAGTTTGTTGAGAAGATTGATTTCACCTTAAACATTTTAATTATTTTTGATTAATTGACACATATTTTTTCCCAAAAATTGATGCTACATTATTAAAATAAAAAAATTATTATGATTCCAAATATATAATAATTTTTTCCCAATTTCAAAAAACATAATTTGTAAAAATAAATGTAAATTTCATTCCATAGACTGGACGACAAGTTATGTTTTCAAAGTAAAAACGTGCAAAAGTTTGCTCTATTTTTATATTGAATTTCTAATTAAAATTTTATTAAAATGTACTATGTTGGATTAAATTATAATTGATAATATAATTAAACTTTAAATACTTCTTGAAAATATAATTTACCCTTAAAAAATTATATAAGAAAGTAATTTTGAATTAAAATTATGTATTTTCCATTATACCTTACAAAACGAAACATTACAGGAAAATAACAAAAATTGACCCAAACCCACTTTTTATATTTTAATTTCAACTATTATATAATCTTCTAAATATAATATTTATTAATGTTCCAAAATTTTAATTAATTTATGTTCTCCATCAGAAGGTAGTAAATGTTACATTGTATAAAATAGATGTTTTCATGTATAATATTTGGTTTGTTCTTCTCTTATGAATGTATAATCATTTATTGAAATTCAAAAAATATTTTAATATATATATATATGTATATATATATTAATATCATTATTTAATTGTAATTAATTCAATTTATTTGGACAAAATTTCTTTTTGAGTAGAATATAGTATTCTATAAAATCATTACATTTAAATTTATTTGGTTCATAAATGCATTTCTAATTATTTTTTAATTAAGTAATTAATTTCTTTTTATGTGTAAACCATTAATTTTCTTATTTCAATAAATCCTATCCATATTTTATAATTTAAAAAGAATGATATAATTTAATATTTTAAAAACTAATATTTTATTCATTGGTGAAACTCAGACATGCATTTATCTCATGATATTGAAGAAACTTTTTGTTGTGTGCGTTGTATGATAACTCAGTGTCTCTTCCATGTAATTTAATAAAATATATTGAAATTATATAAAATTGTAAAAATACTATAGACTCATGTGATATTATATTCTATTATGTTCATGCTGTCGTGTATCAAACACACTATAGAATACAATGTTTCTACTTTATATTTTTGGGGTATTAAAAACATCAGGGGGTTCTAAAGCTAAAATAATAAGGTGATGGTTACAAAAAAGTGGGTGATATGGACTCATGTTGTATGATAATTATAGAATTATTCATTGTTATAATTCCATAAATCATTCGACGAGTGACGTCAAATGTAATAAAATAAACAAAAAAATTAAATGAAATGTGATACTGAAAACATGTTTCCTAAAATTAGATTTAGATTTCATTTCCCAAGATAATTAGTAATGGAAGATCATATAAATAAAAAATTTATGGAAAAAATTTATTTATTCAGTTTCTATGTGAGGTTTTTGATGCATTTTGGTGATAATGGATCTTTATACACTTTCACAACATAATAAATACATTATAGGTGGTCCATTTTAATGTGAGATTGCATCTATAAGGGAATGGATAATGGGTCTCCATCTTCCTAGAAACATTCACTTTAAAAATATAGTTGTTTTATTGTAATGTTAGATAGCTTCCTCTATGAACTGAATCATGGATGGGTGCATGTATAAACACTAAAACTGTAATTTTAGCATTGGTTTTTTATGTGAGATGAATTCCCCTGGATCCTGGCTCATGAATAGGTAGGGGAATTAAAATTGTCCCAATAACACTAGAGTTGGATGATTTTGAGATGAGAGGGTTCCTATATGGAATGAATAATGGATATGTATAGGAATAAATATCATCACTATCTCATTATATTATTATATATATATTCCAAGTTTATTTCAGATGATTTATTCTATAGTGTTCCTTGGTGATAGGTATGAGTTTAAAATATTTCACTAAAAAACTAATATTTGTTCATTTATACATGAAATGGCATCCTCCATAGTATGTCTCATGGAAAAGTATTAAAATAGACACCATCATTATAAATATTTACTTTCCATTTGGATGGGATATTCATTTCGAATTGTAGTGGCTGATAGATATATAAATTCATAAAAAACATCACTATAACATAGATTTGTCCATTTACATGTGAGATAGGAGGTGATACAATGTGATCTGGATTATAAATGTGCTAGTTTTGATTTAGGATTCCATTGTTTGAGAGTGTTTTAGTAACATTATGTATAGTTATAATTCATATCAAATGGGTCATATTCATTGTCATACGAGAGTGAATATATGTATGCACTAAATTTTTATTGGTATTTCTTGAATGAAGAAAACTTTAACATCTACTAAGGTAATATTTTGGACCCCTGAGCAGTGGGTATTTTTCTTTTGTAGAAATGACTATTCAAAGATCTCATTCGCATAAGTTTTTATGGGTTATAAATTGTATTTCTATTATGATTACAATTATGTGATATTGACAATACATTTTACATCTTTTCCGTACTTTGAAGAAATTAATATTTCACTGATAATGAGGTGTGTAACATCAAACAAATGGATACATAAATTCATCCAACCCGTCACATTTTCTATTTAAAGCATTGTCAGTATTATCTCCCATTCATTAGGATGTCTGAATTGAAACAACAAATACAAAAACATTTACTTTTTAATGAAAACATAAATTGAACAAATGGAACTAAATGTTATGTTCTAATTTATGTGACAAAATGTGTAATGATGATTATGATCATGTTATAATGACTAATTATTGAGAGGGGTTAACCATATATGACATTGGAAAACTAATAGATAATATAGAGAATCTTTCTAGAAGTATGTAGTGCTCCCACCTAAATGAAACTAAATTTTAGGGGAGCTACAAGAAACTACGCATGCCTCCTCAAATACAAGTGGTTTATGACCTATACAGAAAAGTAAGAATAACAAAAACTAATAACCCAAAAGTACAGAAAATAATTAATCACTAATAAAAAAAATCATATTACATGTATTTATTTTTGTGGAATACATTTTGTAAAATTTGGACCCCCATAGTAGGAGGTAATACCTATGTCATACAAAAAGGAAAAAAAAATCATGAATCACATCATATATTAACACTGGTCACAAACCTATTCATCGTCATACTCGTATCATTATCCATCTACATTTCCCCATATTACTAAGGAGAAGTCCTACAAAATCACACACAAACACACACAGATATACACACTCGATGTGTGACTATAACTAAGTATGTTACCACCAATGTTAATATAAACATAATTTTATTGGTTTATAAATCCATTTATGATGGATAAAAAAGAAAATGCAAGAAAGGTATAAGAAATATGTGATGAGAGTTTGTACAATTATGATACTGAATGAAATGATGAATTAACTGATCTGGATTCATGTTTGGAATATAGTCACTAATGGAAGTGATAAGACAAATTTCATGGAAATAGGTCACACATAACACAAATAACTATGATTTGAATATATATTATCTATTCCACTGTTATCAAATAGTACTACACAAGCTACACATTTCTGGTTTATACACCAAACTCATGCAACCATCCACTTTCTACAATTCTCATTATCTTATGATTAGATATCCCATAAGATGTTTTCATGAAATAAAAATACAACAATATAACAATTAAAATAAACAATTGGATCTAGATGTCCATATCTAAATCATAAAAGTGTAAAATGAAATATTCTTACACTAACATCTGTTATCAGTTCTACATGCAACACCCCCCAAATCAAAAACTAGGTTCATTGTGAACATCCGTCCAACTCATGGATATGATACACTATTCATGTATAATTTCTATTGACCAGTTATAAAATTTTTATATACATTCCTACTTAGAATAATAGTTTTTTTGGTCATTGTTTTTGTATCAGTGATCCCCCTTAACAGAGTCTACTATTCTCCCCTTTGGAAAAATATGTCTTGATACTTGTAGTAATTTTTATACAAGGTATATCACCTGTAAAACATTTCCCATAATAGAATATAACATTTATAAAATATATATTATGGAAACTTATGGTAAAACATACACCCATATAATCATAATTTTTTTTATGTCTAATGTTATACACACATATTAAAGGCTGGACTTATCGCACAATAGTAATAAAATAATGTTAAAATATTCAATAGTATTTTTTTATATGGAAAATATGAAACACCTCCAGAACATTGATACCAAATTGGAATAAACTTAAATAAAATTTCATTAACATCTAATATTTATTAAACATCAATATTTCAGCATGTATTGCATAGTTCATTCGTAATAAATGAATATAACATCGTACCTATTGATGGATAGTGATTGAATTCAAGAACATGTGTTTTAACAACATATAATAGGTGGTGAAATCATCACGAAATTAAATTATTTTACCCTTTAATGTTTTTGTATGACTCTCATGTATATTTCTGTTCAATTTTATCTTGTGGTCCCATGAGTGAAACAAATTTTGAGCAGAAAGTCTATGAAAATAATGTTTTTAAGAGGCCTCAAAAAAGTTATGAAAATAATGGAAATCAAGTTTAATTTTAAAATATGATGGGATATGACACAATGATAAAAAATAATAATAGAATATATAGAAAAATAGATAATGAAGTTATAATGGTGTCTAGATAAATAAATATGTACAATCCATGTCATAATCAAATATAAGATATTATATTATTATTATGTGACCGCATCACAATGATTATCATAAAGATTCATAATTCAATTATTTATATGGAGATAATGAAACAATTACATTAAACAGTGTAATGATTCAATTTTTGGAAAATCAATCTGAAGTCCTCCTTCTATTGATTCACATCAAATATATTGATCCACATTAATTATATACAAACATACCAAAAACCATTAAAACTATCTAACTTGACACAGTTCCCTATCCACAATGTATTCACCCCCTTTACAAGGAAAAATATTTTCCACTCCATGGGATTTAGAATAATATGAAATTTATTGTAAAAATTCTTAATTATTTAATGAAATAGACCATTGGTGGTTCCAAAAAATTTGAAAACATCAAAAATCACCCCATTTAATGACATCACATCCTTGAAAATTTCCACTAGTGACATTCTATAATGTACATAGACATTTTACCAGAACATAAAAAAATTATCACACATCTCCTCTATAATATGTCCATTCTACCATAACATATGATCTAGTTTCATCATTTACTAATCAGAAACCATGTTATGATAAACTAAAATTTTCAATGGAATATCCAAAAATGATTCATCTAGTTGAAACTCAATGTTGCCCCAATAAAACACATGTGTAGGGTCAGAATCATACCCCCAAATTAGGGAGAGGTGAAAAATCATTATGAATACCTCAATATCTTAGAAGATGATACATTCTATACAATACTAATATTATACTTGTATCAAAATCCTAAAATATAATAAACCTTGCTTCATTATTCCATTTTCTATGAAAAAGATGATTCCAAAAATTACGTGACAACGAAATTAAAACACAATCACCCATGGTGAACTAAAAATGTAATATCCTCTAGGTGGAATATGATTTTATATAGATGGTTTTTATACCATATACATCATAATAAACTAAACAATCTTAGTGGTATCTAACATCATTTGAGGCCCAAAATTAGCAACATATGCCACTAAATTACAAGATATACTGACAAAAATGATCCTCAAATGATTCTATCTATATTTGGGTATCAAATTTATAATTTTTCATGATGTCCATAATGTCCAAATGATCATATCATCCTCCATTAAATTCTATGATGGAGGAATGATTCCAATTATTCAAAAATGGATCATCCATTTTGAATATTCATATCTTTGTAGATGTTTCCTAATAACCAGTTTTAAATGAGTCATAAATACTTCTACAAGTAATAAAATAGAATGACATTAAAAGTGTATCCTTTGATGATATGATACTAGATGAAAATAATGATGTCACCAATTATCATGTCACTCAATTTACTTTAATCTATATGTAGAATGGGTCTATGTGATATCATTAAAAGTGAGACTTTAATCATCCAGTAATCAACAACCACAATGGAATATCAACTTTTCTTGGTCCTTGGAAAAACCTTAATGATGTATAGTTTCATTGTATCCCAATTACACATATCCATATGAACAGATTGATGCAATAAACATGGGAATTGATAGAACATCATCATCGTATGATAGTTCAAGAAGTGAGATTAAAATACTATGATATTTCAGTTGATTATTTTCAACTAGACATATTAATTGGTGTCCTGATACATAATATTCAATCCTAGGTACACTCCCATATAGATTACATATATTCCTTCTAATTATTTTCCATTATGAAATGAAGGTATAGATTTTTCCCTTCAATATACATCGCATCGGCTCTCGGAATTGAATATCCTAGAACTAGGAAAATTATAATAAACCATTCCGTTGCCACTAATAATAATTTTTTTGACTCATATATTTGAATTTATATGTCCTGTAATGAAAAATTAATAGTAAATGAATTATATATCATCACACATTGGTTTTAATTCACCAACCATTAATCGAATATATTCATAAACTAACGCACATTCTATAGATGTTATTCTTCATCCACTTCCATTCAATGGCTTAAGGAATTTGTAAAATAATTTCAATTTCCAACAGTATTTCATCTAATAATAAATGGTATAGTGATTTTAATCATAATTCATGTCATTAATATTCATTTACAACTGAGTGAAGATGCAACATGAGATATTATAGTCTATATATAAACTAACAATATCTATTTAAATAGTCAATGCTTCTTACAGATCATATCATGAACCAATCCTTCTAATTCTATATTGTGTTTATTATTGTTCTATTTATTTGATCATAGCTATACAGAACGATAAGATAATACATCACCAATATCCATCAATAATATTCCAAAACAATCACTATTGTTATAATAATAAACAACACATCCAATCCAAATACCATTCATTATCCAGATTGGAGAATCATCAATGTCCACAATAGTTGTAACCATTCCTTTTACATTGTTCTGTATGATTGACTTACTCAGCCTACCTGTAGTCCTACACAAATTTCATCTATAGATGAGATGTACCATTTCAACTATTTATAATATATTGCTGATCCATGGAATATCTTGATTTAAAACCCATTAATTTGGAGTTCTAAATATATAATATAACTTGCCTTCTTTGTGTCACAGAAATTACCACCTCAAAAATAAGATGTCGATGATGATATTTCTCCTACATAAAGAGGTGATAATTCACAATATTGGTATAAATCCATGTGGTTGAAGTTTATTCAAATAAATCATATGGGTTTTGTGGGAATCAATTTGTATCATGAGTATATGTGTATATCATAAAAAACAACAATGGATTTAGGATATGGATGGATGACTATGATCATGAAATCCATGAATATCATCGTTCAATTTATCAACATAATTATCTTAAAAAATACTCATACAATTTTAATCTAATCTAACATGTTATAATTGGAATATCCGCCTCATTGACATAATTTTGGTGTTATATTGAGAAAAGTTCAATTATAGAAGACCATTGGCCCCCCCTAAAACTAATAAAAAAGTCATTATTCTTTAAGAATAAATATTTACTCATCATGGTCACCTAGTTAATATTCTTATAATCCAAATATTATGGATTAAATTTGCCATTTTTATCTGAAAGAAATATATATATGATTATATAAATAAATTTTAATATAACATATTAGAAAGTAAGAAGATAATATTTATGTGATGATGGACATACCTCAGATAGTCGATGGTTCCTATCTATACTTATCTATAACTTGTTCAAGTGTATGAATTCATCCTCCCTCCGCTCAATATGACATCCCATGATGAACATAAATATATTGTGTCGAAAAAGAACATGGGAAGTAATTATCTAATAAGGACCCCAACCAAAAAATTATGTGTAAATATATTTCTACACAAAACACATATGATAACTAGACCATGACACCCATGAGAATAATAAATTATGATTTCAAATTTTATAGCTTTATACAAAATTTCTAAAATATTTTAGGTATATTTTAACTTATTTCACAAATATATTATAATTTAATAATTTTTAACATAATCCAACACATAAAGAGGGTTGATGAAAACCACATATTCTCTAATTCTTTATGATAACTACACTACCACATCTAGGCCATTCTCTTGTAGATACAAAAATAAAAACCCACATAAAACATCATTACACATCATTCCTCATGGGTCCCCACTAAATATATGATTAAAACTATGAAATAATTCATACACTCATCATCTATAGGGACTTTCATGCTATAGATTTATGGAGATTGACTGAGATGGATTCCAATATATATAATCAACCATTATCCTTTGAAATCCCCCACCTTGAATCAAAAAATACCTAAAACCCCTATATGTAGTTATTTTACCACTAGAACTAGAGGATATGTAATGATGTCATCATTAGTTGTATCCTTAGGTTTATCTAGTGAAGGAACTTGTGCATTACATTAAGTAAAATTATTTTCCTCACATTCCATTAGGAGTTCTATCAAACATCATCTAGGTGGAAATGATTTTAATTCCAAAAATAATTTAGAAACAACTATTTCATTTTATTTTAGATATTACATAAAGTGTTTTATGGTTACCCTAATGATTTTACTTTATGATGATTCATCCTAGGAGGCTACCCATAGTGGTAAGGACTAATCCTTGTCATTTTAACCATGTATTATTCTCAATTAACTATAAACACAAATTATACTAATTATTATATAAAAAATTATTATTATCTTTTCCAAAAAATAATATGTAATTAAAATATATCATATTAACAAAATAATATATCATGACATTTAATTTGATGAACTACCACACGTATCAGGAAGTATATATATGACCAATGTGATAATACATAGAGATTTATTATGTTTTAATGCCCGAAAATAGCATATTCTGTAATTACACAACATAATTAGGATTTGTATGAAACTATAAATTAATAACTATATTAGTAGTCATATCACAGGTATATAAAGGTTCTCTCAATAATATGTAGTAATGATAGTGACACGATTCCCCTTCCTAAATCCCACATGGCTTTACTCATTTCACTCATTCAAAAAACACAGTGAAGATATAAATAAAATGATAATACACATCTAGTTCCACATTGTTATTCTAGGACCCGAATTATCCTTTTTGGGATATTGATATTCATGAAATCATTAAAAATTCCTGGTGTGAAAGAGACTATAGAATATCAGAGTGTCTCTGAATTATTTCATGGGAGGCTATATCCCCGACATAATTATCCATAACCTAGTGTTATAGTAAGAAAAAAATAATAAAACAAAGGAAAAAATCAATAATGAATAATAATAGATGAAATTTCTTATTATACTTCAGTTATAAAAATGGAATACAAGTAATAAAAAAATTACTCCCTAAGTGTAATGTGATGATATTACTTCTTTTTTTCGTAATTATTGTCAATGTCATTGATTGTGATGAATCTATTGATTAATGTATTCACCAATGAAGACAATATTGGGGGTGTATTTTGGTGTTCCAAAACATGTTTATATATGTACATGATATTTTAAAGAATACACATACATGGGAAATTGGAATGTCATATGTTATATCAATGGATTGGGTGATTTTTGTCTAGTTATTAGTTAACAATTCATAGTTCTCTAATGATATACAAGTTTTTTGGTCATATCATAATGTTACTATAATTAATGAACTAATATATTTCTATTCCTATAAATAATTTATTTAATCATGAAACAAGAATTCCATAGTAAATAAATATTCATCGATATTTTTCTGGATGATTTTATAACAATGGTATTTGTGGTTTCCCGAAAATTTTAACACGGTAATAACAAATTATTTTATTGAAATTACAAAAATGGTCCATATCATAGAAAATAAGGAACCAATCACCCAAATATATGGGGTATAATGTTTTAAATAGGTAGTTCATGGTCGAACCCTATTACTACAGGAAGCTGAGAAGACTTTCATATTGCCCACGATAAGTACAAGTGGATTATTGGCCATATAATAATTTAGAAGAGAGTTCATGGGGTGTAGGATGAAGAATGGGGTTTTCAAAATGGTTTGTGTGTATTTGTGTTTTGGTTCCCACACTAGTTCTTGATTGAATAGTGAATGAAATGTTTTTTTATTATTATGTATACTGAGACCAATCTCTAGATAGATGTGTGATGAAAATCAAATATGTGCTCCTAATAATTCATAAAAAAATTATTTAACCTAGTCATATGATATGATAAATCTTCCTAATCCAATTGAATTTTTAATCATATTCAATCTTTATACCTTCAATGATTCTATACGAGAACTAGAGAAAACCAATTGACATCCCCTCAAGTCTAGAATATAATAAAAAAAATCAACCATTACTACTGATCAATCAAAAAGAGAAATGACATGGTAAATAAACTAAATATATTAATTCAATAATCATATACCATGAATTCCACTTATTAAAATAATTTTGATTCTATATATATGTTATAATTTTTTTACGAGATATACAATAAAATTCAGTAATTCCTACATGAGTCTGAATATCAAAATTGGGATGTGTCATGAAATTATATTCATAAGAATTCGAGGATACAACTAAAAAGGATGAAGCATCTAGGAAAATGAACTCATCATGAATTCTGGAATCGTGTGATGGAAACATCACAATGATTCTAAAATCAAAAGTATTTATTTTTTAAATTCACTCATTATGCCTCATTTAAATTTTTTTTACAATATCATAACATAATATAAAAATCATCTCAAAGGCATTGATAATACATTTTTAAATGAGATCCCTTGGACATAGAGATACTACTAAAAAATAATATTTCATCATTTTCCATCATAAAATAGTGATTCGACATTGTGCATGATTGAAAAAACCATGAGAAATTTAGATACATGAAGAAATAGTATCATTCAAAATTGAATTGTGAATAGGAAGTACATGTGAATTATTTTTCATCAATATTCATTATATACCATAATGTATTAATTGTTTTGAAAATAAAATATACCACCTAGGAATTGTTTCATTAAAAATGGTGTTCCGTGATTATTTTTCATTATGTTGAAGACCAATATCATGTGCACTCTGTTTCATGAGGGAGAAGTATCATGTGAGATTTATTTTTATAAAACAAATATATATTATTTTATTCTTGAATAAAAATAGGAATTTATATACCATATTTCACAAATGGTTTCTAAAATTGATACATCCATGAACCCATGAACATATGTACTTAAAATAAGACACTAAAATTATGTGGAGTGTAAACATAAAAATATTAATTGAAGCATGTGATGAATATCCCATGTGACACAAGTGGTACTACTCAAACCTATACCTAAGTATATTAAAAATATATATTATGTACTATGTTATTGCTGATAAATAATTGTGAATCCAACAATACATTTTTATGTCTAATATAATTTGTTGATGTTCAAAGTAAAAATAATAATTTTTTGTTGTTATAATTTTTTATGATAATATTTTGTTTCAAATAATTATCATTTTACACTTCCCCTTAATTTTCATAATTTTCATACTAAAGAGGCTCATGAAACGTACTTTTTTCCTTCATATTAATGAAATCCCATTGATTACAGAATAATAGAGAATCCATAGAATTTTTTTTAAAGAATTATGATAATGATTTATAGTGGTTTTTTAATTTGTATTTTTTCATTTTTTGGTCTATTTAGATAATAAAATATCATATCCTCTAATATTGATATTAAATGTTAGTGATTTCATGGAACCTTGTTGTTAAATGGAAAATTAATTTACGTCTTTTCACTATAATGTTTTTTTCTTGATAAGAAATAGAAAAATGTTTGTTATTGAGATAATAAACACCATAAAACAAAATATACATCATCTAATTAGGGGATGGCCGCCTTAAAAAACCAGTTTCCTATTATGCCAAATTAAGTTATGTTTATTCTCTAGAACCACATGTAAATAAGAAAAGAGACCCCTTTACTAAACAAGTGACTTTTGTTTTAGAATGGGATAAAATGTTTAAAGTGATAAATTTTACCCTGAACATATTTACCCCACACTAATTGTAGTAATCCCATTTGGATATTGATAATTTTTATTATATATACAATAACCCTATGAATTTATTCTTTGATTGGAATAATCATGAAGATTTGATCCCTCCTCTCAATTCAGTATAGGTTGAATACATGGATGAGTTGTATATAATACAAAATATAAATCTCTCTCAACTACTAACTTCATGAAAAATAATTAATAATTGTAATGAGATCATTATTTATGTGGAACGAGGATGAGTAATCTATTACCCAGTGCATTATTATATGAAAGACAAGTCATGCGTGGGAGTAGAAGTTCTTGAAGAATGGTGTAATACCAGTGAAACTAAATCTTGTTTCACCATAGATAATGATAATTTATTATTATATATAATTTTAGATAAAATATTAATAATTTACTAATAATTATTTTCGAATATAATTAATTATACAATGATATATATAAGGTTTGCAGAAAAACAGTGTAAGAAGATATTTCCCATCTAAAGAAATGTAGTTTAGAAGAGAGATTGAGTATTGTATAAGGAGTGACAGAAAAAATTAATCTCAATAAAAATTATAATTTCAATTGTAATAAAGGTTATGAGTTATTTTTGTACTTTGATTACATTGATAATTTTTTTGATGAATGTTGGAATCAAAATAAGAAACTTATTATGAAAATTGGACAAAAAAAGAATACATAGTTGAAACGTAAGAAGGATGATGCATTTTATAAGATAATTTGAGAAATAATATTTAATGGAATTTATATTATATTACCAATCATAAAATTATGTACCTTTTTAAGGTGAATAATTGATATCATACATCGATTTCAGTATTTAGAATGTTTATAACAATGAAAATAACATCAATGAGGATGAAACATTGATACAATAGAAGAATATAATGCATAATGATGAGTATATAAAAATCATAAACAATGGTGAATTCAAATTGATGATATTGGAGGGTGATAAATTCTTCCTATATATGAAGTGTTGTGATCATGGTTTAAAATTTAAGAATATTGAAAATGTTGAGCTCAGATATTAGAGTGATTTGAAAGAAAATCTACTACATTAAGAGCAATGGTAACATAAACATGGAAGGATGACTCCAACAAAAAATTATCAATATTTAATTCCTGATAATATATTTAAATTTAATAATTATCAATAAAAATATCTATAAAAAATCAATACCACGATCATATTGTAATAATTGTGGTGAAAATGTTGGTTTATTGAAAATATTAGGTGTAAAATCGAAACAAATTGAAAAGTTGATAAAACAATTGTGATGATGTGATTTTAATACGTCTATAGTAAAGTAATATAATTGTAGAGGAATGTGTTCCCCAAAATAATTAGTTTATAAAATTTAATTTAAATAGAAACAATAAGTAAGTTAATATAGAAAGACATTCATTCCATATAACTAAAGAATGTTTTTTGGATATTATTGGTCTTTAGAATAATTTTGAAATAAATAATATGATTAGTGGTGTAACATTATAATATCTTAAAATAAATTTAATTCTATATTGAGTGGGAGAAAATTGGTGAAATAAAAATAATAAAAATAATAGGTAAATATTAATGTTAGAAAATGATTTGAATGTTAAATGAACTACTGTGGTATTCTCAATGGTAGTAGTGTAAGTTCATATGTTTAAAATTACATATAATTTAGGAATGAAACTTCATCTATTCAAATGTAAAGTCCATATATGTTTATGTGCGAAGATAAATAAATCCATGGAGAAAAATAGATTAAAAATATTCCCACTTTGTTAATGATGAATATGGATAATTCAATATTGTGTGAAAATCAGAAGATGACTAATCCTTAACATAAAGATAAGATGATAAAGAAGGGTTTTAAAAAAAATAGAATAAGGTTATTTTTTGTTGAATAAAATATCATTTCATGTATAATGGTATGATATTATGGACATAATAATGAATGGAAGGGAGATTAATAAATAACTAGGATGACTAGTCCATGATCAAATAAATGGCCAATAATACTACGAATACCAAAATAGAATCTATGATGATCTACCAATATTGTTATGATGATATAGAATGATATAAATGAAATATTCTTATAGTTTTCCTAAGTGAAATAAAAAAATGTTGAAACAATGATAAAAGGATATTCTAATGGGACAAATAATATTCCACGTGATGAAATATAATTTCATAAATATTTATCCAAAAATTATGAGTACATAATTTAAAAAGTACTCTGTTAAATCTAAAATCTGTAAATTCATATATCATATATATGTTTATTCACAAAACCAATCATAGAAGAAACAGACAAGAAAAATCATATTGAAACAATTTATGATTATTCATTTACCATGATGTAGAAACCCAAAATTTCAAAAATTGTTATAATAAAATAATGAAGATATTCAAGGCTGACCCAGAATACTTTTAAAAAAATAAATCACAATGAATTAAACCTCACATAGATAATAAAATAATTTGTTTCATGGTTGAGAACTAATCTACATCCTTTTTAATCCTAATAGAAATAGATTGATATTGAGCTTATTCTAATATAAATTGTTTTATGCATTACACGTAGAAAATTAAAGGTGATTCACTTACGTTATTGGATAAATATATGTGATAAGCCGTATTTCCATATATATGAGCCAGAATGTTCCATAAAAGATAAATTCATGAATCCATCCTAAAATGATCAACATATTGATATCTTAGAAATTATTTGGCATAAAAGTAAAAATATCAACAATGATGAATATAAGAAAGTTATTATAACTCATGAAAGAAAATTATTGGCACCATTATTGATGTGATAAAAAATAGAAAATGGTGTTAATATCAATTCCTAATAAAATATGTCCCTTTTAATCATGATGAATTGATTATAATGATCGTCCACTTTTAAGAAAAAATCCATTATGAAGGTGCATTTGTGTTGATTTTTTTACATGGTTTGAGGTTTTACATGATTTTTGGTTGTAAAAGAAGTAATGAAATGTTATCATGGATGTTTGATATCTTGAATGAATGAATGTATGATCTCATAAAACTAAGGAATGGACTACTTCATGAAAAAGTTAATTATATGATAATGTGAAAAGAGAAAATGTATGATCTCACAAAAGAGAGAACTGTATGATCTAGGAAAATGTAAAATTTTGAAATTTAATGCATAGTAGAACAAATTTATCCATTTATAAGGTTGAAAATATGATATCACAAAAATAATATCATCATGTTCTCAAAAAAATTGTGAATTATTTATTATATAAAAGGGAGGATAATTTGAACTCATGATTGTAACAAATGATTCGACTTTGACAAGGGAAAACTAGTTGATCTCTTAAAAAGAGAAAATGTAGGATATCAAATTACAGGTATATTTATGATCTCATGATGTGGGAATGTTTGAACATATATAAAAAAGTATGAATTTATTAACATATCCTTCATTGAGATCTGACAAAGTGCATAATTAAAATTAACTTTTTTCAAAGGATCTAATAGAAATATAACATGAAGTGCATTAAAATATTTTAAACTCACACTAAGATTACATTAATCACCTGTTATTGTCTATGGATCTCACAATGGCTCACATAAATCTATGGATGAATCATTACTAACCCTCACCAAATTGACTTTTGATCTTATGATAGAAGGTCCAAAAAATGCATGATGTTGATGGATGTGGAAGTGAAATGGACAATTTTTTGTGTATTTTGGAGTTATTGTATTTGATTTATTTTTTTAACTACCCCCTAACATGTCCTTAATAATTTAAAATGTTTTTCATGAAATTATATCTGATGAAACATCCATAAAAGAGGTTCTCATACACATCATGTAAATGAGGTTCATAGAGATATCTTGTGAAGGTAAATGTATGATTTACATTCCATAAGTGTTCTATATGATCTAAATACTATATCACAGAATTATCATAAGGTATATCACACATATATCAGAAAAATAGAAGGAAAGGTATTTCACACCAGAGTTTCACATAGATTGTTAAAGGGTTCTCACACCAGGATCTCATAAATAGCATGAAAGGGGTCCCTCACCAGGATTATTCACAATGATTAAAATGGGATTCATGCTAGGATATTTCCCGAAGGGAGTCATTCTAGGATATCAAAAAAATTGTATGTTCTAGGATATCATGCATGGGGGTTATAGGCCTGGATCATTCTCAATTGTAAATTCCATGATGTTATGCAATAGCTTGTGTAATAGGGTCTCACATAGGTGTATCACACTAGAGTATTTCACAATGAGATTCAATCCCACAATACCATGTGAGATGGATCATTGTCATAACTAATTTCAGAAGATTGGGCATAATAATAATAATAATAATCATAATCTCAACAATTTTATAAAACGTGATGAAACAACTTTTCACTACTACATTCAAGAAGGTGAAATGAATATATGAAACCTTTTCAAGATCATTATATAGTAATGAAAATTATAATTAAATTATTAATGTGAAGTCTGTTATAGTTTTATTGAATGTGTATGTATAACATCCAAGTGTTATCACAGATGTGAAGTATCATCCTAGAATTAAATTCAATAGATTGTTATCCTACAATTGAAGATGCATTCATTATTTATAATATGGGGACATACATTTCCATAAAGTGAGTGTGGGTAATTTTCGAAGCAGTGCGAGAGGGAAATGAAATATATTTACACTTTTAACTGGTAATGATATAGAGAAAAAGATATCTAGGGAGTGATCTTTGGGAAAGTAGTGAGATGTTGCTAAAAATGTTAAAGGGTGTGTTCCTAGGAATAGATGTTATACTACTAAAATTTTATTTTTCCTATAATAATTATTCAATATTGTGAATTGGTAAATTTTCTTAGTATGGTTCTTCGATGTGTCATAGTGAGTGAGAACCTTGTAAAAATATTTGGTTTCTTATGCATTCTCTTTAGCATTGCATTAAATTCATCATCATCAGATAAAAAGAATGAATAAGATCATTATACACACTTAATATAAAATAATGTTAATAATATAATAAAGAGGTGATAATATGGTTGGGTTGAATGAATTTTTAATATTAGAATCCATACCATTATTTATTCCCCTATTAGGTTATCTATGCCACATTTGGGTCTAACATGTTGTATTTGAGAATATGTTACTTTTGATGTATTTTTTCCTCTAACAACATTTACTCTACTCTATAAAATGATGATTCAATTTACACTTTTTTCAGTGTAGTAGGGAAAATGTTTTAATTTCCAAAAAAATCATAAATCTAGTTGTATACCTCATTATGGATGTCTCTATGTAATGTGTGTGATTCAGTTAATGTAATGAAACAATATACTAAAAAGTGGGTTGGATAAGTAATACTATGCAAATATTCACTCATTCATTGATATATGAGGAACTAGTTAATATTGAAATAATCTATGAGATTACATAACTACATAGGATGTTGTAATTTGAAAATGATCAAAACAAGGATTTTGGACACTTCAGAATTGAATTATTGAGAAATTTACTGATGAGAATAAATATAAATATATTGAAATCAAAGTGTCAGAAATTGAATTCAAAATGTTTAATTGTTTAAATAAGATGACTTGTTGAAGTGGAAACTTATCTAATTAACAAAAATTTTTCTCATACTAGATAATTCCAAAATATTTCCACAAAATAAAAAAAACAAAGATGATGTTATGCAAAAAAACATAACCTCAAAAGAAAATCAGAATGTGGTATCATAAAAATATAATATATATACACAACTGTAAGAAATGGTACATCAAAATGAACGGCTTTAATAAGAGAATGGATGTTTTAATTTCACAATTTTTCATATTTATTTTATAATAAAGGACAAAATGTTACATGATGTTTAAGATCACTTGATTTTTTTAATTTGAGATACGTAGTGGGTAGAATCATAAGAGAGAACATATTTGTCAACATGAATCAAGGGGTATGAATATTGAATAATTGGGATAAGTGTTATAATCAATAAGTAAAGAGTATTATATATCTAATTACATAACAATACCGAATTAAACGATGATTTTAATTTGTTATTTTATTTAATTTTGAAGGTAATAATGAAATCAAAATCAAATATCCAAATTTTGAGGGAAAACATTATATGATAGACTCATTAGAATGACAATCCTGTTTGGGAAAATTAGGTATTAGATATGAAGAACCCTATCCCGTTAATTATAGTAAGAGGGATTTGAATAATTAAAAAAGATGATATTTCATATTGTTGTTGAAGACAGATGGAAAAAATGTAGTTACATTGGTTAATGACAACAAGTTCAATTTTTTGAATGGATTTTCATGCATCATGTTTTTCATTGACCAATTGGAAAATAGTTCATGTTGTGAAGATAAATATACGTATAAATATAATAATAAAAAGAAATATAAATAGTGATCAAAATGAAGTGTCTATTAGATGAATTTAGATATGAAATTATAATATTTTGGAAGACTAGGACACACCATGAGTATGTGGCCAGAAGCACATGTTCTCAATATCTGAAGGATATCTCCAGAAGTATCAACATATCAACCATGAAATGAGGACAATATTTTTATTTTGAACGAATGATATTTTATATGTTAAAATCAAATGAATCTAAAAATATAAGGATACTTGATGACTGTTACGAAGGGAAATAAACATGATAATTAAACCTTAACTCAAGGGTGTATAAAAAAATATTGTACTATAAGATAGAATGATACGTTTAACAATATGATTAATCTATTAGACAAAACATAGAGTTATCGATGAAATCTATTCTTGGAACCCCCTCTATTTCACTCAAGAATTATTTGTTAGAAAAAATTTGAATGAAACAAGAAAAAAATGGAGTAGATAGTTTAGTTGAAAGTAAAAAATAATTTACATCACTTATGGACCCAATACCAAAGAGAAATAGTTTAATGACATGGAAAACTAATAAGAGGGACATTAATGAAGAATTTCAAGTAAAAACTGCATCTAATTCTACAACGATATAAATGAGAGTAGGATAAAGTCCTTTTGATATAGGAAATAGCAATAATAGATGGAAAGTAGAGATATTCCTCATAAGATAAATAATAATCAACAATGGTGAACTATTAGACCATTTAAAAATTGTGAATTTATGATCTCATGAATGGGGAAAGTTTTTGATCTCATTAAAGTCACACATTTTCGATCTTTTATGATGTTGATATGCATGTTCTCAAAGAGAATATATGTTGGAACTGATCTCACAGAGCATGAATCTTGGAACAGGTCTTTCATTGAGATCATTCCATGTTCTAAATGAAAAATCATTATTATTAAAGGATCATTTAGAGGGTTCTCATGAAGTTCATAATTTTATTTGTATCTTTTGATTGGATCTCTGACAATGAACATGATTGTATTTGGATATTGCAATAGATCATGAAAAGAACTAGAAGAAATTATCATTGAAAATCACAATATTTATTATTGATCTCAAGAATAGAGGCTACCATAGCTTGTGATTATGATACTGTGGAAGTGTAACATTCGGTTTCCCATTATTTATGGAGTTAATTTGTTTTGTTTATGAATATGAATTCCCAAAAAAACATCTTTTATGAATGATTAAAATTTTGATAAAATATTTATCGAATGAATCATCTGAGAATGAGTTTTATGGAGATATCTCAATATAAAAGTTCACATAGATATCTCATAAATAGATATATGAGATTTTCAAAGAGTAATTTTTGTGCATGATTTTATCAAAGTATCCCAAAATGAACAAAATATGACTCATACCATGATCTAACAAAAATCATGAAAGGGGCATCTCCCCGAATTATCAAGCAATGAGTTAAAGGGGACTCACACAAGGATCTTGGGAATGAATTTAAGGGGTGTCACATCATGACCATATGAAAAAACCAAAGGTGAAATCATGATACTATCTAAGATAAAGCAACACATGGAAGGATCTTGCACAAAAGTATGCTTTCGAAATTTATGTAAGAGGTGAGTGACCAAGATCTCATGAAATTGTATATTCCATGATCATTGTCAAGGGTTTATGGATCCGTTCCTCGGATAAGGGTATCACACTAGAGAACATCGTAAGGTGATATTAAACTATATGCAATTATGGGTAGTTTAATAATAATATTGAAATTATAAATAAGGTGAAGTATACAAATGATTCATTACTATTTTAAAATACTTTCATAATTACTTTATTCACATTAATAAAAATGGAAGTGAAAGGAATACATGTGTTCTCGTGAAGATGTCTCCAATTTGAAGGAAATTTTGGTTTCAATAATAATAATAAGTTTATTCTTTTTTATTGAATGTTGTTGTGTTTCAACTAAGTGTTTTCATAGATGTTGATGATTATCCCATAAATAACCCCAATAGAGTATCTAATTAAAATTTATGATACATTCATTGATAATAATAATGGTAAATACATTTCCATAAACTATTTGTTCATTATTTTTGTATCATTAAGGAAATGAAAAGGAAGAAGATGATTCTTTTAACTAGTAGTGACCCAGTGAAAGAGAAATTGAGGCAGTGACCCTTGGGATGTAGTGATATGTCCATAAAATTCTTAATGAATGTGATCATAGGAATAAAATTTATCTATCACAAACCAAAAATTTTATGTGATCCTTAGTGGGTTTGGTACATCAGCATATTATCAGTGTATTATCCTCGGTTGTAGCATAGTAAAGGAAAACCAGAGAAAAATATGTGTGCACTTGTGATTTATCTTTAGATTTACTTTTAATGAATCCTAATTATAAAAATAATGAAATAAAATGATCATCCTAAATACATAACAAAAAGTCAATTATACCTTTTGATAAATAGGTCAATATCAATTGGGGCAGGAAGAATTTTTAAAAATAATATTCATACAATAACTTTACCACTTCTCAGGGTATCTAAGCCCCATATCAGACTATCATATATCAAGGGGGATTATAAAATTATGAATCCTTAACATTATATATCATTAAATGTATTTATTATTAGATGGTAGTTATTCATGACCACATTAATGGTGTTTGTTTGGAAAACACTTATATCATTAATCACATAAATGAAATGATGATTTATGATAACATGGATAAGAAAATTAAAATAAAAACATTTATAAAATATTTATGAATATGTTCATGGATTAATTTCATAAAACCCATTTCTTATTCTACTTTTACAATGTGTGTTATGTCGAGGGTTTGAATTTGAGATTGAATGTGTAATTATAATTATTATAATAAGTTATATCAAAATATTTACACATTATTTATATAAATTAGTATCAAAACTCACAATAAATGTGAAAATATATGGAATTATTTTGATGATGGATAAATGTTATCATATTTTATTTTGTATCATATTATTAATTTATATTGGACATCATTGGTATCTAAATTTGAATTTCATTTTTCTACACTATTTTAGCCTTAGTAAACCAAGTGAGTAATTCTTGAAGAAACATTGATTTAGAAATAAATGATTTTATAATCCATCTTGTAAATTTTTGTTGTTGTAAATTATTTGGAAAATTGAAAGTGAAATTATTAATGAGAATGTGGGAGAGATGAATGAAAGATTATGTCCGAATTAGATAAACATATTCACATGGTACATTCTGTCTACAAAGACAACAAATAAAATAGTGGAGATTCAATATCCTACATTGATTTTGTGTTGAATTTGATTCCAATGAGTCGATAAGTGATTAATCACTAGATTTAAATATGAATTGATGAATAATCTCTTGTATGTTTTTTCTGTTTTTCGCAAGAATGGTTTAAAATTATGTTTAAGATCTCAAGAAGATCCATCAATAAGAATTTAAATTTTCAAATGTTATATTCTAGGATGTCTTGTTTTATGTATATAGATTATTGGAATGTTATTAATGTTATAAACATATTAATGTGGTGTTGGGGTATAACTTATTTTTACTATAACATTTTAGGTAATTAATTTTTTGATGACCATGAGAATATAAATTTTCATAAAGAAAAATAGTGGCCATGAAAATAATAAAAATCTATATTTTTTAATGATGTTTTTATGAATAATGAGTTTTTATGTCCTCAAAAATTATAATTGTATTTTTCTCAATTATTTTAGTTATATATATAAAAAAATATCCCTCCCTTAGAAACAAACGACCCCATCAACCATACATGTTGGACCCGATGGGACAAAAACATGGGAGACATTTGAAACTAGAAACCAAATGGGTTATATAGGGATTTTCTTGTGATAAAAAGGAGTAAATAGGGATTATTGGTAACACAATTACTTCAATGTGAGGTAATGGTGTATATAATAGATTCTAAAGGACCACATATGGGCATGTGAGAATTTTTGTTTGGGTCCCAACCCTGGTTCCATATCGAATATTAGATGAAATGAATATTCTTACAACGAAATGTATAACAATGTCCTAGATTTTGGTGTTGGAAAAGGATCATAGGTATTATTCACCAATTGGTAAAATGAAATGATTATAATAAAGTCTTTCAATTATTTCATTCCCTATTTTCTGATCAAGCCATATATCATGTTCTACCTTGTACTTGAAAAAGGTTTATGTTCATGTGTTGGAGACAATCAACTAATATCCACATGAATCTACAATTTTTGGAATACAATTTTTATTATCACTATTGATCATACTAAGGGGACTAATACATGGATTACTAACATAATTCCATGAATGAAATCTAAAACATTCATGTGTTCCATTATTTATTTAATATTAATCTACTATGATGATACAATATTATATTGATGAACATGTTAACAAATCAAAATTAATTCATTAATTTGAATTAAAAAAGGATATGGCCAAAAATGATATCCATAATCACATGAGGATACAACTTCCCGGGATAAAGCAACAAGATATTTGAATATGACAAGAATTTTGACATCATGTGATCAAAACCATATGAATATTAAAATATGAAAATCATTGTTAATTGTAATATCAATCCATTAAATTTAAATTTAATTATATTATATTTATAAGTATCTTCACCTAATATAAAACTCATAGTAGGGATGGTGTGGTTCATGTAAAAAATAGATTATAGGAGACTTCGAGCCTCTATTAAATAACAAGGGCTCTTGCTTTCCAATATGAAAAAGGTCATCCATTCAAATTATAAAGGAACACGACATGTATCACTCATCCATGTGTAGAAAAAATTTCTGGCACAATGAAATCATAGATAATAACCATGCGTAAATTCTATTTTGTGTTGGAAATTTAAATAAATATAAAAATTAATTTTTTTGAAAAAAACCAAACTGTAATTCAACTATTGCATTCTCATAGTTGTTTCTTTATTGGTTTATGTGAAGATGGTTCTTGAAATCCCAAACAATCTCTTCTACGGTGTAGTAGGATCAAAAAATACTTATTTACATATGCTATATACACATTGTTTCATGGTGGATGTGAACACAAATTTTTGTGTTAACATATATGATTAGTTTATTAGAAACTAATGTGATCCCATGAATAATATTTTTATGAATTGAGACACTGATACAATATTGATAATACTCAAAAAAAGAATAAACTGAAATAGTAAAGAATATATGTAACATCCCAAGTAATGAAAGAACATGATATTTTTCATATTTATTAATATTTTTAAATTAATTATTAATTTTACTTTACGGGGGATGCTATTTTCGATGGCGTTCCCAATACAGAACAACGGGTTCCTCGGAAATCATATGATGCACACTAATATCATGTAATTATTATTTTAAATTGTAGTTAAAGCCAAGATTTTTCATTGGAGGGAATGAACATAACTAATTAAAATATAATTATTCATTTTTTTAAATTATTTTTACATTTATCAAATATAATTTTTTTCTTAAAATAAGAAAAGTATTCGATTTTAAGCATAAATACTCAAATATTCACAAAAAGGACGATTTACTACCTTCTGATGGATAACCCTCATTAAATATAGTTTTGGTGACTTTTATACATTCAGTTTGACCAAATAAAATTCCTCTTTAGAATCAGGACACCAAAATTTTCTTTGGGTAATTATTTGGTATTTTACTTATAAAATTAATTTTTATAATGAATAATGATAAATACATATTGTAATTCAAATTTTCTTTTCACTATAATTTATTTATATGGTTATATTTTCATTTTAATTTGTTTTAAAGTATAATTAGATTATATTATTACCATTAAATCCAATGGTGGTCATGATAATTAAATTTCGATCTAAATTAGACGTAAACAAATGTCAATATTTTGATGGTTTTCATTTCTTAAAAATACGCTTTCTTGTTTTGAAAACAAAAATTAATTATAAATTAATAGAATCAACTTCTATGTATTGAATTTTGTAAAATATACATCATTTTTAAATTCTTATTATCAAATACAACATAGGATAAATTTTTGGTATTTTTCAGAAAAACAACAATTTTTTATTAGTAGTGAAACCACTAAGTAGTAGTTAAAAATAGTCTTTTTCATTTAAATAAAATGTTAAAAAGTTTGTGAATTTAATTTAGAAAATATTAAATACATGTTTTTTATTAGTAATTAAAATGTGGTCCAATAAATTCAAAATTATATTTAGTGAATAGTATCTTTTGACTTATATTTAGCGCAGTTAAAGGTAAATTGAGTAATCCATGGTAAAAAATATTATAATAATAAAACATTACCTTAAAAGTTGTATTAACCTTATTGTATGAGTCATGGAGGACCATGTGCATCCTTGGGTCTATTTTGGGTCCCCATGGAGCCACCTAAGATTGATAATGAAACTTTCAATTAATTAATTTAATGTAAAGTCAATTTTGACATAAACACATATATTTTATTGAATTAATTTTTTACATAGGGTTACATAAGTTATCTTTTCAACTATAAATATTCTTTGAGAATATAAAAATATTTCCTACATCATGGTAATTTTTTTATAATTTTTAGACATCATATAAAAAATATTATTTATCATACAAAAGTCATGCAGTATTTACCACAACAATGAATGATTTAAATTAATAAAATTATAAATATTAAATAAATATCCAAAACCAGTCCAATAATTAATGTATTATTTGATTTCAAACATATTTTGTCTTATCATCAATCTTAAATAGTTTTAAACCTCTTGAAACCGATGATTAGTTCATAATAAAATATTTTTTTCAAATATTCCTAAAGAGCCCCTCCTCTCCCTTATAAAAGGACACCACATTTAACCTAGTCCTCACACCTCTAAAGCCCCTTGGATCATCCAAACCCTACTAAAATAAGATCTATATATCCCTGTATTCCTCCTAAAATCCATACCTTAGACATAAATCACTTCAAGAATTCCTTTTCTTTCAAGCCGAAGGAAGTTACACGAATTATAGGTAACAGATTCTCGTAATTGTTTTTCTTTTATTTTACTTCTGCATCCACTAAACAATTTTTATTCCTTTTTTTATAACTAAAACATTATCATAAATATAATACGATGTTTTTATGATAATTATTCGAACTACACTTACACACACCTCCATCTAATGGGTGAAGAACATGCTATTTTTGTGGATGGAAATCTAATGCCTCACGAAGCGATGATTCTTCAATTTTCTCCTACCGCCTCTCATGGTTGCCGTTAAGATGGAACTGTATTTTTATATGATTTTTATTGTGGTTATGATTTCTTTATTATTCTTTATTTTCATTTATTTCATTTCTGTTTGGTTTCCATTATGGGTTAACATGATAATTTCATTTGAGGAAGTGTGGACTACCGCCCAATCAAAGTGATAGGACTCGTTAATTCCATATATGGGATTATAAAATATGGAGTTAATGATATTATATATGATATTATAGTGGAATTATAATATAACTCAGTATTATTATGTTTTAATTTAAATAAAATACAAAATAGAAATGAAATTAGCGTTCATGCGTACGTACGACTTACCGTTTCCATGAACAATGTATTTCATTTCAAACCTCTAAATGTTATGTAATATTATAAATACATATATACTGGATATATATGATCTATATTATTTCTAAATCTTTAATATTATTCTATATATAATGAACAATTGACCATAAGGACATCACACAATTATAAGAAGGCCATTTTCGACTCAAATACCAAATATCGACCAAACGACCATTATTAAATTAAATGATTGCATAATGATAATAAAATGATAGAAAGTGATATAAAAGAATAATAATCTTTAAAAAAGTTCTTAAGAAAGTAGAAATTAAGTTAATTTTATTATTTACGATGAATAAGGAACAAACTAGTCATGTCAGACATGAGGTAAGGGGGTTCTTATCTCACTTTTAATTCCATAAGATTTCCATTGTTCGCTACTAATTTATTCCTTGTGGTGTATTTTGTACTGAAATTTGATATATATTAAAATTATTCTCTTTATATTCATGATATTTTGAGAATCATTTGGTGGTTATTAACTTTTAGTCATACAACTCGATTGATTACAACGTAGTGAGGGATTTTAATCTCACTTTATATTCCTGTGAGATTCATGCTATATTTACCACTATTTCCTTTTATGTGGTGTATTTATTGCCCATTATTGTATTAATTGTATAATATACTTCAATTTATGGTTATATATATCTTCATTTTAGTATCCTTCTTTCATGGGGTGCTTGTTTCTTAAGTTACCAAATCGGTAAGGGAACCTTTCACCCTCATTTTGTTCTGTCATTTATTTTACTTCTTCTTATGTTGGGATATTTATTCTATATCCATATTTCTGTAAATTTTATTTCCATGTGATGATATATTATTTATTTTTTCATCAACTCATTTTCTTAATTTTAAAGTGATGCTGGAAGGCTGTAGAATTTCGGTAAGAGAACTTTTAACCAAATTTTCATTCCTTGGGATAATATTATAATTCATAATTCTGTCATGATATTATTATTTTTGGAATCATTGTTTATTTATTTATTTTTCAAATTCTACTCCACTTCGTGTGGATGTACTTTTGATACATACAATCACTCAATTGAAAAATTCTCAAGTCATCGATATGAACATGATAAGAGTTATTTTAACTCAATTTCCCTTCATTGTGTTAAACCTACAAGTCATTTGTTTTGACTTAAAATTAACATGTGTTAATGTACTCTAATTGATTTACTCTTAATATCCAATTATATTGAGATTATTTATATTTTTCACAAATAGTTATTTAATTTATTTATCCTTTATTGTAGGATTCCATTTTACATGAATTTTCGTATCAATTTATATTCCATTGAGACTTCATTGTTGTTATATACCAATTCACTCTTATGAGATGTATATACTATCCTCTGGCATATTATATCATGAATACCTTTATTCTCATGATATAATAATGTTCTGTTTCAATATTATTTCTCAATTATTTATATTCACGAGCCTCTCATTTTGTTAAAAATGATTTAACTAAAATATCTTTTTAAATGTTTTAATGATTTATTTTTATAAATCATTCAATTAATGTCCATGTTTTAAAAAAAATTAGGATTTATTTTTATGGAAATTATTTTTTTAAAATATTAATTATTTTAAAAGCTTCAAAGTGGTATGGGAAACTTTGATTCAAAAATCTATTCATTCAATGTTTTAAATCGTTTTGAAAATAATTTGATTAAGTATTGTTCATTAAAATATATTGATTTATATATTGTGATTGGAATGTGGAAATGTTATTTTTCCTTAATTCTTGTGTTATTTGTTATGAATATGTTATAGTTACTGGTCATTGTTTACATATACGGGTTGTTCTGTGATAAACATAGGGCGGGTGAGCCCGAGATATCTCTCCAATGCATTGTGTAACATGACTGAGGTAAATATTAATATTTCTCCTAATATATTTAGGGAATATACTATGAAGGGTATTCCAAATGTGACTCCCTCTGTAGCTGTGATATCTAAAATTTATGTATGTCATGAATGCCATAAGCTGCCTTTATGAATTATGATTTCTGTTTCATATTCCTAAATCTTATGATTTAATGGGGTATGTTATGATTGAAAAGTATGGTTTCATTGATTTGTATTTATTGGTGGGATAAAGTTTTCCTTCATTTTTTATAACCCTTACTGAGCCTTTTATTCTCATCCCAATTTTTTGAAATGTTTTCTACTTGGGTTAATGATTAATAGGGTCAAGGGTGAGAAAAAGGAAAAGTCATGCAGTCTAAAACATAGGACTAGACATTTCTATTTGTTTAAGTGTTTTTATTTTATGAAAATTGAATACTGGGTAGTAGTGTCTACATTTTATATTCAAGTTGTTATTTAATATTTATGACCTAATTCTTGAAAACTCTAAACCTATAAAGATCCTCAATGTTAATTATTGACACATTTCAAGATTATTTAATGTTTAAGGTCGGGTCCTTATAGTAGGTATCAGAGGTCGGTTTTGACAAAATTAAGGATTAGGAGTTTTCTTTAGACACATGGTTAGTCCGAATGTATATTATTTCAGTTAAATCCTTGTTTTATAACATTTTCTACTCATTGAATTTCTATTACAAATCGATGGAAGAAAATCTCAAATGAAACTATTATCTATTCCTGATGACATGCTTGTAATAATTATTGTAATTTCATGTTAAGAATATTTTAAAACATTTTCTATTATACAACTCACTTGAAAGCAGATTTTTGAGATATCATACATCTCCACTATGCGTCGTTATCATCGTGGATCATAGTCTATATTTTATGAAATCATAGTTTCACAATATTCTCATATATTCACAAAAGGTATATATTATCAAGGATTTTTCAAATATCTTACTATATCACAAGATTTTGAAGCATATTATGATTTTGAAAAAGGAAATGAAGAAGGAGACCCTTGTGCATCCAATTTATATATGCTTTTACAATATATTCTCTCATCACATACCTATGGTATTTTAAAAGAACCATTAATTGAACGTTTCAACTCAAATTTGGTCCGAATATTTTATAGAAATCATGTTTTATCATATGTTTTGAAATTATATGTCATACGTGTTTATTTTCCAAAACTGTTTTTTAACACACATATGACACATGTTGTACGAGGTATATTTGGATGAAGGAAGAAAATGATTTTGAAGGATCTCTAAATCATTATTATAATTCATGGACATTCTACCTACGTGAACAATATGATGATGAAACCAACTGGACACCATGATCAATATATGATGTTCATTATTATTGGGATCATTTTATTTTATCATATGGTCATGAAATAAAAAAATGAAAATATATATAAGACTTCAAGAATTATGATGTTGAGATCATAATGAATTGAGATGAAAATGATAGGTATAAAAAAACCATTGAGGTTAAAATATTTTAGGGTTTTTTTATGTTTTATAAAAACGACAACATGTAGACCGTGTGACAACCCATCGCTTCAGACAAGGCAACTAAAATCGAACGCCCCAACCAAAGTGCGGTAGGGATTTATTGCCTACCACTAGACTACGTGAATTCCCTATTTAGTATGACATATTCTTTTTTGTTAAATGATTTTGTTGATCAAGAATAAGTCTAATAGGGATCTTATGTTTTATCAAAGGGATATCCATAATATAAGAAAATGATTTGGCGACTAAGTGACAAAAGTGATTTTTGGAAGACGTTCTCTCTCTTGAGAACATTGTATGCTTAAGAAAAATATAATAATGTGGGATTACATTTTTTGAGTAATGGTTGAAAATTTATTTTGTATGAAAATATATTTTATTGTGAACATATATCGATTTGGGTTATTTATCGAAATGATTAACCTATCGTAGAGAATATGTGATTTGGTTAATTATTCTATAGTATGAGACTTTAAGAGTAGTCTATGTTTTTAGAGTTAAATGTTAATATTTACTATGGAAGACTATGCGATTAAATCCTTCTGAGTTTTGGGTTTCAATCATTGTTTGGATTATTTTGATTAATTTCATGGAAAATTATGTATTGAATGGTCATTCTTGAAATTTGGGTACTTTTTGTATAATTTTGGAGATTATTAGTGATATTTCGTTTTATAATAGACTATCCTTTTGGTGGATTATATTATCTTGTACTAACCATTTTGATTTTAGTTATTGTCTAAATAGAAGTGAAATATATAGAACTTCTTTTTTGGATTATGTGATTCTCTAGAAGGTGATTCTTGTACATTTGATGTGACCAAGTATTTTTGAATGCTCATTATTTTGAGAGAGATTAATTTTTGGTAGAGGCTTATTAAAGGATGAAACTCTACATGAAGGTAAGTATATTTATTTATAATTTTATTCTATGCAGTATATGAATTCCTCAAAATTATGAAATGGAGTGTAAAACAAAAATGTTGTTGGTTTACGTTTCCTACTAGGTAATCAATGACTGTTTGACACATTATATGTTTGTGATTTTCTGGAGGTTAACCTTATACTAATCATGTTTTCTATCACTTTCCATCATAACTTGACCGTTTATTTTGTCATCCATATCCATGTTTTCTTACATGGAATCAATGTATGTGTTTTATTAGGTGACCTTTTTACTTCTCTTTCTTTTTTTTAATGTGATAGTATTACTGACTCTTTTATGATGTGGATTTTTAATGAATTTCTAAGCCCAGTTTTAAAATTGCGAGGACCCAATTCCCAAAAGGGGGGAATTATTTAACATATCAAGTAAATAATGAACATGAAATTGTTTATATTTATTAATATTTGTAAATTAAATATTAATAATACTTTAAATGGGAAGCGATGTTCGATGGAATAAGCAATAAACAACAATAGGTTTCTTTTAAATCTAACATTGCACACTAGTATTATAATATTATTATTTTAAATGGTAGTTGATGCCCGACCGATGTATAATCATAAATTAAAATATATAACTAAAATATGATTATACAATTTTTTGGAAATATTTTTACATTTATCCAATAAAATTTAGAGGCATAAAATAAGAAAATAATTGGATTTCATGTATAAATACTCAAATATTCACTAAAAGGTCGATTTACTACCTTTTGATAGAGAACCCACATTAAAACTAGTTTTAGACACTTTTATAGATTCCATTTGACCCAATAAAATTCTTCTTTAGAATCAAGACATCAAAATTTACTTTGGGTATGTTTTTGGTATTTTTATAAAAAAATTCATTTTTAATGAATAGTGAAAATATTGTATTTTAATTCAAATATGCCTTTTAATATAATTTATTTATAAGGATAGATTATATTTTTAATTGGTTTTAATGTATAATTAGAGTATATTTTTACCATTTAAGCCAATGGTGGTAATTGGAATTAATTTCACATTGAAATTGAACCTAAACAAGAGTCAATATTTTGATAGTTATTATTTCTTAAAAACACTCTTTATGATTTGACAAAGGGAAATAATTTAAAATTAATTAATTCAACATAATTGTTATGAATTTTATAAAATAGACATAATTTTTGAATTTGTATTATCTAATATAGATTAGTCTGAATTTTTTGTATTATTTCTGAAAATATTATTTTTTTTATGAATACTGAAACAACTAAGTAGAAGATAAAAACTGAATTTTTCATTTAAATAAAATTTTACTAAATATGTGAATTAAACATCAAAAATTTGACATACATTGTTGTTATTAGTATGTAAGATGTGGTTCAATAAGATGAAAATAATTTTTGGTGAATAGTAACTTTTGACTTTTATTTACCTCAATTAAAGGGAAATCGGGTAATTCAAGGTAAAATGAAATAATAATAATACCAAATTACCTTAAACATGTATTAACCAAATTTTATTAGTCATTGAAGACCATGGAAATCCTTGTGTCGATGTTGGGACCCCATGGAGCCACTTAAGAGTGATAATGACACTTTAGATTAATTAATTTAATGTGAAGACAAAAATGACATAACCAAATATCTTTTAGTAAATTAGTTTTTAAATAGGTTTATATAAGTTATTATTTGGACTAGAAATATTTATTGGAATGATAAAAATATTACCTACATCATGTTATTTTTTTATAATTTTTAGATATCAAATAGATAAAATTATTTATGAGACAAATTTGATGCAGTGTTTACCTCATTAATAAATGATTTAAATAAATAAGTTTATAAATATTTATTAAACGTCCAAAACATGTCCAATTCATATTGGATGATTTTATTTCGAACATTAGTCGTCTTATCTTAAACTTTAATGAGTTTTGGATCTTTTGAAACCGATGATATGTTTATTATAAAATAATTGTTTCAATCATTTCTAAAGAGCCCCTCCACTCCCTTATAAAAAGACACCACTTCTAACCCATTCCTCACACCTAACAAACTATTTGACTCATCCAAACCCTAAGCAAATAATCTCTCATGATCTATATCTTCCACCTAAAAGAATTACCTTAGTCAGAAACAACTTCAAAATTACTTTTTGGCCCAAACCAAAGGTAGTTTACCGAATTAAAGATAACTTTTTCTCTTCAATTATTTTCTTTTATTTTACTTCTCTAACCACTAAACTCTTTTTATTACTTTATATTATGAAAAAAATATACTCAATATAATATTATTTTGTTATGATAAGTATTCTAACTACACTTACACACGTCTCCATCTAATGGGTGAAGAAAATATTGTTTCTATGGATGGAAAACTAATGGCTCACAAAGCGATGATTCTTCAATTATCTCCCACCGCCTCTCTTTGTGGCCATTAATATAGAACTGTATTTCTATATGATATATGTTATGTTTATATGTTCTTTATAAATCTGTATTTTTTATTTATATAATACCTTTATTGTTTCTATTATGGGTTTACACGATAATTTCATTTGAGAAAGTGCAGACTACATCCCCCTCAAAGTGATATGACTCGTAAATGACATATGTGAGATGTATAAAGGATGGAGTTAATGATATTATATATTATATTTTAGTTTAATTATAATATAACTATGTATCATTGTGTTTTCAATCCATTAAAATGCAAAATATAAATGGAAGTAGCGTTTATGCGTACGTACGGCTAACAGTCTCCATGAACCGTGCATTTCAATTCGTACCTCTAAATGTTAGATAATATTATAAATTCATATATATAATGAATATATATACGATATATATGATATATAAATCATTTATATAATTCTTTAAATAATGGACTATTGCCCACAAGGACAACTTTTAATTATAAGAAGTCTATTTTTGACGCAAGTACCAAATATCTACCAAATGAATATTATGAACATAAATGATTGCATAATTATTATAACATGGTAATAATTGATATAAAAAGAATAATAAACATTATAAAGGTTCTTATTAATGTAGATATTAACCTTAGTTTATTATTCAGGAAAAACAAGGAACAAACAAGTCATGTCGAACACGAGGTATGGGGTTTCTTATCTCACTTTTAGTTCCGTGAGATCTCCATTGTTCTCCACTAAGTTATTGCATGTTGTGTATTGTGTTCTTCCATGTCATATATATTATCATCATTCTCTATATATTAATTTCATTCTGTTAATCATTTGGTTATTATTACCGTTTGTTCATACCACTCTATTGATTACAACGTTGTAAGGTATTTTCATATCACATTATACTCCCGTGACATTCATGCTATATTTTCCAGTATTTCATTTTTTGTGGAATATGTTCTTCCCAATACTGTATTAATTGTGTTATATACAACAATTAATGGGTATTTACATCATTATTTTATGATATCTCTTTCATGGGGTCTATGTTTTGTAAGTTACGAAGTCTGTAAGGTAACCTTTCATCCTCCTCTTTTTAAAAGACATCTTTTTGTTTTGTATTATAATTTACATCTTATTATGAGGGAATATGTTCTTATATATTCTTATGGAAGTAAATTTTACATTCACGTGTTGAGACAGAAATTTTTCTCTCATCAACTAATTTTTTGAATTTTATAGTGACATTGTTAGGTTGCCGAATTTCTATAACAGAACATTTTAACACAATTTCAATTCCTAAGGATAACCATTGAATTCATAATTATGTCTTGATATGATTATTTGTGGAATTATTGTTTATTTATTTATGTTTGAAATTCCTCTAACCTTTGTGTGGATATACTTTTGATACACATAATCACTCCATTGATAAATTCTCATGTCATTGATGTGATCTTGATAAGTGAAATTTTAACTCAATTTCCATTTATTGAGATAAACGTCCAACTCATCAGTTTTTTCTTAAAAATAACATGTGTGAATGTCCTCTGATTGATATACACTGAATATCCAATAATATGTAGTGTATTTATATTTTTCACACATTATTATGTAATTTATTTCTCCTTAATTTAAGGATTTTGTTTTTATAAGGAATTACGTCTCAATTTACATTCCATTGAGACTTCATTGCTGTTATGAACCAATTCAATCTTATGTGGTATATATACTGTCCTTTGGAATATTATATCATGAATCCATTTGTTATCATTATATTATAATTTTCTGATTCAATTTTATTCCTCAATTATTTTTATTCAATAATCTATCATTTTGTTAAAAACTATTTAACTAAAATATAATTTTAACTGTTTTAAATATGTTTTATTCTAAATCATTCTCATTAATTTCCATGTTTTAAAAATGGTTTTAGTATTTATTTATCTAGACATTAATGTTTTAAAATTTAAATTCTTTTAATATATTTAATGTGGTATGGGACACTTTGATTCAAAACTATCTTTATTAAATGTTTTAAATTATTCTGAAAATGTTCTGATAAATCATTGTTTATTTCAGTATCTTGTTTTGATATATTGCGATTGGAATGTGGAAAGGTTCTATTTCCATAATTCTTGTGTTATGTGTTTTGAATATGATATGGTTATTGGGAATTGTTTATGTATATGGGTAATTCTGTGATAATCCTATGACTGGTGAGCCTGAGATAGCACTCTACTGTATTGGGTAACATGACAGAGGTAAACGTTAATGTTTCTCCGCAGAGGATTATGTAATATACTGTGATGGGTATTTCAAATGTGAGACCCTAAGTAGCTGTGTAAGCTATAACGTAAGTATGTTATGAATTCCATTTGTTACCATTATGATTTATGATTTCTTTGTGTTATTCATAAATCTGATGATTTCATGAGTTATGTTATGATTGAACAATATGGTTTCAATGATTTGTATTTATTAATGGGATAATGTTTTCCATCCTTATTTTATAACCCTTAGTGAGATTTTTATGATCATCCCATGTTTTTGAAATGTTTTACACATGACATAAAGATGAATAGGGTCAAGGATGAGATCAAGGAAATGTCATGTTGTCTAAAACATGGGACTAGACATGTCTCTTTTTTTAGAGTTTTTGTTTATGAAAAACAGATTCTGGGTAGTAGTGTCTGCATGTAATATTCAAGTTGTTATTTAATAGTTAGGGCATAATTCTTTAAAATCTGTAATCCTAAAAATATCTTCAATGTGAATTCTTGACACATTTCATGATTATGAAATGATTATGGTTGGGTCCTTATTGTCGGTATCAGAGGTCGGTTTTAACAACTTTATGGATTATGAATTTTTGTTAGACACATGGTTAGTCCCAATGTCTATTATTCCAGTTAAATACTTTTTTATAACATTTTTAAATCATGTAATGTCTGTTACAAATGGAATGAGGAGGCTCTCAAATGACATTCATATCACTTCCTGACGACTTTCTTGCAATAATTATTACAAAGTCATGTTCAATGATTGTGAAACTTCTTCTAGCATACAAATCCCTTAGGAGAAGTTGTTTGAGATATCAAACACCTCCACTATACCTCATTACCATCATGGATCAAGGGTCTATTTAAAGAAATTCAATTTTCACAATATTCTCATATATTAATGAAGGTAAATATTATCATGAAATTTTAGAATATTTTACCTTATCCAAATATTTTGATGCATATTATGATTTTGAAAAAGGTGTTGAAGAAGGATACCCCTGCATATCCTATTTATATTTAATTTTACAGAATAGTCACTCAGTAAATACCTATGGTATTTTAAAAGGACCATTAATTGAAAGGTTCAACTCATCTAAGGCCCGACTATTTTATAGAAATAATGTTCTTTCAGATGGTTTGAAAATATATGTCTTACATGATAATTTTGCAAAACTGTTTATCTGTGAACACACATATGACCAATGTTGTACAAGATGTATTTGTATGAAGGAAGAAAATGATATTCAAGGATCTCTAAATCATTGTTTCAATGCATGGACCTTCTTCTTACGGGAAAAATATGACGCAAAATCCAAGTGGACACCATGATCAAGGTATGATGTTCTTAATTTTTGGGATTATTTTATTTCACCATATGGTGTTGATATAAAAAGAATGACAATATATATAAGACTTCATGAATTAATATGTTGAGATCATAATGAATTGGGATGAAAATGAGAGGTATTACGAAACCATTGAGGTTAAAACATGTTATGGTTATTTTTGAGTTTTATAAAAAGGACATCACACAGACCGTGTGACAACCCGTCGCGTCGAACAAGTCAATGTGAATCAAACCCACAACCGAATGGCAATAGAGATTTATCACCTACCAGTAGACTACATAAATTAACTAGTCATTCTGACTTATTATTTTTAGTTAAATTATTTAATTGATCAAGAATAAGTTGATTTGTGATATTATGTTTAATCAAATGTATATCCTTACTATAATTAAATTATTTAGAGACTAAGTGATAAAAGTGATTTAGGAAGATGTTCTCCCTTTTGGGAGCATATTATGCTTAAAAAAATAGAATACTATGGGATTACATATGTGGAGTAATGGTTGAAATATTATTTTGGAGGAATATCTATTTTTATTGTGTACATATTTTGATTTGGTTTATTTATGGAAATGATTATCATATCATAGAAAATATATGATTTGGTTAATTATGCTTCAGTATAAGACTTTAAGAGTATTCTATGTTCTTAGAGTTTAATATTAATAATTAAATTGGAATAATATGAGATTAGATCCTTCTATGTTTTCGGTTTCAATCATTGTTTGGATTATTTTGAAGAATTATAATGCAATTGTTTATTGAATGGTCCTTCAGGAACATTGGGTAATTTTTTATGAATTTTGGAGATTCATAGTAGTATTTATTTTTATAAAGGATTATACTTTTTGGTGATTATATGATCTCATACTAATCATGTCATTTTTAGTTGATGTCTAAATACAAGGGAAATATATAATTCTTCTTTATTGGATTATGTGATTCTCTAGAAGATTATTCTTGTACTTTTGATGTTAAAAAGTCTTTTGGAAGGTGTATTGTTTGAAGAAATTATTAGTTTTTTGTAAAACATTATTAGATGATGAAACTCTACATGATGTAATGTATATTTTATTATATTCTTATTCTATGAAGTAAATGAATTACTCAAAATTATGAAAAGGAACGTAAAACAAAAACATTGTTGGTTTACTTTTCCTATTGGGTAATCAGAGACCATTTAACACATCATAAGTGTGTGATTTTCTATGGGTTAACTTTATCCTAATCCTGTTTTCTATCACTATCCATCAGAAGATGACCGTTTTTTTTCTCTTCCATATATATGTTTTCCTATATAGAATCCTAGTATGGGTTATCTCGGGTGACCATTTTACTTCACTTTCATTCTTTTAAAGTGATAGTTTTATTGACTCTTTTCCTATTTGGGATTTTTAATGAAGTCTCCAAACCCAGTTTTAAAATTGTGAGGATGAAATTCCCAAAAGGGTGGAAGGATGCAACATTCTAGGTAACTAAAGAACATTTAATTTTCCATATTTATTAATATTTTTAAATTATTTATTAATTTTACTGTAAAGGGTATGCTATTTTTGATGGTGTACCCAATACACAACAATGAGTTTCATTGAAATCTTATGTTTCAAAATTATATTATTATTAAATTATTTTAAATGGTTGTTAACACCCAACCATTATATTGAGTGGAAAGAAAATTTCTAACTAAAATATGATTATACATGTATGTTAAATATTTTTACATTTATCCAATAAAATTTAGAGGCTTAAAATAATAAAATAAATCGATTATAGGCAATATAATCAAATATTCACTAAAAGGCCAATTAAAGACCTTTTGAGGGAGAGCCCTCATTAAATTTAGTTTTCATAAATTTTATATGTTCTATATAACTATATATAATTCTACTTTAGAATATGGACACCAAAATTTACTTTCGGTAATTCTTTGGTATTATTCTGATAAAATTCATTTATTTAATTAATAATGAAAAACACTGTATTTTAATTAAAATATACTATTTAATCTAACATATTTATATGGATATATTATCTTTTTAATTGCTTTTCAAGTAAATTTATATTATATTTTTAGAATTTAATTAAATTGTTGTCATTTTAATTATTTTCACATTGAAATTGAAACTAAATAGGTTTCATTTTTTTGAAAGTTACTATTTCTTAAAAACATGATTATTTGACAATATGAATTAATTATAAATTAATTAATGCAACATCAATGTTTTTAATTTCTAAAAATATAAATAATTTATTAATTTGGAATATAAAATATAGCATAGGCTTAATGTTTGGTGTTTTTTTGAAAATCATCAATTTTTGATGAATAGTGAAACTACTAAGTAGTAGTTAAAAGCTGAATTTTTCATTTAAATAATCATTTACCACCTATATGAATTGAATTTAGAAATTCCTAATTACAATTTTGTTATTAGTAATTAAAATTTGGTTTATTAGATGAAAATAATTTTTCGTGAAGTGTAGCTTTTGACTTTTATTTACCGCAATTAAAGGTAAATTGTGTAATTTAAGGTAAAAAATATTCTAATAATAAAAATTACCTTAAGAATTCTCTTAACCTTATTTTATGTGTCATTGACCACTATGGGAATCCCTTGGTCGATTTGGGGACCCCATGGAGCCACTTATAAGTGAAAATGACATTTTATATTAATTAATTTAAAGTATAGAAAAAAATGACAAAAACAAATATCTTTTAGTAAATTAATTATTATATATAGTTATATAAGTTATCATTTCGATTATAAATATTCATTATAAATCTAAATGTATTTCCTATTTCATGGTATTTTGTTTTATAATTTTTAGACATCAAATAAATAAAATTATTTTTGACACAAAAATGATGTAGTATTTAACTAATTAATAAATGGTTTAAGTAAATAAGGTTATAAATATTAAAACATTATACAAAACACATCCAATTCTTATTTTATGATTTTATTTATAACATTAGTCATATTATCTTTGATTAATGAGTTTTGGACCTTTTGAAACTGAAGATATGTGTATAATAAAATAATTGGTTCAAACATTCCAAAAGGGCCCCTCCTCCCCCTTATAAAAGGACACCACTTCAAAACAATTCCTCTCACTTATCAAGCCTCTTGTATCATCAAAGACCTACAAAAATAAGCTCTAATGATCCCTATCTTCTTCATAAGAGCCTTAACATAGGCATAAAGAACTTCAAAAAGTCCTTTTAGTTCAAACTAAAAGGAGTTACCCAAATTAAAGGAAACAATTTCTCTTAAATTATTTTCTTTTATTTTGATTCACCAACAACTAAACACTTTTATTACTTTCTTCTATAACAAAACCAGTATCCAAAATATAATATGATGTTTTTATTAGAATTATTTGATCTACACTTACACATAGCTTCATCTAATGGGTGAAGAACATATTGTTTCTGTGGATGGAAAACTAATTCCTCACAAAGTGATGATGGTTAAATTATCATCTACTACCGCTCATGGTGGCCATTAAGATGGAACTGTATTTATATATGATATCTATTATTTTTATGGTCTTTTTAGGTTTCTGTATTTTTAATTTATACCATACCTTTATGGTTTCCATTATGTTTAAACGCGATAATTTCATTTTGGGAAGTGGAGACCACCGCCCCCTCAAAGTGATATGAACTGTTACTGCCATATGTGGGATGTATAAAGGATGGATTTAATGATTTAATATTTTATATTATAGTGTAACTATAATATACCTATATATAATTATGTTTTCGTTCCATTAAAATTAAAAATAGAAATAAAATTAGCATTAATGCGTACGTATAGCTTACCATCTAAAAGAATGGTGCATTTCATTTCTTACCTCTTAATTTTATGTAATATTATAAATATATATATATATATACAGGATATATATGATGTATATGGTATGTAAATCATTTATATCATTATAGAGAAAATGGACTATTCACCATAAGGACCACTTTTAATTATAAGTAGCCCATTTTTGACTCAAGTACAAAATATTGACCAAACAACCATTATTTATGGGTATTTACATCTTCATTTTATGATCATTATTTCATGGACTATTCACCACAAGGACCACTTTTAATGGGTCTCCCTCTACCCAGTTTAAGAGTTCTTTTCTTTGTTTCAATAACAAAAATGAGGCTTCGGCCCCATCGTTAAAAAAAAGTAATATTCAATTTATGGGTATTTACATCTTCATTTTATGATCATTATTTCATGGGGTGTATGTTTCGTAAGTTTCTAAATTGATAAGAGAACCTTTCACCCTCCTCTTTTTAAAACTTTTTATTGTTATGTCGTTTAATTTGCATCTTCTTATGTTGGGATGAGTTCTTATATATCCTTATTGCTGAAAATTTTATGTAAGTGTGATGATATGCCTTTTTAAAAAAAATTCATTTTCTGAATTTTATGTGACATTGTTAGGCTGTAGAATTTATATAAGAGAACTTTTTAACCAAATTTACATTCCATGGGTTAATCTTCTAATTCATAATTATGCCATGGTATGATTATGCGTGGAATAATTGTTTATTTATTTGTGTTATAAATTTCACTCACATTTTGTGGATATACATTTTATACACATAATGACGACATTGATAAATTCTGAAGACATCGATATGATCTTGATAAGTGCAATTTTAACTCAATTTGCAATCATGGAGTTAAACATCCAACTAATTTTGTTTCATAAAAAGAACATGTGTGAATGTCCTATTATTTACATACAATTAATATCCAATCATATTGAGGGTATTTATATTTTTCATAGATTATTGTGCCATTTATTTATCCTTAATTTAAGGATACCGTTTTTATAATTAATTTCTTCTCAATTTACATTCCATTGAGACTTCATTGTTGTTATGCACCAATTCACTCTTATGTGGTGTATATACTATCCTTTGGAATATTATATCATGAATACCTCTATTCTCATGATACTAAAAAGTTCTAATTCAATGTGATACATCAATTTTTTGTATTCAAGAGTCTCTCATTTTATTAAAAATAGTTTACATAAAATATTGTTTTAAAATTTTTAATGAATTATTCTTATAAATCCTCCACATCATTGTCCTTATTTTAAAAATGATTTTAAGGATATATTTATATTGACATTAATATTTTAATACTTTAATTATTTTAAAATATTCAAAGTGGTATGGGAAACTTTGATTCTGAAATCTCTATATTAAATGTTTTAAATGGTTTGGAAAAGTATTTTTGATAAAACATTGTTTATTTCAATATCTTTATTTGATATATTGTGATTGGAATGTGGAAATTTTAACTTGCCTTAATTCTTGTGTTATATGTTATGAATATGTTATGGTTAATTTCCATTGTTTACGTATATGGGTTCTTCCATGATAAGCTTAGGGCGGTTGATCCTGATATATCTCTCCAATGCATTGGTAATGTGAAAGAGGTAAACATTAATGTTTTTCATAATAGATTTAGGTAATATACTGTGATGGGTATTTCAAAAGCGACTCCCTATATAATTGTGATAGCTACAATGTAAGTATGTTATTAATTCTAAAAATTACCTTTATGATTTAGGATTTCTGTGTGTTATTGATAAATTATATGATTTCTTGGGTTATGTTATGATTGAAAACTATAGTTTCATTGATTTGAATTTATTAATGGAATAATATTTTCCTTCTTTATTTTATAACCCTTAGTATTATTTTTATGCCCTTCCAATGATTTTAAAATTTTTTCCATAAGAATTAAAGATGAATAGGTTCAAGGATGAGATAAAGGAAAAGTCATGTTGTCTAAAACATGGTATTAGAAATGTCACTTTTTTTTGAGTTTTTATTTTATGAAAAATGGATACTTGGTAGTAGTTACTACATGTAATATTCAAGTTGTTATTTAATAGTTGTGGCCTATTCTAAAAAAATATAATCTAGAAAAGACCCTCAATGTGAATTCTTGACACATTTCAAGATTATGTATTGTTTAAGGCTAGAACTTTATAATTTCACATGATAGATATTTGATATTGCCCATACAAATCATATATGAATATTTAATACATCCCTACAACATTTTGTTATGTAATGAGATTTTATTTAGAATCACACCTTAAATTTTGATATTTTTATTTTATATATATTTGATAAAAAATAGAATAATAAATGTGATTGATATGATATTTGATATTTATAATTTTGGTCATTTAATTCTGAGGTAATTAGGCTACCCAACATAATCATTATTTAAACTGAAGATGTAGAGGATAAATAATTTGTTTTTTCATATTCATGGCATAACAATGATTGTTGTGAATTTGTGGTATCCATTTCATTTCTCTGTTCAAAGGATGTTGATCAATGTTTTGATGGATCCAATTTAATAATAGTAATCCACAATGGATGATTAAAATTTAAGAAATCGTTGTTTCCTTTGTGATTTTTTGTTTTACATGCATTTTATTAATATAGGTGAATATGAATTGAGAAATATTTACTAAACAATTTATATATAAATACAACAGTGATAAATTTTTATTTCATAAATGTAATCCCACACTAATTCAATCCCTCTATGTGTTGTAAACACAATGTATTCATAACATAATGAAAAATAAAATTAATATGATAATGAATCGTAGAATAAAAAAATATAGTCAATGTACATAGTCTATATCGAAATAGCCCTAGTCAGAAAAATCCACCTAATTAGTTACCTATTGTGGGACCATATCATTTTTAATGATACATCATCCTTACTTTTATACATACAATGATATTACCCTAGTGGGTGTGAATATATAAAAGTTGGACACATCCAATGCATCCATAATCATAAGAGAACACATATATAACGATCTATGTTATGATTGAAATAATAAATTAATAATCATTCAATTATTAATAAAATTTTGAGTGTTCATGCTTTGATTAATACACCATGGACATCAGTAAAATATTCCTCTACACGATAAAATATATGTAGTCAAAATTCATAGTCACAGGATTGAGGTAATGATAATATTTCACATACAACTCATTTTCCTAATATATTAGTCTATAGTCTGTATTCCATATATTATATATAATAATAACAAACATAAATGGTCTAGAAACAGAGTACCTTTAATTTTTTTAACCAAAATCATCATGATAAAGAATCGTAATTTTACAAATTACATTTACAAAATTATAATATCAGTGAGTAGGTTATCTCTAATAATAGTATGAAATTTATACATAATACCTGTGACCATAAAATAATTTGAAAATATTAATGATAAATTGTATAATATAAATAAGATGGTATTAATAGAAGTAAAAAAATATTAAATTGTAATTAAAACTATATATTATAAAGTTATTCATTTTAATCACTGATTATATGTGTTTCTTAAAATAGGATATATAAATTATGTTAATTGAAATTAAAAATAATTTCTATATTATTCATAAATTGAAATGAATAAATAATTGGCCATTTTCTTGAACTCATCGGATTTTAAAAATAATTTTCCCATATATATAATTTAAATCAGATTAAATAGTATCTAATTTCATATTACTGAAATAAAAATTTTCTTTAAAGGGTGATAATATATGTTTATAGACAAAATAATTTCCATTGTTAAATCATAATAAAAAATTTTAAATTTTAAAATGAGGAATAAAATCTGGTTGAAATATATCCAAACAATTTTTACACATTTAAAAAAAATTGTAGATTTTTTAGGATAAAAATTAATAGCTACTTATCTCTCAAAAATTTCCCCAACTGACATGCCCAACTATCAATAAATTCAATTCATTCCATTTACGCATCATTCATTTCCAATGATTTATCAATGTATTTTGTCTATAAATTGATATCAAATAGACCATTTTTGAGACAAAAATATTTTATATAAATCACATAAATAGATGATTAATTTTATACATTTATATCCCCTCTACATTTTTATATAAAATTTCCTCCAAATATTTCATAATGCACTTATTTTCCAATGGATAATTCTAAAGAATATAAGAATATTCAATGTATGTGTTATTACAATATTGCATCAACATGATTATTATTCTAATTCTCCATCATACAAATAATTATAAGAATATATAATGACATAAGTAAAATTATCCAAATTCCTAGATATTGTATCTAGGGAATAAAACTATCTATTACCCTCTTGTTCGACAAAAAAACATTCTCATGGGCATGTGTGGGCTATAACCTCCATGAATGAGATGTTTCACATTACATTATCTCCATGTCAATAGTAGTACTATAAATGGGTTTAATAAATAGATATTCTATTTTTATAATTATTTTAATATTAAATATTTAATATACAAATTTTATATATCATATTAATAATAAATTATAAATTTACTACAAGAAAACATAATTAAATATAAAAAAAAATTTGATAATGTTTAAGAGTGAATATATTTTTTATTTAAATTATAATCTTAAGAAACCTAAATTAGGTTTCATAACCTTAATAACATCTCAATTATTTCAATATTGAATTTTCATACTGATATTTTAACCAGAAAATCACTTATATAGTCATACTCCCAAATTCATATATGTGTGTTCATTATGGGGTTGATTAACAAAAAATCTATAAAATGATATAAATATAAATTTAATTAATAATTTGAGGATTATTATTGAATAATGATGACTAAATATGAATTGTTTCTATAAATCTAATATAATTGTTCAGATAATGAATTAATATTTCAAAAACCATTTATTTAAAATCAGAGAAACCAAATTTTTTCATATTTTTTCTAAATAATGTAACAAATAATAAATCGGAATGCAACAATACCAACATAAAAAATCATAAAATATTATTTTAACTACCTTATATTTTTTTTATAATAATGAAATGTTAGAGAATAATGTATAATAAAATACCAATTAAAATACTAGATAGAAAGGAATAATATTTCTCAAACATGATATTGAATATATATAGAAATATCAAGAATAATGCCAATAAATGATCATATATTAATTATATTAAATGATTATGTTTATAAGAAAGATTATAAAATAGAGAATCGTGGTTGTTATTTATTTAAATAAGGATAAATTAATTTAGGATAAGCATGATTAATGGGAAGTTGTTTTCATTACTGAAAATATTATATTGGGTCATCATCCCCCCAATTCAGCTATAATAATATTGGACTAATTTATTACACACTAATATAATGATCGAATGAATTTAAATATTGTTTATATGATAATTCATGTTTAACATAGAGGGATTCTTTGAAGAGTAATCTATAATTTTATAAAAAATTCAATTTCAACTAAAATAATTCATATATATTTTTACATAGTTTTTCCAAATATTTTATATTTTTACTTATTTCCAATATTATTCATTACATATTTGAAAATGACATTATTTTTCTATTCATGTATTTTTATATTCAAATTTATTCATTATTATGAAGTGGATTTCTTTTCCTTTTAGCATGATAGGATTTAATTAATTGTGATTAAAATTAATTAAAATGACTTTTTATGAAAAATGAATATGTTTCCTTTCATTATACATTCCATTGAAATGTTTATTTAATTATTATATTGGTTCGTTAATTAATATTTTTATTCAGTTAAATTATGAAGAATATTCCACAACATATTTAAAAAATATTTCTCATGGAACGTGACTTGAAAATACCATATTTGTAAGATGATATTAAGAAATTATTTTTTAGAAAAATATATATTTGGATTTATCTAACATTTAAATGAATTCACATCGACCGATATAGTGTTTCATAAAAGTAATTATATTATCTCCTTCTAAATAATCAATTTTTATGATCATATTTTTGGAACCAAAGGGTCTAATTTTTTAACGTGATTGTATTTAGAGGATTTATAAATCCCATTTTAATATAAATAGGTATTTGTGATAACATAAATGATTTTATTTTAGTTATAATGCTTGAATTTTTATGAAAATCTGTGTGGTCATATATCCGTGCTAAAAAATTGTATATTGTTTTTACTCTCTTAATAAAAATATGGGAATAAAGTAATTAATTTGTAATCTTATGTGGGAATCAAGTAAGGAATTCTTTTTCAACTAATGTTATCATGTTGGGAATATTACTCTATTATGTTATGGGAATAAATTAATTATTTTTCATTCACTATGATATAATAACAAATGATAATGTTTGTGTCAATTATTTTTCAAAATGTATCACTTATTTCAATTGAAAGAAAAATTCTTCAAATATTGCGTCTTCCATAGATATTACTCATTATTATGTAATGATTTTATTAGTTATGAATATACATTTATAAACACTTATATGTAATTTAATTGTGAGAATTCATGGTATTATGATTGTATTATATAATCCATAATGACAAATAATGTTTTTTAATTTTCAATTATGAAACCATTATATATACATTTTTATATTTTTTCCATAAACATTCATATACTTGTCATATGATCTCAAAAATGTAAAATTTTAATTTGTTTAAAATAATAATCTTTCAACATCAATCATTTAATATAAATTCATTTCCCCATGTTATAACGGTTATTATATCATATGAGATGTATACAATTATATCTAGAAGATGATGATCATGTAGAAATTACATCAAGAGTTTATAAAAAATATTTTTATTTATTTAGTGTCTAGTGATCTAAAGAATTTATTACATGGGTTGGGAGATTGTTTTTTATATCCACTAATTCAATCATATGATCAAATCCATGTTTATTAATGTTTTGTTCAGTCTCTATAAGAAAATTGGCCATAGTGGAATGATGGTCATTAACACAAGATGGTGGATCTAATAGGAATGTGTTTCTTATTAAGAATCATGTCAATATATAAAGGAAATTATCTCTATAATATCAACCTCTAGACATCTGATTCATACCAACGAAGTATGAAAAACCTCACATAAAATAATACTATTGTTCTAGTAAAGTCATACTCAATCTCATGACATTTGGTTGAGGTGAACATTGATCTGAATCATGGATATATACCAGTGTGTGTGTGTGTGAAATCACAATCAAAAAGTAATTCCATAAGCTAAATCACTCCATCATCACATTCTAGAGTTGTTATTCTAAAATCCTAAAAAATGTTCTCCCTCAATGGAGATAAATTATTTCAAAGGGTAAAATAGTTACATTCATAATAGATATAACGTTTCATCAATTAATACGACATAAAAATCCTGGAATAACATAGAAATATATATGAAATGTATATAAATTAAGTGTTTTTGTGAAAAAAAACTCACCCAGATAAACATCAATCAAGAATATGTCTCTGATTCTATATAGAGAAACCTATCATGACCATTCAAATAGATGATAAAAAATCATAAAAAACATATGTATATAATGGGTATATATAATAACGATGTCCAGCCTCATGAACGTCGATACAAAATATCATAATTATCCATAGAGATTTCATTAACATAGAATACATTTTCTATAATCAATTTCTCTCAATAGACAAAACATTTCATCCAAAATACATTAAAATAAACTATTCATCAAATAAATATGGATACATAGATAAATAACATATAGGGAAACAAATAAAATTATAGAATAACTCACATAGAATTCCAAATAAATGATACTATAATTTTGTGGATAATATCAAAATTTTAATATATGGAAATTCCTCTGATGATTCTGTAGAGTCATCCAATGTTCTAGAGGATAGACCTGAATAATGTAGTTATTTAATAGTTATAAAACATTATATACAATTTGGTAAAAAGTAATCACAACACCATAGATGTTTTTATTCCACTATAACACCAAAATGAAGAATGAAAACAATGAAATGGAGATGGTAATAAAAAAATTGGTTTTGATCAATGAATTTTAAGATATCTACACCATGGTTAATTGAGATATACTATAAAAAAGTTAATGGTACGCTAATATAAAGTTTATCTCCATGTCTCACCTCCTATGTCCTCATAAGAGAAATAAACCACAACCACTATCTATGGCTTAGACATCCAAATTGGGGAGAATATTAATAATTTTATGTTCCAAGACATCACACTAAATTCTGATCTCCATGATACTGTAATGTAAAAATAGATATATCCAGTGAAATAAATTTCAATACAATGTTTTCCTACTATGACATACCCACAACCTCAATGATACAAAATATTTATCAAGTAATGGAATCCAAAACTGTCTACATAATCAGTTAATCATCCATCATTCCCTAATGAAATATACCCAATCATATCCATTAAATTAATATATTGTATTTCAGTACATGACCCTATGGTGGAAAACATAATAATTATGATCATATTGATTAGACCATTATTTTATTTAGATATAGATCATGTGACAATTATTATTCAAATTATCATTGATGATATTTTTTAGTTATTCAAGGATAGTGATTAGAATACAAAAATGTATATATTTGAGTCCATCAAATACACATTAATTTTAATATATTTGATTTTTTCCTTTATAACTCTTGTATTCTGGGTTGATAATAATTATGTTGGATTTTTATGAAGTGACGAACAATAGATATATTTAACTGATAAGTTCCAGTAGAATTTTGTCAAGGTATGTATAGATTAATAAACCATAACCTTATAATGAAAAAATTCTACATGTTACTATTCTATGATGGTTCTATATATTAAAATCCATATATGGATGTCTATGTGCAGAAAAATATATTTCCAGGTGGATTTGAATATACTTTTTACTAATAACCACTTATTTTTTTTGATTCCAATAACATTTAAAATTTTTTATGATCATAGAGGATTTCGTTCTCAAGGATGACTATTCAATAATAAAAGTACTATTTTTATATATTAATCACACATTCAAGAAAAAATAATATCAAATTAATTTTTTGTAAATTAATTCTTTTATCGATTGGCCTAGTAAAAATATATACTATTTTTTTTGTTGAAAATGGTGGACACCATGAACACATTTTATTTTCCAATATCAAAATTTTTTTTCCAATTCCCCCGATGAAGAAGGATTCATTTTTTGTATAATTTTCATTTACTCTTTCATTTATTTATTGGTTTTCATCTCGATGAAATTTATATATCTATCCTCTAATGTTTAACATATTTTGACTTATTATTCTTAGGGGATAGAGTTTATTGGTACATCACTACAAAAATAAATTACTATAGATTAATGTGACGTAATATTATTTAATATTGACTATATTTTAAGGTGATATATATTTCAACCACAATGAGAAGATCTAATAGTGAAATGTATTCGACCATCAATGTTTGAATTTTATGGTCACACAACATTGAATAAAATCTTATAGAGTTTATGATTACATAGAATCAACAAACAATGACAACTATTTTTTTCACATAAATTTTATTTAGATGGGATATAGTTTCTCTTCAGATACACTAGTATCATAACAATGGGAGTTTATGGTTATATAATGTTGGAAAAAAATTTCCATACTTTACGGTTATATGAATCATACTAATAATATCTAGATTTCTATGTCCAAAAGCACAATAAAAAATATCCATGAGATTACGGTAACAGTGATTTGGCCAAAATTGGTTGAATATATGGAAAACAATAGTTCATTGACTACAATATTTAATAATTAAATATTAATAAAAAATAGTTATACATTCTTTTCACACTGATTTGACCAACTAGGTGTTGAAGTTATGGTAAATAAATGTCTACTGAAAAAAGCTTTAGTAAATGAGTAAATAGATTTGAATAATAATTTATAAATTTTATGGTGAAATTTCTTTATTCAAATGAATCTATGATATAAGGTCACAATGATTTAGGAAATTTTGGTGATATTATAGAGTAACATTGTATTGAATAATGGTTATGTAGTCACTCTAACAAGGTCTTTGTAAAACCCATAATGAATATATAAACCATGATATAATATAGTAACTCAAAATTGTGTATAATATAATTTTTTTTCATGACATTAGTTGTATAAATGATATATAATATAGGGATCAAGGCCCATGTAAATCATTACACATTCTAAATGAGGAATGATGATATTGTAAATCTTGAATTAGAATTATTGTATTAATAATAGTGATATGGGATATTTAAATAATATATTATATATTAACTCATTATAATGATGATTAAGGATCATATTATATTTGGTTTACATAGAATAGAGACCATTTTTTATATTAGAGAAACTTGATTTTTGTTTGAAAAACATATTGGGGTGCATTTAAATATCCATATTGTGGAATGTAAATATATCCAAATAGAAGTATCACATGGATTTGAATGATGGTTTTCCAGATATTTCTTGAGGTTTTCTGGAGTTTTGGGACACCATAGTCTTTAAGATATGATTACGGAAAACATACATCAAATAAAGGTGGTAGTTGAATTTTTTGAATGATTTTTCCATTTTTAAGAGTCAATAACAACTTAGAAAGGGGTGGAGATAAAAAATTAATCATGGATGATTACTGAATTTATATATTGATTTGATATACCTATATGTTCTATTGAAATATTAATAACACCACTTGTATTTTTTACATGATGGATATCTCATTCATTTATCTAACAAGAATACATGTGGGGAACATTTTATATCCAGGTTAAGGATTGAATCCCCAATGAGATCTACAATTTCATTCATACAAATGAATTAGCGAATTTCCAATCCTTAATATGGGTTACCCAAAGCCATTAATATTTTGTACATATATTAATTTTTTCCTCAAATAAGGTTGTATATATCATATACTCATTTAGGTATCATAGTCTCACGTTGGGTATCTAGTTAATATGGCATTAATCAATCAACTAATTTTGTTTTCAAACTGGGTTAACTCTGTGTTTTCCAATTTACTATCACATGACTAAGAATATATTGTTTTTAATTTTAAATTCATATAAAACATTAATTTTGGATTCTATAATTTAATATCATATGACGAGGAATATAAGTTTTGTCACAACAAAACTATTTTTTCCAAATTAGGGTCATGCAATTAAGAGTTGTTATTGTACGGCTAAAAATCATGATATGAGGACCTTTTGACATTTAGTTATGTTACACATTATAAAGAATTTTAAATTTAATGTGATTAGGACCTTATTGTTGAGTAAATACGATTTTCCATATGACTTTTCCATTCCTTCGTACTTGGGGGAGAATGTTGATTCACTACGGTTACTTATGAATTTACCATTTATTCTTTTTTTGAAAATCATGAACACCTTATCTCAAAGGAAAATCACTTTTTACCCTATGTTTTAATTCTATAAGGAAAAATTTCATTCCCCAGGAAAATTTATCATTATCATGTTTTCATTGCTCATACCATTATTTTCCGAAGTATAATATTCTTTTTGAAACCAAAAACTAGGAATAGTAAAATTACCTAGATATGAAGAATTCTGGTTTAGAATCCAAATTCTTAGAATTCTGGTTACGAACTCTTCAGAGTTCTAACTCTAAATTCTGATTATGAATTCTGGATACGAACTCTTATGAGTTCTGACTCCGAATTCTGATTATGAATTCTCGATACGAACTCTTCTGAGTTCTGACTCCGCATTCTAATTACGAATTTTAGATATGAACTCTTCTAAGTTCTGAATATGAATTATGATTACGAATTCTAGATACAAATTTCCCTAAGTTCTAACTCAGAATTCTGATTACAAATTATTTACTCGAATTCTCTTGAGTTCTGACTCCTTATTTTGAATAAGAATCACGGTTACAAACTTATCTGAGTTCTGACTCCGAATTCAAATTATGAATTCTGGTTACGAAATTTTCTATGTTCTGACTCCGAGTTCTCTAAATATAGACTCTGAACTCTTATGAGTTCTCACTCCAAATTCTCATGAACTCAAACTCTGAACATTGTACATTCTGGTTCTGAATTCATGTAAATCCAGATTCCGAATTTCCTCAAAATTCAGACTCCGGAATTCTATAGAATTCTGGTACCGTATTCCTACAAAATATAATATGAATATCCTTGTATTATAGACTCCAAATTTAATTTTAGTTAGATGGTAAACAATCATGTACTTACATTCTGAATATTTGATTTTAGTTATGTAACTATATTTTTACTTACATTTGGTTTTTTATAAAACTATGACATTATTTCAGTTATTTACTAATAGTTGTTTGAGTGACACATGTATAGGTCCCTCTGAAATGCAATGAAAAATATAACTATTGGAGGAGGGATTTGACTGTTGGAGTTGTGCCTATAAATAAATTCTCTTTTGAAAGAGCTCATTACTTTTGGAATTTTTGAAGCTCAGAACTTTAAAAAGTGATTTCTAGAGAGAGATGCTCTTATAAACTTTAAGGATTCATGCAGAATGTTTGAACGGATTGTTAAAACTTTTCATCATGCATATATTCTTAGTTCAGAGGTCCGATTTCCTTGAAATCAGAGTCTATGGGTTGTGAAGTCAGAGGTGTCGATTTCCTTACAAATAGAGGGCTTGTGGGGATAACAAGAGAGATACCGAACTTTAGATTGGGGGCATACCTGGGTTTGGGTAAGAAAGACCTTCTTGAAAGTATAAATCTACCGACCTTTTATACAGGGTTGTTGGATACCATTCTCTTTGGGTTAAAAGAGATACTTCTTGTTACCTGTAGTATTTCTATTTTTTTCTCTACTAAACTTGTAGTTTTTGAAGAAAGTATAATTTTCTTATACATCCTTATACTTGTACTCTGATTATATAGGATTCAATACACATTAAGGTAGAATCATAGTTGTTGTAAACTTTTGTCAAGTTTTATTCCTGAAATCACTTTTCTGGAATCAAGAAAATTATTAGAGCTTAGAGGTGTTGTGAATTTTGGTTATGAAAAAATTTCCTTAGGGATTTTTAAAGTATACAATTCACCCCTATAGTATTTGAGCATCTCATCTTTACATTTTCGATCCTACAGTTGGTATCAGAGCAAGTGTCCTATAAATTAGTCTCACGATTAGGTTCAGAAGAGGATTTTTATTTTAATTGCTTTAATAAGTGAATTTAAGGATTCACTTTTTTTTTTGAATCAGTTTTTCAGACTCGTATAGTTGGGTTTCATTTTTTCATTGAGACAATATTTTTTTATATTTCCCATGCTTAGGAATATTATCCTTTTTTATGAACACTTTCTATTAACATGTTTTTGTGGAGAAAATCTTCTTTAAGATGGAAGGAATCAATGTTGGTTCCATAGACAATCTCAATCCAACTAGACCACCTATCATAGATGGAAATGATTTCAAATGTTAGAGAGATTGCATGAATACTTTCATTATTAATAATGGATTTGATAATTTCATTATTATTACTGGAGGATATAAAATCACGGACAACGATGTTAGTACCTTTACCAATAAAGAAAAGCATGAATATCAATTGAATTATAAGGTATGCAACACTTTGCTTTGTTCCATGACTAGAAACATATATAGCCGAATTTCATCTTGTGAAGTAGAAAATTGTATTTGGAAGAAAGTTGAAGTTACTCACATTAGAACATATAAAGATATTGAAACTAGAAGAGCCATGCTTAGAGCTGAATATCATGGTTTCTGGTTTCCTTATGGAGAACCCATTTGTAAGGTGCAACAAAGATTCAATACTATTGTGAATAATTTACAATCCATGGGTGATAAAGGAATATATGATTAATCTCTTGTTGATAAGATCATAGACATAATGCTGAATGAATGGGAATCCAAGAGAACTACTATTGATGAGATCAGAAAGGTTACACAGATTTACATAGATGAACGGTTTGGAACTCTTCTTCAGCATGAGACTAGAGTGAAGTCAGATGCTGATAACGTAAAGAAGAATGATAGAAAGGGAAGTGTTTCTTTTACTATAACTTTTAATCACATGAAAGGCAAGACTCCTGAGGGAGTTACCAGATCTAAATCTAAGAAAGTTTTTATCCAATCCGAATCTAGTGGAAGGGATTCCTTAAGAAATGAATTAGTAAATCTTGCTCGAATGAAGAACAAGATAGCTGGACAAAGGAACATTCAATATAGATATATGAAAAAGTAATGGAAAGATAAAAAAGACTCATAAGTTACATGTTATGAATTCAATAGAGCAGGATATATAAGAATTGATTATCCTATGATAAAGTGAAAATAAATAAAGTAGAAGCATTCCGAGAGAAACAGAAAGAAGTATTACAAGGATAAAGATAATAAATTCGTGAATGATAATGACACCAAGAGTTCCAGTGGTGGACACTCTTTAGATGAATCTTATGATTTATAATCTTCTGGACAGAATAATCATGGTCTAATAGCAATACTACCTACTAAAAATCACTATTTAAGGGCTAAAGTACACAATGCTGAATCATTGATCAATGTTTCTTTAAATAGAAATTATAGTAATGATAAATATTATAACGCTTCTGATGAAGAATCTTCTTCTGATGAAGATAATTCTTTACCTACTTACGAAGAAGTTTCTAGGATTGCCAAACTTTTTGAGATTGATAATTCAAAACTTATAAAGAAACATGATAAGGAAAATCCTAGGAATACTATTCTTACTTAAGAAATATCATATCTTTCTAAATATCTTCATAAGAAAATTGTTGATTTTGAAAGTATTAAAAAATTCACGAGGAAGTAAATTATGAGAAGAGTATACTTTCTAAATATCTAGAAAATGTAATTTCTAAGAGAAATCTTTTCGAGCCTAGATATTGTTCAAAATAAAATGTTTTTGAAGACAAAAACTTGGTTATCAAAATCAAATATGAAATATTTTTCTTTGAGGATGTGTTTTTCAAACATTACCTTAGTTAAAGAAAATTTTGATAATATGTATTATAAAATCCGACCTCTATGGAATAGTTCTGATTTTTGTTATGCTGGTTCTAAAACAATTTTTAGCAACAATTATTTTGTTCCTCAAAGTGCTTAATTCTATACTAAGTGTTAGTGTGGTGGACACTGGGGAAAAATGTTCCTTAAACAAAACCCAGTATTTTGGATTTCATAAAGCCTATTTTTCTAAGAATATGTGGGTGCCTAAAATTTTTCTTTCTGAAATTTCCGGATCCAAGAAATTTTGGATTCCAAAATTCTAAATATTTTGTTTTCAAGAATGTAGAGAAAGTACCAACACCAATACATGGTACACAGATAGTGGATGTTCCCATCATGTTACTGGAAACAAAAACTACGTTGAAAAGATTATGAAGACTAAAGGAGGAAAAGTAAATTTCGGAGATAATGATCAGGGGGAAATTATTGGTATAGCTATCATTATTATTCTTGGAAAAATGTTGATTTCAAATTTTTTATTTGTTAAGGGTCTTAATAACAACCTCATTAGCATAATCCAATTATGTGTTGAAGGTTACCTTGTGAATTTTAGGAATGACAAGTGCCTAGTACACAATTCCAATGATTAGTTTATACCTTATGCCCATAGGCAAGAGAATATTTACACACTAAACATATAAGACCTTAGGAGTCAAAATCTACCTTGCCTTAGTGCAATGGAGGATCATTCTTGGTTATGGAATTGAAGTTTAGGTCATTGTAACCTTAGGAACATATGAAAACTCTATATGAAAAGGTTAGTTAAGGATCTACTTGAGCTTATATTTGATTCCTCAAAAGTTTGTGACCCTTGTCAATATGGAAAGCAACATAAATCAAGTTTTAAATCAGTCGATGATGTCTCAACGACTGATGCATTACATCTAGTGCATATGGATCTTTTTTGTCCAACACAAACTAAAATAATTGGAGGCAAGTACTACATATTGGTCTTGGTTGATGATTACACTAGATTTGTGTGAGTTAATTTTATAACAAAGAAGTCCGAAGCTTTTTCTTAATTAAAAAGTTTTACAGCCTAAGTACAAAATGAAAAAATCCTTCCAATGAAAACTATTCATAGTGATCATGGAGGAGAACTTCAAAAGTATGATTTTGAATATTTTTGTTGTTGAAAATGCTTTATTCATAACTTCTCATCACCAAAACACCTCAATAGAATGGTGTTGTTGAAAGAAGAAACATAATTTTTCAAGAGATAACTAGAACCATGTTCAGTGATTATTCTGTAGCCAAGAATTTTTGGGTTGAAGTTGTAAGTACTGCTTGTTATACTATAAATCGAGTTTTGATTAGACCTTTTCATAATAAAACTTATTATGAGTTATTGAATGGAAGAAAACTGAGACTTTCCTACTTTAAGGATTTTGGTTTCAAGGTATTCATTCTAAATACTAAATATAATCTAAATAAATTTGCACCAAAATATGATGGGGGAATTTTCTTATGCTACTCCACTACTTCTAAGGAATATAGAGTTTTCAATAAAAACACTTGTATTGTGGAAGAGACAGTACATTTCAAATTTGATGAAACCGATCATTTTCTTTTTAAACAACCCCAACCTATATAATCAGATGTGTTTTAAAAAACGGATTATCAACCTATGATAGAAGATCCTTCTGATAAGGAAAATGTCAAAAAGATACTTCTGAAACATTTACCCCCATAAGATTTTCTACCCTATGATGATGAACATGTTTTACAAAACCCAAATAAGTTGTTTCTAAAGAATCATCATAGTGATGGAATCAGTGGTGATGTTAATGAACCTGTAAGGCCTAGAAGTACATTAAGAAAAGAAGTAGAGCATCTAGCATTAATTTCCCAATTAGAACCAAAAGGAACTGATGAATCTTTAGGTGATGATGATTGGATTATAGCCATGCAAGATGAAATAAATTAATTGAAAAGGAATAATGTCTGGACCTTGGTTGAATGAGATAGGAAAACATCTTTTATTGGAGTAAAATTGGTCTTCAGAAATAAGTGTGATGAAAATGGAATAAATGTTAGAAATAATGCTAGATTAGTTGCTAAACGATATAATCAACAATAATGAATAGACAATGAAGAAACATATTCTCCAGTAGCTAGACATCAATCTATTCATATTTTTCTTGCCTCTGCATCATTCTTCAATTTCAATCATTATCAAATGGATGTGAAATCTGCTTTCATTTATGGTTATGTTCAAGAGGATGTTTTTATTGAACAAACTCCTAGATTTGAAGATACAAAACATCCTGATCATGTTTTTAGACATACCAATGCTCTGTATGGAATTAAACAATCCCCTTGAGCTTGGTATGATAGACTTACATGATTTTTTTTTCAAAATAACTATGTTAAGGGAAATGTAGATGCAACCCTTTTTATAATGAAAGATAAGAAAAATGTGTTGATTGTTCAAATTTATGTTGATGACATTATATTGGTTCAACTAACCAATCTTTAACCAATCCCTTTGCGAATCTAGTGATATAAATTTTGAAATGAGTATGATGGGCGCGATAACATTTTTCCATGGTTTTCAAATCTCTAAAAAACAAGAAGGAATCAATATATCTAAAAATAATTATATTTAATATCATCTTAAAATGTATGGATATGAAACCAATAAAGGTATTAGTACTTCCATTGGTACCTTAAACACACATGATCTTGATGAAGCTGGGAAACAAGTAGATCAAATAATTTTTAGAGGTATGAGAGGAAGTTTACTTTACATAACATCTAGTCATCCAGACATAATGTTTTAAGTATGTGTGTGTGAAATATATCAATCCAATCCCATGGAATCTCACTTAAAGGTAGTGAAAATAATTTTTCGCTACATTAAAGGGACCCGTGGATTTACGACTCTTTCATACTTCTAGAAACGATTTTGTTTTAAAATGTATTTTGGATGCTTAATTTGGAGGATTTAAAATGAATAGAAAGAGTACATCTAGAACTTTTCAGTTCATATGAGATTCATTAGTTTTGTGGTCATGCAAGAAGCAGCACTGCTGAAGCGGATTATGTAGCAGCTGGATGTTGTTGTGCTGAAGTGTTCTGGATGCAACACACACTCACGGACTATGGTATGAGTTTTACCAAAACACAAATTTTGGGTGATAATACAAGTGTCATTTCCATTAGTAAAAACTCTACACATCACTCTCATTAAAAACACATAGATATTAGGTATCACTTTCTTAGGGACCACACACAAAAATGAGATATCATTCTTCAATTTATCGAAACGCAAGTTCAACTTGCTGAAATTTTTACAAAATCATTACCTTCTGATAGATTTGAATACATTAAATAGAAGTTAGTAATGATAACTGTAAGGTAATACACCTCATTAACATCCTGTTAAACCAATCTCCTTAGAGAAAAAACTCTTTTTTATATGGATAGTACATTTGTTTGATACTCTTTCATATTTTTTTAATTAAGTTTTTCATATTTTTTGTAATGAAGTTTTCCATATTTTTCGTAATGATGTTTTTTCATATTTTTTGCAATGAACGTTTTCATATTCTCTATATTGATGTTTTTCATATATTTCGTAATGAATTATTCATATTTTTCATAATGAAGTTTATCTTAAGTTTCTTAATGATGTTTTTAAAATTCTTCATAATGATGTTTTTCAAAATTTTAATAATGATCTTTCTTTTATTTTGGAAATGAAGATTTTTGTAATTAAGATTTTCATAATGAAGATATTTGTAATGAATATAATTGTAATGAAGATCTATATACTCATTTTTTTGTACTCAAGTTATTTTTTTGGAATCTAAAGTCCATCAAGATGAATTTTCCTCAATAAGAATAATTCTCATAAAAATCCGAATGGTATGATTCTTTCTTGAGTTTTTGTAATAAACATTTACTTTCTATTAGTTTATTTTTGTTTTAAAAATTTCTTGGATTATATTATTCTTAAATCCGAATTTTTTCTTTTAAAAAACTCAAAAGATCGGATCCTACCAAAATTTCCTTGCGGATATCATTTCAACCATCATAACATATCTAAAGAATTATCAGCCATTGGATTCAGATGTGATGTTCAACCGTCACTTCAACACCTATAAAAATTGGACCCTTGATGGTTGTCCCACATCGATTTTCAATTCATTCTCATGTCATAATGTCTGCTGATGTTCTTTCTCAAGAAATTTCTTCTGTCAAGCCGATTTCAGAGTAGAAAATTTACAGGGAGAGGTTGGTGCATCTTAAATTCTTCAATAAGTATGACTCTATTATTTCAAATAATAGCAAGCTTAATAGATGGGTGACTATATCCATATAAAATTAAGGAGCTCGAGATGTTTTGTATCTAGATCAACTTATAGAATTTTATGAATCAGTTTGTTTTTTCAAAGGAGATGGTAGAGAAAAAATTTCCATTAAAAGTTATGAAAAATCATATACACTTCTTTATACCAAGGATGCTATCTTGGTTGGGCTATCTAATAAAGGGGAAGCCGATTTGTTTTCCCACAAATTACCAGATGTGAAAGGATGTTTTGTAAAAGTGAAGGGTGTCAAATGTCTTGGACTTACAGATTTCAAGACCGCAAAAAATTATCACTTGTATACCAACAATTGGATCCTATAAATATGTGTTCATGTTCTTATCGTACTGAGAAATGGTTGAAAGGAAACTCTTAAGAAAAGTGATATATATATCGCATTTTTTTTAAATTTAGGTTAAATCAATATGAGGAAGAATATTCTAATTACGATCGAGAATATCAGGAATGGGAATCTGAGTGCACAGATAATCATGTATCCTTCCCTACTCTACATGTTGATAGTTTGGTGTCTTGAATCATTCAAGATCCCTTTTAGTTCCAAGACAAAGAATTGAAAAGTAATACTGATAAGCAATAATACCCTCAAGAGAATGAATGTTAGTTTCTCTAAGGAGTGAGGTAAGTATTATGATGTACTAGAGGGTGAAGCAGAAGTCTTTCTGAAGAATATAGAAGATGATAAACCATAAAAGAAAACTACAATGAAAATAAAATTGAAAGAAGTAGAATCTTAAGGTGAAACCACTAATGATAAGGACGCTCAATCCGCACCTCCAAAACCCAAGAAACAGAAGGCCTCTCCGAATGAAGTAGTAGCCAAATGGAGGGAGGATAAAAATAATCGGAAGTAAGGGGAACCACATTTTGGCCTACACCCTCCTGAGGCCATATAAATGAAGAGATAAAGCTATTGAATATATCGTGAAGCAAGCCAAATAGAAAAAGCATAAGAAGAAGATGTCAAAGGCATAGGTTGTGCAATCTCTTTTGAAGGCTACTGAAGTATCATCTAAAAACATTCATGTTCTGAAAACATTTTTACTAGAACCATTACTTGAGACACTGAGGAAAAAGTTTAGGACTCCAGAAAAAGTTCAAGAGAAGGTTTCTGAATAGATAGATGCTATGGAAGAAGTGTATGAAACGACAGAAAGTAGTAGTCGCCATGATGATCTGATTAAGAAAGATGAAGATTATCATGAGAAAGAAAGTGATTCCCAAAAATTTTCAATTCGGACTTCTCAAGCCAAATCATTGAAACTTGCTACCCATGGATTTGATGAGAAGGCTGATGAGGAAGTGAACAAATTATCTGAGGAAGAAAGCTATAATCATGTATTCATTCACCCTAAGGACATTGAGGTAGGAGCTAAAAAAGAAAAAATTGATGATGATAAGATTGTTTTGTTGTGTGAGAGTGAGTAGGAATCTCCAGATGAAGAAGCTATTCCGAAAACCAACAAGGGAAAACTAGTGGTTGTTGATTCCCCAATGAAAGCAATTTTGACGAAGAAGGAATCTACTGGAACTTATAAGAGGAATCTGGTTAAACTATAAGAATATTCATCACCATGAAAAATGTCAGATTGAGAGTCATCAGCTTTAAGACATGATTTTGTAGTTCAGTCATAAAAGAATATAGTGGACACCATTTCGATCTTTCCAACAATTGAATCAAGATTCCATATGCTCCTGGATAGCATGAATCAGAAATCAGACTCTATATCCATGGTGATGCATAAGTGTGTAATGATTGAGGCCGAATAGAAGAATTTCATATTCAACTATGAAGCAAACATAAAATCTTGCAAGAAAATGACCAACTGGTCGAAGAAGATCATTGATGATTTTAGAGAGATTGATCAATTTCAAGAAGATGTTAAGGATGATTTTGATACTAAAGACACCAAAATCAAGGATCATACAAATATCTTTGAGGAACATATAAATCTTGAATAAAATACCTAGATTCAGGATGTCAATGTTCTGAATGAGAAGTTGAATTATTTTTACCAAAATTGGAAAATAGAAAGGGATCTCCAGAATGAGATTCAAGAAAAGTTAGTGAAGCAAGATGGCTGGCTGAAGGCTTAGGAAGAGGACCTAAAGGCTCAAGATGGTAGGATCAAATCCTTAGAGACGAAATCAGAGGAGGATCAAAAATTGATAACGAAGCTGAAAACCATTGTGAAGAAGCTGATACCCAAAAAAAAGAACAAAAATAGATCCAAATAGGATCTTTTGTTGTATTTTTTTCCTCGTAAAAATTATTCCAATATTAATGAAAATGTGGTTGCTTGTTTTTTTTGATGTGTGTACTAATATTTCAGGTACCATATTTCTTTTCCATTCACTAAATCTCCTTTTGAAAATATTAAATGGGGAGAAAGGAAAAATAATTCTAAGTAAATAATAAATATCCCTAAGAAAGGAGGTGTTTATCTAAGGGGGAGTTCTCATTACGAAGATTTCCATACTCCAGATAATGAAAATTATCATTCTGGAAATATAGAATATGATATTTAGAGTTCAAAATCCAAAGGGGGAGTTAGTCGTATTCACCATTGACCCTGAATAAAGGGAGATAAGTTTTATTTTCAAAGATTCGTAAAATAATTTCTAAGTCCTTATATTTTTTTTCGTAATGTTGTTTGAGCTTTCCAAAAATGGAGATATTATTGATTCAATGGAGTTTTCCTTATGACTTTTCCATTCCTTTATAGTTGGGGAGATTTTTGAGTCATTAAGGTTTCCTTAAGACTTTACCATTTTTTCTTGTTTTGAAAATCACAAACACCTTATCTCAAGGAAAATCTCTTTTTACCCTATGTTTTACTTATCTAAGGAAAAATTACCTTCCCCACAAATATTTATCCTTATCATGTTTTCATTTCACATATCATAATTTTCATAAGTATAAAATTTAGTTTGAAACAAAAACCTCGGAATCTTATAAATTCCTAGATATGAAGCATTCTGTTTTTGAATCTGAATTCTTAGAATTCTGGTTACAAACTCTTCTGAGTTCTGACTCTGAATTTTGATTAAGAATTCTGGATACGAACTATTCTGAGTTTTGACTCCAAATTCTGATTACAAATTCTATATATGAACTCTTCTGAGTTCTAACTCAGAATTCAAATTAATAATTCTAGATACGAAATCTTCAGAGTTCTGACTCTGAATTCTGATTACGAATTTTGGATATGAATTCTCTTGAGTTTTGACTCAAAATTCTTCTTATGAATTCTAGATACGAATTCTCATGAGTTCTGACTCTGAATTCAAAATAAGAATACAAGTTACAAACTTCTCTGATTTCTGACTCCGAATTCTAATTACGAATTTTGTTTACGATCTTTTCTATGTTCTGAATCCATGTTCTCAGAATACAGACTCTAAAATCTTAGGAGTTCTGACTTCGAATTCTTATTAACTCTGACTCCGGACATTGTAAGTTATGGTTCTGAATTCTTGTGTATCCAGATTTCGAATTTCATCAAAATTTAGTCTCCATAATTCTGTAGAAATCGGGTTCCGAATTCCTAAAAAAATGAATATGAATATCCTTGTATTATAGACTCAGAATTCAGTTTTTGATAGACTCTGAACATTAATTTACATACATTCTGAATATTAGATTTTTGTTATGTAACCATATTTTTACTTACAATTTTTTTGTTATAAAATGATGTCGTGATTTCAGTGATTAACTAACTGTTCTTTGAGTGACACATATACAGGCCCCTCCGATATTTAAGGAAAAACATGACCATTGGAGGAGGGATCCAATGGTTGGAGATGTGCCTATATACAAAATCTCATTTCAAATAGGTCATTACTTTTGAAATTTTTGAAGCTCAGAACATTTAGAAGTGATTTCTATTGGTAGAGGCTCTTATAAACTCTCAGGCATCGTGCATAAAGTTTGAATGGATTGTTCAATCTTTTCTTTGTGCAGATTATCTTAGTGCAGAGGTGCGATTTCTGTGAAATCACAGAGTTCGGGTTGTGAAGTTAGAGGTGCCGATTTATTTACAAATCGAGGGCATATAGGGATAACAAGATAGACACCGATCTTTGGATTGAGGGCTTACAGGGGTTTGGGTAAGACATACTTTCTTGAAAGTATAAATCAAGGGAAATTTTATCTGGGGTTGTTGGATACCCTTCTCTTTGGGTTAAAAGAGTTACTATGTGTTACTTGTAGTATTTATATTTTTATTTCTATTTTACTTTTAATTTTTGAGGAATGTATAATCTTATTATACTTCCTTAGACTTGTACTATGATTTTATAAGATTCTATACTCTTTAAGGTAGAATCTGAATTTTAGTAAAAAAATTATAAGTTTCATTTCCAGAACCACTTTTCCATAAATAAATAAAGCAATTATATCTTAGAGGTGTTGGGTATTTTGGTTATGAAAAAATTTCCTTAGTGATTTTTAAATTATAGAATACACCCCCTCTTGTATTTAAGCATCCCATATTTACATTTTCGATCCTACACTTATGTATTATTGTTTATGGACATGTGATGAAGAAAATGTCTTATCATATAACCCATAGTGGATATTTTCATAATTTATGGGTGTTTTGGGAAATGGATAAAACTACATGAGAATGGCGGTATAATATGTGTCTAATAATAAGAGGAGGGAAACACATTATAGCATAGGAAAAGTGAGAAAGGTATAACACCGCTATAAAAAACTTATAGAACATGAAACTAGGAAAAATAAAGTGGATCATAAAGTCTTTATGTATTGTTATGAAATTCAGAATTCGAGTTTTTAAATAATATTGTTACAGTGAATGCGTCCACCGGTAAAGACCTGTTGAGAGTAGAGATATCTCAAACACATGGATAATTGTAATTTTCTTATGAGTGTAGATTCAAGGACCAATATACTTTCAAGGTCTCATTATTGATCATTCCCATAGATGGATGGGGGTACTTCCATATCACCATGGAATAATATTGAGGGATCTATGTACTAGTGAAACACTTAAATAGAAATATTTCTCATTTAGAATTATTATAATACAAATGTTAGGATACTCTGTGAATTTTATGTTTCCTTAAGATGGATGTGATTTTCTATAGCTTAACATAGGTAATATTGAATTATACATTTTATAGACAAGGTCACAAGAAGTGGAAAATATTTCTTGTGGTAAAAATTCAGGAGATAAGGGATTATTTGTTAACAATTTTAGGTTCATGTAATGTATAAAATATGATTCATAGTTTAAAATCATTTTATAATAATATTCTATTATGTAGTATAAGGTCAAGATACCAGGGGATTTATATTTGATATTTATGAAAATAATGATTATGTGAAAAAGGTGATCCCATTATTTCATCGATCACACACTGAAAAGATACAAGAAATTAATTTTTTTGTCGAACCACTTGGTTAGAGTGGGGGTTAGATAGGAATTCTTGGAGGGTCCTAGGTTAAATTTTCATGGAATCAATATATATCCTAATTTATCATGAATTAATCCTAATTTTATTTATGTAACACTACTTACCAAAAGATAAAAAACACATGCAGGAATAGACATTAGGGTGTCACATTGATTTAGGGATATATAAATAACCCAATATGTATGTGGAGGATTGAAATATAAGATAAACATGGGTATTTTGGTTTATAAATTTCAAGGTTATTCCAATTTAAAAGAATTCACCTGTCACTATTTATCATATAGTATTACGTATAAATTAACACATAGTTCATGTATTTTTGTGCAACAATAGATATAGGGAGTATATAAACTAATGATAGAATAACAGATATATCCTACTGGTATCGGAATCAAATAAAGAAGATTAACCCAAATTAATTAGATTAATGTTTTACATGAAATGCCAAATATTTTAATATTAAAAATATTTATTAAAAGACAAAACCACTTTTCAGTTTCATGATGTCTGAAAAATAATATATAAATGAATAGGATTATAAAACAAAATATTTTTTCCAATGTAATTCATTCTCTCACTGTGAAACATGTGGTGATTGATTGCTTTTCCACATAGACGAAGAGTTATAATTTTCAGAATATATTAATTGGGATGTTTAATGTTAGGAAACAAAAATGTTATCATATAAATTATATTTTTGTGATTATGACCAATAGGAGTGAATTTTCATTAAATTTGGTTGGTAGATGAAATTTTAGTGTGCATTAGGGCCCCCATAGATATGGATGTCATATTTACAATGAATGAGATACGAAATATTTAGGGTTTTCATATTTTCATAGGATGCAATATGGTGTTCCACTATGTATCCTAATTATTTAGGAATGAAGGAACAAATTTTCATTTGTACGGGAATGATAAGGATTTTTATTATAGAGGCCAACATAAAAATATGTGAAATTAATGACAAGTCTTTATATTGAGAGGTGGATATATACAGTGATATTTTCATCTTTGAATAATATTTTAGATCTCTCCATAAATATTTATAATAACTTATTATGAATCATAATATTTGGTGTTCAAGTATAGGGATTGTCATATCCCGATATTTTTAAAGAGAACCATTTGATCAATATCATACATGATACACAACATTTATCATAAATGAACAACATAATATTTTAATATAATATTATAGTTATCATAATTCCATTATAATGGTGAAAATGAAACAGATTAACTAAATTGGGAATCTATGCTTTCCACATGATTATCTAATGATTCAATGGTAAACAAAAAGATTAAGAAATTAAATAAAAACCAAATGGAACATAAATGATTTGTTTTCATGAAAAAAAATTAAGAGAGAGTACATGTTCATATAAATTAATAAAAAACACATTTAGTATTATATTTATAAAATATAAATTAAATATAATACTTGAAATTCATCTTATGTGTTTTTATGTTTTTTATAAGAACTAGTACAATTTACGAATAAAATCACTGATTCTTTCTAAAATTATAGTTTTACCAGCTTTTTATGGTGAAACCATTGTAAATTTATTTTTTGTAAAAAAATTATGCGTTTTTGATAAAATAAGATTTTTATTTTGAATTGGGACATAAAAATTTAAATTGGATAAATTTTTGGTATTTTTAGACAAATTATATATTTTATGGGACATTAAAAACTACTGCATTTTAGGAAAAAACTACTTTTTCTCTAATTTTTTATTATTTTTATATTGTTAATTTACATGGTTTAACTATATAATTATATTATTTTCATATCAAATAATAAAATTTAATTTCGTTAGATTTTTTTCTTCAAATTGAAATCAGTAATAAAAATATTTCAATCCTTTCAAAGATTCACTTTGAAATACCGATTTTTCAGTTTTGTATATAGAATTAAATTTAAATATAATTTCCCAAATTCTATAAATTATGTTACATAAATTATATTCCATATTTTCAATGAATATCCACCAATTATTTTGTAATGTAAATTTCATTTTTATATAAAAAAACTATACCATTGTAAATAAATTACTTACAGTAGTAAATGAATATTTCAAAAAAGGGCTTAAATTAAAAGCTAAAAGAATAAAAATCCATAAAACGTTAAAGTTTAAAAGTTTTTAGAGGTGTGAATAGACCCTAACATTAATATAAATCATTAATTACAATCCAATGTCATGGAATTTAATTCCACATCTATATGGTTATCTTTAATATAAAATAATTAATAAATTAACCACTTGAGCATACCTCTCCTCAAGTATAAATAAAAACCCTCACCTCACCATTGTTACCCAAAAATATATTTCTATCCTAAAATATCTTCCAAAGACACTCCTACTCACTCTCCATAAAAAATTTTCTACTAATCTCATCAAAATACAAAATCCAAGGTCCTCAACGAATTTTCAGGGAGGGCATATTCAAGAGGTAATTCTCTCAATGTACATATCCTGATTTCTTTTCATTTTATAATTCTTGATCACATAAATTATATATCAATGTATGATATATAATTAATAATTTAAATATATTAATTTTACTAATCTAATGGAATATCTCAATACCTTTTCATTTCTCACCTCCTTTTATTTTATAAAACAAAATTGTTTCCCAAGTTATACAGTTAATCACCTCTAGGAATAAGGTTTTTTTGTTTTTACATTACTGACATCATAGAATCTATTTAAACTATAAAAATAATTATTTAATATTTATATTATAACCAATTTAACATTCTGGTTATTTTATATGAAATATTTCTTCATGCTTTAAAAATTGTGGTTATACGATAACTTAGTTTGGGGATGTGTGCACTACTGCCTCCCCAAAAAGATGTCATTTGGTCACTCATCACAATGAATCAATTAAAGATTTTTTAAACAATTATTAAATAATTGAAATTTTATTGATACAATAATTATATAACATATGTATAAATATTTACATACCTTTAATTCATTGTTCGTTATTTCAATGTGACAAGAAAATAAAAAAATATATCATTCTTTTGTACGTACGACCAATCGTCTCCATGAATGGTGTTTTTAGTTATCCATAATATATTAAAATAAATAATTATATAATTAATAAATATGGTATTTATATCATTTTTTATATTTGGTAGATGATGGAATTGTGACCACATTGGTTATGGACATAAAACAATGTTCATTTTTAAACTAAAGAACCAAATATCGACAAATCCTCAGATATAAATATAAATATATATTGATTTTTCTAACATTTTAACAAGTTATATTATATTAATAACAAACATTTAAAATTTCATCAATAAATTATAATTTAACATATTTTTATTTTTCAGCAAGATAAAGAAAACACATGAAAAATATGGCTCAAGTAAAGGGACATCATATCATTCTTACTTCTTTGACTAATTTCATGATAATATAAACCTTTTATGTTTACTTATGTTTAGATGCAACCACTATTAAATTTCAATTCCTTTTTTTAACTATAATATTGATATTTAATATTTTGGTAAATTTTTTAATTATTGGAGTGTAGGATTTAAATGTTCGAAGTGGTATGGGTCACTATAAATGTTTAAACATATTATTAACATTTCATTTTCTAAATTATATCGATTAAAATAATTATTTTTATATATATAAAAGTAATAAAAATGGAATATTATAACTATTTTTAATATCATTCTATGGTTTCCAAGAGGAATATTTTTTATGATTTTTTTTACTTTCTTTACAAAATTAAAAAATAAATTTCTTAAATGTAAGTGGAAACAATAACATAACCACAAAAAAACCATTATTTGATATTTGGATTCCTCTATAAGATGTAAATTTTTTAAAAGAAAAAGAAAATCCCTTATTCCCATTTTTTTGGTATTTGAATTCTGATAATCATTTCGAAGATGGATTGACTATTTCAAAATCATAAAATGTTTTGTTTTGATTGAAAATTAATTTTTTATGAGTAAAATAGTGATAATTGAAATATTTTATATCTTATGATTATATAATGGTACTAGGAAATTTGATGGGTGGTTACATGATAAACCAAATATGGATGGTCACGTGATAATCCAAGTATGGTGGGTTTCATGATAAACCAAGTTAGGGTGTTTAGTTTATAACATAAAATTCATTTGGTGTTGAATTCAATCATATGTCTATTTCATTTAGTGATACGTTTTGAAGTATGTAAAATGGTTTTTCCATTTACATATGGTTTTTTTCCATGTTAACTTTTTTATAAATTTTTTGGGTTTATGGTAATATTTATATTATAAAAGGGTATGTAATGAGATTATATTTAGGGAAGAGTATTTATAATAATTTAAAGCTTAAAATTATTACATTATGATAAGGTATTCATGGATTAATTTTTTAGCATGATTATTAGTTATCCTACATTGTATATCCCTTAATAAGATTTTAATGCTCATCAAAATTTTTGAAATATTTTTATTTAATTTAAATGAGAATATAGTCAAGGATGGTATGACGGAAATGTAATGATTATTAGACTTGAAACAATATCATGTTTTTTTAATAAATTTTTTATGAAAAAATAGATAATCAGTAAAAGTATCTACTTTGTAATAATTTAGTGTTTTTGTAGGAGTTATCACCCAATTTTATAAGTCACTAATGTTGAAAATATCTTCAATGTGATATAACTAAAAATTATTTTCATAACTCAATATTAGGAAATACATATGTTTAGTTTCTTATATGGATCCCAAAAATATTGGTATTTAATGTAGGAGGAGACATCTTTATTAGTGCAAGTCAAACAAATAGGAAAACATCACTCCACAAATGTAAAAATGGTTATTTTTTTGAAGAAATGTGAATAGAAAATATACCATTTGACATTGTATGGATTTATAAAAAATATTTTCATAGAATCCTTTTATACGAATGAATTATGATTTTCTTATTCCATAATTTGAAGGATGATGACATGGATAACATTTGGGTGTTAAACATGACAGTGTCCACCTTCTTTATTTAAAAAAAGTCATGTTCATTCCCTTTCTGTTGATATAAATAAAAAATTCTTGAGGTTCTCCTTTGGGTATCAATCCAACTCATATATTATATAGATGTACATTTAAAGAAATCTAAAAACAATCACTACTTTCACTACTAAAATCATGATCATTAATGGTGATTTTAGTACTATTTTGAATCATAATGAGAACTCTAGGAATAATTTCAAGGGTCCTACTGCAGTTTATTTTTCTTCATGAATTTTTCTGTGAAACCTAACTAAAGATAAAATTGATGGTTCTAATTACACATGGATAAAATACACTAAAAATAGGAGGCATGCTTTTATATTTAATAGATGCGTTGTTTAGCTTCATGAAAAGAGTGATACTATGTAGTATTGTGGATTCACATATCACAAAATCCATTATGTTCAAAATGATATCTCTTTTTATGTTTTTATAATATTAATAAGGGCATACCGTATTCCATTCAAATTCAAAATTTGTATGCATGACACCCATAGATTCAGGAAGGTCATCTTGACCTACTTGAAGAAGGATTCCCATAGAAGATCTCTTGAAACTCATTGAATTTTTTAAAGAAGCATTAAATATATTTTATGAGTAGATAAATGAGTCATTCTAAATGAATTATGAGGAGGTCAATGAATATTAGAATCATCATAGTCACTATCAAATTTAAAATCTCAAAAAAAATTACCCTCTTAGAGATAAAATTTAGGCTCTATCAAAGCTTTCTGTCCTTCTTTCCCTCAAACAAAGGATTACTCAAAATCTGTAAAATATCAAGTGTCTTAAATAAGGTGAATAGAAGGTATTATTTTAAATTATCTTCAATTGTACAATAAGGTTATGATATGGGACATAACCCAAAATATAAATGGATTTCTCATTACTTCATTGAATTAAATTTATAATCCAATTTTTCAATTATTAATGTATTATACTTAGATGAAGGGAGTTATAATACCTCCATGATTATTGGAAATATTATGATAAATATTGATGATCTAAAAAATTATATGTTATCAAAGACAAATATTGATGTGGATGTTAGATCTATTGTTTTATCACAGAAATTTAAATTTATCGCTGGTCGTGACGGTTTAACATTCCAATTTTCATAGTTCTACATGGACAATATTCATGATGATGTCACTTGGGTAGTGACAAAATATTTTTATTATTTTTGTTGTTCATATGATTTAAAATAAATAAAATCACTTATTTCTAGGAAATATAATTCATTAGGCATCATTAATTTATGGGCAGTTCCTATTTTGAACACGATATCTAAGATAATTACTAAAATTATTCATATTAAGATTGGAAAAATTGTAGGAGGACTTATAATATAAAATATTTTTGATTTTCTAAATGGAAGAAATATTTAAAATTCACATTTCATAGCCTCAAAATATGTCAAAATCATGAAAAAGGTAGTTAAATTTGTCAATATTTCTATTCAAATTGATATAGCCAACAATTTTTAAATGATAAACTACAGATTAATTTTTTTCAATCTGTAGGATAGATGGGTTTTCTATTTTATTTCATTAATTGGTTTAATACCATGTTTTTATTCAACATAATATTAATTCTCATTAATGGATCCCTAGTGGGCCTCTTTAAATATTCAAGATGTTTATGAAAGGGTGACCCTCTTTATATACTTCATTTTCCTATTTATGAGGAATTTATTACCAATTTCTTTATTTATCTTATAGAAGATGATATCTATTAAAAAATATGTGCTTGATGAATGATGTTCACTCCCTCACAAATTCTCATTGTCGACGAAATATTTATTTTTCAATAGGCCTCTAAATGAACAATTTCCTCCATAATAGATGTTTTTTTGTGTTATGAGGATATTTATGGACAAGTTATCATCTGGATTAATTCATTCATTTTCCTTAGAAATGGAGTTTCTACCTCTAGAAAAAATAAAAATTCAGAATTACGTGGCTTTAGAATGGGGATTAACTCCATTATATTTCATGGTTTACTTATTATCGTGGTTGAAGACAAATTTAGTCATATGGGTGACATTTTTTGTTAAATTATTTCTAAAATGGAAAACTGGAATGGAAGATCCCGGTATTAAAAAGGAAGAAATTGTATGATCAAATCATCGGTCACCACTATGTTTGATTGTGATTTATATTTATATAGATAGAATTAAAATTTCATCATGATGAATGATGATCTAATTTAAAATTACATTTAGATTGGCTCAATCTAAGAGAAAAAACTTATTTCTATTTACTATAATAAATTCATCAATCCTGTTGAAATGGGGTGAATGGGTTTCAATGATTTAATAATATTTATTGACACACTTATAAATATTATCACTAGGAAAATTATTAAATTCAATGATGAGCCTCCATTTTTTATCAAAAATTAGGTCACTAATGTAATCCTTAGTGGGAAGATATAATATCTTCTTCTATTCATTTTGACATTCACTTAATCAATCATACAATAATATTATGAATTTCGTTATGTGGATGGTTTGTAAGAGCTCAAATTTAAATAGTTCGAATACATTATTGTTTGTTCTCCAACTGACTGAAGATTTCATAGGCACCCATTATCTAATGGAGATGTCTATTTTTTAGTTGAATTATAATTTATATGTGTTGAATGAATTTTTACCCATAAAATTCTTCATGAATTTAGATATATAACAGTATATTGATTCTGAAATTCATTTTCGGACACAAATTCAATTGGTCATCTTAACACTAGGAATTTCTACACAATAATATGTGGTAACTAAAATAGTACGCATGTCTGTCCTATATTATTTTTAAACTATTTTAATTCCCCCGGATAGGGCCCTACTTCTTTTTAAAATCTCTAAGATTTGTCTTCCATTACAGTACCAGCTCCAAATGTCTAGGATATAGCATTCCCCTATCTACTTCCATTTTTTGAGTGGTGCTGAGTGCATTGACCATAATTTTTTTCATTCATATTCATTCCATATTATTTGAATACATTTAGGTTGACTTCCAAATGACACTGTATAAGGGATTATTTCGAAATATTTTGATTTCAGTCATAATGTCAAAGTATAGAGAGTATTATATGAACCTCTTAACTGAAAAAACCCTCTTCTATAGACAATTACCCAAGATATGTAATGAATTACTTTATCAATGTAATTGGGTTCCCTCATTTTGTTTGGGAATAAATAGATTCATTGATTTGTGGTGGTTGGATCCAAAATTTAATCATGTATAATCAATATTGGTAAAATTGATCTTATTACATTATGGTTGTTTGGTGTTATTAGAATTGAAAAAACCACTTGTTACAAAATCAATTCTTTTGATCCATTTAATCACATCATAGATCAATGTGAACAATGATGGGGATGTTTTGGTTCCCCAAGGACTTTGGGGTATAATGATGTACTTTATAATTATCATTTCCTTTTCAACGGATGCTTATTTAATTACCTTTGTAATTGTACACCATTTGTAGATGAATTATGGGGCATCATTCCTGAAAATTTTTATGTTATTATTCATGATTAGGGGACCCTTTTTTATTGAATCTGATTATAAATTAATAATGAATGCATTGAAATCTCTATCAGGATATGGTGAATGGATTATTATTACTACCTATAATAAATGTCTCTGTGAGGTAAATTCTTTTTGTTTGAATGTTAGACATTTTTACAGGGATGCCAATCAAATTTAAGTTCATGTTTTTAAAAGGATAATTTTGGACCTGAGCTCGATGTCTTGCATTGTAACTACATATAATTTCTAATACTTTCATAATAATGATGTGGGTGTGGGTGTTCATATGTGTATTTGCAACAATTTTTTATAATTATATTTTAAATATTTTAATATATTTTTAATGAGAGAGCATGAATGGGTGTAAAAATTGACTGGTATATTGTTCTTGGTATCCCCCTTGATTAAGAAATATGATCAATAATAATATATGAATTTTATAATGTAATACACTCCAATTATGAATAATATTTTATAGGTTTCTTTCAAGGAATCATGATTGTTTTGTGTGCTAACTCCACATCACAATTTTCTATATAATGGAGATGGTACCTTTTGTTGATTGTAGTGATGTATAATTCTTTTGAATCTCATATTTTTGTAGAATGTGTAAAAATTTTAAATCATTAAACTATATTTTTCTAATATAATTTTGTGAGTGTCTTTCTCCAATGGTATAATAATATATGGTGGAATGATGGGAAGGATAATTTATGTCAATTTGTGCAACAATTTTTACCATAACCAATGGAATATTGGATTTCATGTGTAGAAAATGTAGATTATGGTGTGATATGCCCAAAAATAATTTAATAGATTGATTGATTAAACATTCATTAATTTCATTAAAAATTGTATAGAAACGTTAGGTTATGTCTAATTTAATTTCCTTATACATTTAATTTAATTCATGTCATAATATGATGATTGGTAGGAGTGGGTATATTATTCATCATACAACAGTTTCCACTCAGAAGAGTGTAAATTTGTGTTATTTTGTAATAATATAGTTTTACTAAAAACAAATCTATTGATTATATTATATATCAAAAGTATAGTGATAGTATTTTTATATACATATATGACTACTATATCTTCTTGAAATTTAGTATAATAGTTTGTGGTATTAAAAATGAACATGAAATAAGAAAATGTATTAGGGGATATAATAATCAAGGAATCAATTCACCCACATAGATAATGGATAAGAGTATATAGTGGTTTGTCATCTCCCAATGGATGTCTGATGAAAATATTATATTAAGAGAATATATGGAAACTAATGGTGAACTTTATGAAATTTTCAGCCTTCAAATTTTATACATTACAATATATTCTGATATATTGGTGGATTTATTTCTATTTTTATGGGAACCAAAAATGATAGAATGGGATTCATGCATTATAATGAGTTTGTCACGTCCCTAAATGCATATAAAATAAATTACATAAATCCCTCATAAATTTCTAACAATTTATAAATTGGGGCCACTATAGTAGATGAATTTAATTTTTCTATGATGAATCTTCTATATATATTTTTAGCACCGATTTTGATAGAAGTATCCCATCGTAGATGAAAACTATAATCAATGAATTCAATGAACGAGTAATCCAATATAGAATTAATATGCTTTCATCATTGTTAGCGATGTCATTAAAATTAATTATGGCCAAATCGATTTTTTTTGTTATTTTCATAAAACCCACATGGAAAAGAGGGAACCACGTTTCACCATACAATACCCGAAATTCAAAAGATGGGTCAAAATTCAAAATTCCAAAAAGTAAAGGCACCACCGTGGGAACTAAATCACGCAAATCACTCACCGCCGGTAAACTCACCTCCGATAAACTTGCTAACGCCACCATTATCACAACACAGTAGGGATCATTTTTTCATCGCCATCCCTAACAAACGTCGATATGTTGTCATGCCATCCTCTCAACACCTTCTTCGCAGTCAATACACCTGTCTCCGGAGAATATAACCATTGTCAAACACCATACCACTAGAACACCATCCATCATCCACGCCATCCTAATGCCACACCAGAACGCTGGAGACAGTCTCGGTCATCGTCCCCCAAAACACCCAATTTACAGAACGAACTCACCACATAAGAACACTCAACACAGATCCATCGACCATCAAAACCAAACAATAACAAAAACTACTCCAAAAACACAAAAAAGGGTTCATTGTTTTAGAAACATCAAGCAGATTGACCGTATTAGAAGAATCACCAAACATTCATAGATGACTAGAGGAAAAAATCCAAAAGAAACCGAAACAACACATTGACTATGACAAAACTTGAATTTCAAGGAAGAAGAAACACCGAGTAGTAGAAGAATCACCAAACTTTCATAATGAATAAACTTCAAATCCGACCTGGAGAGGCGCGGTGGAACATAGGATCAGAGAAGTTTGGAGTGGGATGAGGCTTCCACAGATAACCGCCTTCGACAGCAACACCATGAATGATGAATTAACCTCAATAGAACGAAAACCCAGATCCAAGGAGAGGAGAGAAAACAGGGTAGAGCAAAGATAATAGAGATAGAAATGGGCCGGAAGGAGTATCCCCGTCGTGAGAAAACCCAGGGGGGATGTAATTTGAGGCCAACAGAGAAAGAGACGGGTCAGAAAGAGCCTCTCTGTCACATGGAATCCTTAGGGGAAGAATAATGTGCTTGAGGGAGTGCTTCGGGGGAGAACGGGGCCATTCCTTTTAAAATTATTTATAATAAAAAGATTATTAGTGATGATTGTGGAGACCATCCAATGAGTGAAAACTATAGGACCATTTCATAGAGGTTTTCTTCCTACATATTAATTATCTCCATTAAATAAGAAATATTCATATCACTATGTGACTGAAAAAAGGGTTCGATGTTTTTCACATATCAGAGACATAATATATTTCTCCCCCTTGATGGTATATTCAATATTTATTTGTCTAATTATACCTAGTGAAACATGTATTATGTTGAGATGAGATAATGGTTCACTAATTTTTTATTTACAATTACAAAAGAGTTATTTAAACATCACATAATGTTTGGATCATCGCTCTTAATGGAGGATGGAATTGGGAATGAATTACATGTTTTTGGAAATGGGAACAATTCCCAAATATTACTAATTATTTTAAAGTTTATTCATTATTATATGTATTTGTATATTAGAATATATTTCAATATATATCTCCAATCCACAATTGGTATCATATACGTCAAATTCATTCTCCTTGGGTAGATCCTTAATTATTACAACTCTCTTTGATGTTGGGCGCACTATGAAGAAATCTTCTAAGGAGTAGATATTTATTTCTTTTTGGAGAAATGAAAATATACAAAGTTATATCAATATAACTAAAACAATTCTAGATTTCATCTTAACATTTGAAAACTAAATATAAAAATGGTTAGATCTATATGTGAGACAAAATATTTTTTTTATAATGTGGATAATGACTCACCATATATTCTATAAAGACCACTTTCAAATAGTTCTTTTCAAGGATCTAATTCAATGTATTAATTTCCAATAATAATTAATTGATGTAATGTATGATTTCATCAATTCATTAATTTTTATTCAAATATATTTTTAATATAGTTGAATTCATTAAATATTTAATATACATAATTAAAGGAAATAAATTATTTTGTTGTATTATATTATGAATGTTTAGGAAATTGTACATTTTATCATCAAAGAATTTTTATAAATCATCACCACTATATTAAAAATCATTTTTTATATAGCTATTGAATGGTGTTAATTTACCCATTACAATATCAGTTGATTTAATAATGAAGAAATGGTTTCCAGAGAGTCCTATATGTTCTAGGAGATTTTTAGGTGGATTCATATAAACTAATTCAACAATATTTTTTGGAATACATTAATTTCAATATTGAAGACCAATAATTTAAAATACAACTATATTTTACCCTAAAAGAACTCCCATGTGATTAATATATAGGTTTCTACAAATTATTGCCATCTAATACCTTAATATCATAAAACTAAATACAACACTGCTATGATTAGACCATGAGGATATCCAAATTTTATTATAATTATTTACATAATAATTTTTTTGTTCTTTTGAATGAAAATTTAGAATTTAGTTCCAAAAATCATTAATATAAACTATTCATTCAATGTAATGCCCCAAAGCTTGACATACATGGACATTACATTACTTTTGAGGAATACATAATAAAAACCAACACTCAAGAAACGTAATAGTATAGTGTCTTTGGAAACTCAGAACATAATCTTCGAATCATGGTGAATGATCTGCAACATCTCCCACAAAGATCTTCCCCTTTGTGTTTTCTTACCTAAATCCTTTTTTTATATCTTGGGAAAAGAAAACTTATAAAGGGTGAGATCAAATTCTAATTAAGGGTAATCATGGAGAAAATAAAACAAACCATATACATTTTAACTTAAAAACATGAACATATTGTTTAAACATCAAAATCATGGTCAATGAAATAAAACATGGAAGTACGTAATAAATATATCATAATAGAACATGAATCATGATTAAATAGTATGGGAATAAATAATGTAATTGTGTAAAATCATTAATAACTTGATATTATTTCCATATTATCCAAGTCATTGCTGCCAAGACCATCTTAGTGGACACAGTCACTTTTCTGAATCGAGTTCACTCCTCGTTCCAGTCCTGTATCACTGAATCAGATTAACATACCATTCCAGCCATGTATATCTCATGAGATATAAATATTTACCAAATGCATTTTAGGGAGATATAGGTCCCACCCATCTCATAATTAAATAATTATTATGTGTTCCACAACATGAACATAAGTCATTCATCATTACCCAAAGAATAAAATGGGTTTCATAAACATCATTCCATCATAACATAACCCATATAAAAAATCGATATCATATCATCATAATAAAAGTGAAACCATCTAAATCATAGATACATTATAATTGAAACATTCACATATGAAATAATGTCATCTTAGATGGAAAATCGTTTTGATAAAACAGTTTAAATGAATTCTTGATGAAAATATCCTTTCTTATTCAAAATAATTTTTTTTCACAAAATGCCAAGTAATTTTAAAAGAAAATGATTTTGTTGAAAATAGTCATTAAATATTGTATAGTAAGTTTCATAAAAATAAGGAGTTATGAAACCGTAAAAATCAGTTCATGCAGTATAAGTTAAAAAAAATATTCTCCTCGTACTTTTGTCGAAAAGTCAAAAAGCACCACGTATGGTAAACAAAAGAAAGAATCTTTCCATAAAACAATGTAAAAGTCATATAGGGGTAAACATTACTTTAAAAATGCATTGAAGAATATTAAACACTTCATGAAAAACATTTTTGTGGACATGGCTGAAAATTATAACACTATTAAATAATTAAGAATAAACAATCTCGGATAAAAACGACATTGGAAAAGTTATCCCTTACCTTATGTCTGATATGCTTTGTATATATCCAAAAATCCTGTATAATGATTTAAATAATTAAATTGACTTATTAATGAATCATATTCATTGTTATGATAACATATTTGGTTCACTTATTACTTTATATTACTCATTCTTTTGTAAATTTCATGTTAAAGCAAAGTTTTGGGTAAAATCGTTTCATTTATCATACGTGTTTCGATTTGTTGTTCTTGATATTATTACTTATATCCTTATTTACTTATATTTATAATGTAAAACATGATTAATATATAATATATATTCAGAATATAAATATATATGATAGATCGATAAATGGAATGAAATAAACCGTTCATGGAGACGGTAGGACGTACGTACGAATGAACGCTATTTTTGTTTCCTTATTGAATTGAATGGAATTATGTAAATAAAACATATATGTACATAAATACAATATAATTATTATTTAATATATTTCATTATTATTAGTTATATATAGTTTATAATCATACTTGAATGGTTAATCATGTAAAATGAATCTCATCGCGTTTGTGGAGACGGTAGTTCGTACGTACGCATGAGCGATGATATCATTCCCATAATTATTGAATAGAATTGGAGTGGATGATATAATATATCAGAATCATTATAATGTTATACTAACCATATATAGTTATTTTTTACACCATTATACTCATCCAATTAATGTGGTGGTGGAAAAACCGATTACACCATGGCGTGGAGACTGTATTCCGTACATACGCACGCGCGGTGATTTCATTTTCCGTTGGATGGATAGAAGGTGAAATGTAGTTGTTTCATATTTATAATATCATATCAGTATATTATTGATACTTATTTTATTAAATTACAATGAAACAACTAAATAAGATGATGTTGAAAAGAAAGAAACTTGAAAGAATCGGTTGATGAAATTACCTCTTCTTCGACGCACCTCCTTTAAGCTTCCACTTAAGGGACTAGAGATGGTCTTTTGGGAGGCCCAGAACCTCCAAAATGTTTCTAGGGATGTGGAAACGAGAAATGGGAAGGGTTCTTACGATATTTAATGGTCAAATTGTTGTGAAGAGGAGAGGGAGGAGGTTCCCTTTTATAAGGGATGAGAGGGGCACCATTGGAAAACTCAAAAACATTAATTTATAATTAATCAATGCCCACGTAAAAACCTCCAAAAAAGACTAATATTAAAATATTAGATGTTATATGGTTGTAATATCATCAAATAATAAAATTTAGACAAGTTTGAAATTTATTTTAAACCTTATCAACTTGATTTATCAGTATTTAATTTATTTAATCTTATTTGTGATAATAAGATTCAAAATTTTAAATTGTTATAAATTATTACTTATGTGTTGTGAATTCTCCATAATTGGATTATTTATTACATTTATGACCATATGAAGTTTAATTTATAATTTTAAAATATTTTTGTGATTTTTAATCAATTTAATAATATGTTATTTTTATAAAATAGAAATAGTATTAATTTTAACACTATTTATTTATTTGAATTTAAATTAAATCCACAGAGAGGATATATTCGAACCAAAATATTTAAAAGATTCCAAACATGTCATATGAATCTAGAAAATTTGTTTAGAACATTAATTAGTTCACATAATGTTTATTTTAATATTCATATAACCATGTTATTGATTTTTCTCTTAACAAAACAATTATTACATCATTTTTGTATAATAATATAATATACTTCTTAGTTGTATAAACAATATAAATAAAAACCTATGATAAATATAAATATAATAACTTTCATAATAATATTTTTACTTGAATTTATTATCTTAAAATCAAAACATTTAAATTGATATATTTATTAAATTATGAAGGTGGCATCTCTGACATCATTTAAAATAAAATAATACAAATGTCCTAATCTGTTTTATAAGGCTCCAAATGGTCCAAAAATAGACCCATGGATTATTAGGGTATATAAATACTATAAAAATAAGTTTTGGTCAAGTTTATGGTCCTTTTTTGGGTATTATTATTTTAATAAAAACTATATTACTTATTTTTCACTAAATAAACAATTTCTGCATCACTATTGTGTCACCATTAATTCAAATTATTTAATCCCTAAAAATACTAAATAAATTCACATGATGTATATAATTTTATTATATTTCTATATAATATTCATGTTTGAAGTTTCATGAAGTTTATAACTAAATTACAATTATTATACTTATAATATTTAAGAGAGTGACATGTTGTCACTTTCTTTGGTTTTAATAATAATTAAATTATTTTCATTTTCAAAAGTCTTTAAAATGATTATATTCCTACTAATAGGTGATATGGGTCTACTTTTAGTCATCCAATATAATTTTTTCAGGTGTAGGGTAATTTTATAATCTTTTAATTACCCATATTTAACCGATTTACCTTTAACTGCAGTAAATAAAAATTACCGTAGTTACAATTTATAATATAAAAAAAATAAAATTAAGCTATCAACATAATTTGGACCCAATAAATTCAAATATGGAATCCATTTTTAAAAATTCAAAACATAGAATTTTTAGTAATTAATTTAATATTAATCCCATTGTTAAGAAAACAGGTTTAAAAGTCAAAACATTTCAAAAGATTGCAATGTTTTTACCTATGAATTCAATGTAAAATTAATAGTAATGACATAAAATATATTAAATGGTAAAAATATATTCTATTTATACTTTAAAATCATTAAAAATTAAAATTTATCCATATAAATTATCTCGATAATAAAAGTTGCTTTTAATTAAAATTTTCTGTATTTTTACTATTCATCATAATAAGAAACTTATCAGAAAAATATCAAAAATTTATCCAAAGTAAATTTTTATATCATGGTTCAAAAGAAGAAATTTATTTTGTAATATTTAACTTATAAAATTTTCAAAAACTATATTTAATGTGGGTGCGCCATCAAAAGGCGGGAAAACTGTTTTTTTTTTTAAATTCTTATTTTAACAGGAAATTTTATTCTGTTTTCATACCATGTTTTAGAAAATTATTAAGATGAATAATAATGATATAAAATTAAAAATGTTTTAATACTATTCCTAAAGGCTCATTCATAATAACATTATAACAATATATAGTTGTTTAGTGAAACCCGGTATTCCGTACAATACACGCTATCGAGGAAGGTCGTGATTGCGTGTAAAGAAAGCTTTGTCAGGGTTGCATGTGGTGCAAGAAACATTTGTTGTTTCATATAACAGAATACAACCATATTTCATTTATACGTTGAATATATATATATATATACACTTAATGTTGCATAGAATAACTACTATCAAATAACTTGAAATTGTGTGTAACACGATCCAATAATAGTATTGCGTATACTGTAAGTTAATACGGTGTTGCGTATAGCGCAACATAATATTGGTGTAGTGTACAACAAAATATATGAATGAAATTAAAAATAATATATCTAATAAAATCTTGTGGTGTTACATTAACTAATAAAAATGGTCCTTTGGAGGAAACGTTAATTTAGAAGATTCTTTATCATTTTTGTAAAATTGTATATAGTTTATTCATGATTACTGTTAAATGAAGTTGTGAGATACAAATATTTTAATCGTATTGGTCAATAATTCAGTGTTTCAAACAACAAAGTCATCTGTTACAAAATTTGTTTATTGGATCTTATTGGCAATAGTGAATCAAATATTTCTATTCACCTAATTTATGAGGATTATTTATACTAACAAAATTTTATACCGACCCTCATGAATGACGTATTCATTGAATAGCGTGAAAATATCATCTTCCATCACTATATCTAGTGTTGTATTCATTATTCATTAAATATTATTTTTCTATTTTATGGTCACCATGAAGGCTTGGGTGATGTGTTGTAACAACTGGACTCACGATTGTTATTTCACTATTAATCCATGAATAAATAAACCAATGTTATTTGGATGTAAACATACTCCGAATTCTCCTTAGAAGATATGGGAACATCAGTAATCTTGGTTGGAAGATTCTAAACTTTGTCATAAATCAATATCTTGAACTAATAAATAGAAATAAAAATTAATTCAAGAAATGGTTGGAGGTCCATCATTGATATTTCTTCACTCCTCAAACTCAACATAAATATTTTAGTGATAAAAATATGTTGGGGAATATTTTTATCGATACAATTATATTGGGATATATCAATATCCTAATTAAAATAATGAGTTTTTATTTCCCATGGGTACTATTTTAGTCAAATTATCATTAGAGGAATCTTGTTTTCCAACACCTTTATTCTCTACTATCACTCGAGGTTAGAGAGCAGTCGATATCTATAAATCTTATAGATCATGTGATGATTTCCTTAGCTTTCATCATCAATTTGATGGTATATTTCATCATTGAAGATGATGTAATTAATTCATATGTTTATGATTATTATCAGAGATAATTATTAACGAGAGTATTTCATTTATAATATCATTTTCACTATATTTAACATGCCCAATTTTTGAAAAACTATACTATGATTACATTGTAGTCTTTATATGACAAGGGGAATGTGAAAATTTTATAATCCTAAATTTTTTTGACAATAAACCTAAAGTTATTACAAATTCTACACACTGGTATTATTGAATAAGTTCATAGACCATTAAGAAATATTTCCAATAATTCACCTTAGTTCATTATTTTTTTTTCATTCTCTATGGTAGTTAAAATGCTCCATATATTATGAGTCATGAGAAAAAATTGGGGAATAATATCCATATAATATTACATATTTTCCATTAAATGGGAAATTTAGGAATGGAAGGTATGATTACTACACTATCACATTCCTCTAGATCAATGTTATTCCAATTTTGAAAGTAATTCTCATATCTAATTGAACTACTATTAATACATAGTCGGATTTAATATCAATCCACTATGGGATAATGATGATATTCTAATGGGGTTCAATATTAATATTTAGAACCATTAATGAATATTTTTAATGGAAAGGGTCCCCTTTTCCAAAACTCTATTATTAGAGGCTCCTTGTAGAAATAGGACTTATCAAAAAGCCATTATAGATAATAACTCATTGAATTTAAAATTTTCAGTATTTTGGTGAATCATTATTGGTTCTAATATATACATGGATGACAATAACAAAATTTTGATACATGAATGAGATAATTTCATGGAATTCTATTAAGGTGATGTCTAAATTAAATTATGTGGCATAAAAAAATTGTTTCTCAATCTTTTGGAGTATTAAATGCTCCTCAAAAAGAGAATTTATACGTTCCATTTAGATATCATGTGTATATATAATAATATTTTATGATGGGTTGAAAACTCAATTTTAATGATATCATAATTTTTATATAGAGATGATGTTTCAAAATATTTGGTCTCTTCCTATCATGATACTCTAATGTTGAGGTGTACGGAAACAATGAATTGTGTTAAAACTGAAATACCAAGGGTCTATTAGTTATTTTTAAATTATTTTGAGTTATTGTATGCACATTAACACATTGAATTGACTTTTGTAGTCATTCAATATAAAATTCCATGATATTTGAATATTAAAATTCCTTCAAATATGGCTATGTACTAGTGATATTTTTAAGAAAAATAATGTTACTTATACATTATTATGGGTTCAAATGTAGTTTTTTCAAAAGGTTTATTATTTCAAATAAATTTCATGGACACATTATCAAATTTTTACTCAATATAAATATTTAATATATGTCTGTGGAAGGAATTAATTGGGATATTCATAGTTCATGAAGTTGTAAATTTAATTTAATGAAATAGATAAATATGATATATGATTATTTTTCTGATGTGGGATACATTTGTTCATGTTGTTACCATCCTCTCAAATGTATGTAATAAATTCATGATAGTATAATCTAATTTATGATCTAGTCAAAACATGTCCTTCTTCCCATATGTTTTACTTATTCAATTTACTCATACCTCTGGGGAGAAATTTTAACAAATTAATATTGTAATATGTTGAGGTAGACATTGTTAGAACAATTCAATTTAGTTAGACGTAGATGAGGACATGATCTCTATGGAATTATATTCGATTCATTATATCATAATCTTTTTTTCAATCATGGTTGGTTCATAATTATAGTTTCTCTACCAAACTAGTGTATTACTAAAAATATAGGCCCCCACAACTGAGGGTTTTCATAATTTCACATCTATATTATGGATGAGTTTTATGTAAATATATTAATTTAAAATTACTATTTAATTTTGAATATGAATACATAGTTGAAATTGACTTAATTTGTGTAATCCTTAAGGGAAATTTCAATGGGATTACATGAATTAGGAAAATTTAAGATATTGTTTTTTTAATGGTTGGGAAGAAGAAACACATAACCGTCTATTTTTTAAAAGTGTGTTATTTATTTCATTGTTCCCCATATCATGATAGAAATTTCTCCTTTCATCTCTGTAACACCCCGTGATTTTATGAATAATATTCTTTTTAATTTCATTAATGTCTTGTGTTGTACGCTACACCAAAAGGAGCTTGCACAACATGCATCCTTGACTTTCCTTGCATTAAACGCAATCGCGACCTTCCTCGATAGCGTGTGTAGTACGCAATACCGAGTTTCACTAAACAACGATATTCTATTAAAATATTATTAAAAATAGCCATTATGAATATTAATAACCACTTTTTGAAATTTTGTAAATTTTATTTTTCAAAATGGACTTCATTTTTGGATTCGGAATATCGAAATTAGCTTAGGGTGGAATTTTGGTACTTTTTGAATAACTTTCATATTCTGATGAATAGTGAAAATTGCTAAATTTTAATTAAAAAAATATTTTTAATTAAAATAATTAATAGTGATAAATTATTATTTTGAGTGGTTTTAAACTATATTTAGAATATATTTTTACAATTTAATACAATGTTGGTCATTGGATGTAATTTCACATTTAAACCAGTTATAAACAAGTGTCAATCTTTTGATAGTTATTATCTCTTAAAACACGCTATTTGTTTTGACGACGGGAATTAATTTTTAAATTAGTTAATGCAACTGATATGTTTTGAATTTTGTAAAATAGACATCATTTTTGAGTTCATAATATCAAATATAGTTTTGGCCTAATTTTTGGTATTTTTCTAGAAACTTTCATTTTTTGAAGAATAGTGAAACCACTATGTGGTAGTTAAAAAAATGAATTTTTCATAAAACTTAATTTTACCGCTTCTGTGAGTGGACTTTAAAAAATCAGAGATACACGGTTGATGTTAGTAAGTAAAATGTGGTTCAATGAGATGAAAATAATTTTTGGTGAATAGTAACTTTTTGCATTTTTTACCACGGTTAAAAGTAAATAGGGTAATTAAGGGTAAAAATGATATTATTATTACCCTAACACATGTCCTAATTCTATTGGATAAGTGTAATTCGACCAAAAACAATCTTAGGAATAAAATATGACCATTTAGTCCCACTTGCATTAGATTAGGACATTTATTATTATTTAAATCAAAGAAGAGTTAAAAGAGTTAAAATCAAAGTTTATTTACTAAAACATTTTTAATATAGGGCTATACATAAGATAAATTAGATTTTAAATATTCATTAGAAATATAATAAGATTTTATACATAATTATATTTTATTTATAATTTTTAGACATTAAATAAATTAATTTATTTATGACACAATGATGATGCAGTAATTACCATAATAATGAAAAATTATAATAATTGATATTATAAATACCCAAATAAATATAATTTGAGACTTTTTATAAATTCCACTAACTTTCTAGGTTGCTATGATATGTTATTATTTATTTAATTAACTTTTTTCGAACTAATCATTCTGTTATGATTTTCAAAAAAATCAATTACTAAATAGTGTCAAAATTGACATAAAATAGTTTTCTAAAAAAAATATTATATTATTAATTGTTATTTTATTCCTAAAAATCTAAGGTTTGGCCAAAGGACTTATATAAGGTTATATATATTAATAATAAACAACTTGGGGTTCTTTTGTCTTGATATAGTAAGTTTATTAACCTTATAGTGTAAATAAAAAAGAAGACACGGTAAAAGTAAAATTATCTAACTTAAAGTTAAAGATAAATTATAAGGTTAAAATAGTAACCTAAACTTGTATAAATTCTATTGGATGAGAGTATTTCGACCCATCCCCACCTTATCTTCGAAATAAATCAATTTGGAGCTATTTAAAACCGAATTTGGCTTTATAATAATATAATATTTTTATTTATTCCAAAGGTGCCCCTCTCCTCCCTTATAAAAGGGCCCCCCTCCCTCTTCCTCACACCACATTGAGCCTTCTTGCTCGGCCAACCCCTGGAAAATTCTCTTCTCCACTTCCCTAGAAACATCCTAGAGGTTCTTGTCTTCCTCAAAGACAAATTTTAGTGCCCTAAAAGGAGATCTCAAAGAGGTGCTTCAAAAAAGAGGTAATGTCCGTTACCGATTCTTTCAACATTATTTCTTTTTACACTTCTTCTTATTAGGTTGTTTCATTATGAAGTAATAACATCAGTATCACTCATATACTTATATTTTATTATAAGTATGAAACAACCCTATTTCACCATCTATCCATCCTATGGAAAACGAAATCACTGCGCGTGCGTACGTACAGAATATCGTCTCCACACCGTGGTGAAATCTATTTTCCACCACCACCTTACTTGGATGGGTATAATGGTGTAAATAATAACTATATATGATTATTTTAAAGTGATATTGATTCTGAAATAGTATACATACACTCCAATACAGTCCCACGATCATGAGAACGATACCATCGCTCGTGCGTACATACGGACTACCGTCTCCACAACGCGATGAGATTCATTCTCCACTTTAACCATTCATGAATGATTATAAAGTATATATAATCAGTAATAATGAAATATATGAAATAATAATGATACTGGATTTATCTTTATATATATTTATGTCATCTACTTAATTCCATTCAACTCAATAAGGAAACGAAAACAGCGTTCATGCGTACGTACGGCCTACCGTCTCCATGAACAGTGTATTTCTTTCCATTTTCTGATTTATTATATATATGTATATTCTGAATATATATTATATATAAATCATGTTTTATATTCTATAATTAAGTAATCCTGATCTAAGTATTCATATGAATTATTACAAGTCAAAACACGGATGAAAAATGAAACAATTTTACCCAAAACGCTCTTTAGCATGGAATTTACAAAAGAACAGGTAATATAAAGTCATAAGTGAACCATATATGATATCATAACAATGCGTATGATTCTGGAATAAGTCAATGACATTATGTAAATCATTATACAGGAGGTTCGGACCCTTAAAAAATAAATCGGACCTAAGGTAAGGGAAATATCACAATATCATTTTTATCTGAGATTGTTTATACTTTAGTATTTACTGGGGTGTATTTTATCATCCACATCCTTGTTTCCTCAATATGTAATATTATTTCCATCCACCAACAATTGTTTAAATCCAATTTTACCCTTCGGTGAGTTTTTAGTAATGGATATGAAAGGAAGCTTTTGTTGCTTTTCGTACGAGGTACTTTTTTACTTTTCCGACAAAAGTACGGGAAGAATGTTTTTTTAACATATACGGCATGAATGGATTTTTAAAACATTATTTCGAAGAAGATTCCTTTACAAGTTTTCAAGTTTATTTTTAATCAAATTATTTTAGATTAAAATTGTATGACATGTTATGAAAGGAAAAGATTTTTTGAAGTAGAAAGGATATTTTCCTCAAGAATGGAGTTTAAGTGTTTTACCAAAATTATTTTCCATCTAAGATAGTATAGGGTTCTATTTCTATCCCTATTAATACGTTGATTTGATTATGTTGTGATGGAATTATTTTTATGAATTCCTTTATCTTATATGAATTGTTTTATAATGCCATGATGTTTAAGAATCCCATTTTTATTACATGGGTTATGCAATGATGTATGATTTTTGATTTTTGTGGGACAAATAATAATGGTAACATTATGAGATGGGTGGGACCTATATCTCCCTCCAATGCATTGGGTAAAGATTTTATATCTCATGAGATAGACATGGCTGGAACGGCAGGTTATACCGGTTCAGTGAAACAGGACTGAAACGAGGAGTGAACTCGGTTCAGAAATGGACTTTGTCCATTAAGATAGTCTTGGCAATGAGTTTTGACTATTAAGAAATGATTCTCTATGATTATGTGTGTACACCACAAAGTTTCATGTTTTATGTTATGATTATTGGGATTACATTTCAATACTATGATTTATCCCATGTTATGATATTATGATCTCCTTTTGCAGGATTAAGATTTCCAAAATGTAATGTTCTTATGAATATGATGTGATTGATATTTCTTTTGTTTACCCTTTCTGAGAATTTGAGCTCACCCTTTTATGTTTTCTTTTCCCCAGGATATAAAGAATGGATTTAGGTAAAAAAATGAGATCTTTGTAGGAGATGTTGAAGATCTTTCACCACGATTAGAAGATTATATTCCGAGTTTCCAAAGACACTAAACTGTTACGGTCCTTGTGTGTGTGTTTTTGTTATGTACTAAGTATTCCGCAAAAGTAATGTAATGTCCATGTACGTTAAGCTTCGGGTCTCTACAGTTGGTATCAGAGGAAACATTTAGTCAACCTTTGGAAACTAGGAAGTGAAAACGTTAGTGAGATCCCTAGAGATATTTCTAAGTTATGTCTAGGTATGTCTCTAAGGTTAAGTATACGTGTAGGTTATAGTCCTAGAATTGCGCTAACGATCTTAGAATTTAACCTAAGATGTTAGATATTGAGGGCACTCCCCCTTTACTATGTTGTTTTCTCTTGCATGATTTTTGCCTCTCACAAGATTCTTTTTGTGTTTTAGTTAATGGAGGGAACTAGAAGGAATTCAGTTAACATTGAATCCAATGGACAAATTGGTGACTATGAGCAACAAAATTGTCTACTTCCTAGAGAGAAAGATATCGTGATTATGTCGAATCAGTCATCGCGATATATGATTAACAAGGTAAAATTTAGTGGTATGCCTAATTCATCAAAGAAGAGGAATATAAACTATTATTCATGTTCACATGTTGAGGTGCATAAAGAAAGGAAGATTGAGATTTCTAAAGAAGGGAAGAAGAACCTTGAGGAATACCACAAATGGAGGGACCGATGTTATATGTGTGGAGAAAAGGGTCATAGAGTGACAAACTGTTATGGAGTTCAATGTATTATTTGTGGAGAACATGGGCATTACCCAACTCAATGCCCTGACCTAAAAGGTTACCTCTAAATCAAGGAAGGACTTATTCCAGGACAATAAATGAAGAGGATGGATTGAAGTGTTTATGTATTGGTATTCAATAATAATGTTGTTGAGGTACTTTTATTGTGTGTTAGAATATTTTTGTATTATTCTATTGTGATTTTCAATAATTTTAATGTATCGGTAACCATGAAATGTGATTCAAATATTTTGGAAAGCAGATGATATACGCATAATGAAGGGATAAGGAGAAAATGAAATTTTTTATAGTATTCATGAGCTCATGATTGATATAAGGACTAAGTGATATCACGGTTTGAGTATATAGAATTTTGAGGATTTTGGTATGTGGAAGGTGTTAACTTTTAACTGCATTCATGTTTTCACTAAGTTTCAATGGGTATTCAAGAGAATGCATGATTAGGGCCTTTGAATGTTTGGAATGTGACCAACAAGACATATCTTATGATATATGGGGATCAATGATGGTATTAAATCTCTGGTAATCGTTTTCACTATATTATGAGAGTGGACACCAGTATTATGGATAAGCCTAATGATTAGAATGGATTATGTTGGAAATAAGTTAGTATTGTTTAAGGATAGAAATTTTTTCGATATTATTGATAGAATGTTATAGTAATATAGCTTTAGAAAAAGGACAACCTGTAGGATGGGCGACAACCCATCGCGTCGGACAAGGCTGTGGGAATCAAACCCACAACCGAAGTGAGACTGGCCTTTATCACCTACCACTGGCCTACATGAAGTCCTTGTTTAGTAGAAACTAGTTTTATTACATTAAGCAATATGATATATTATGTATAAGTCCATTTTAGGAACCATATATGATTAATCTCACTATAGATGGACTTATGTATTTTTTCATAACTTTTCTAACCTTTTGTTTGAGACAGATGGAATGACCCATCATTCTATCACATGATCTGATAACACATCACAAATGACAAATTCAACTTCATTTCATTAAGAGATGAAGTGGAAATTGTCCAACGAATGACCAACGGTGAGACTATACCAAAATCACTAAAGTATTTCTTCTAATTCCAATTTCATCAACTTTAGGGAAATGATCGTTAAACCAAAAATGTTTTCCAAGTGCTCTTATATCTGATGAATCAGATGGTACCATAGATCATCACAAATTTATGGCTTTGTGATTGCTGGATTTTCCATAGCCATGTTCTCTACCACTCTCCATCAGAACATGATGGTTAGATTTCTCTTCCATATCCATATTTTCACCTATGTGGAAACCTAGTGATTAGTTTATTTGGGTAACCGTTATGTTTCATAAATTTGTTTTTAAAGATTGGTTTTGGTATTCCTTTTTACGATGTGGGTTTCTATCAAAGAAAATTTCAAAGAGTAAACCATTTATAACCCCGACGAATTTCGAGGGCGAAATTCATTTTAAGGGAGGTAGAATGTTACACCCCGAGATTTTATGAAAAATATTCTTTTAAATTTCATTAATGTCTTGTGTTGTACGCTACACCAAAAGTAGCTTGCACAATACGCATCCTTGACATGCCTTGCATTAAACTCAATCACAACCTTCCTCGATAGCGTGTGTAGTACGCAATACCGAGTTTCACTATACAACGATATGCTATTAAAATATTATTAAAACTAGCCGTTATGAATAGTAATAACCACTTTTTGAAATTTTGTAAATTTAATTTTTCAAAATGGAATTCATTTTTGGATTCAGAATATCGTAATTAGCTTAGGGTGTAATTTTGGTACTTTTCGAATAACTTTCATATTCTGATGAATAGTGAAAATTACTAAATTTTAATTAAAAACAACTTTTTTAATTGAAATAATTAATAGTGATAAATTATTAAATTGAGTGATTTTAAATTATATTTAGAATATATTTTTACAATTTAATACAATGTTGGTCATTGGATGTAATTTCACATTTAAACCAATTATAAACAAGTGTCAATCTTTTGATAGTTATTATCTCTTAAAAACACGCTATTTGTTTTGACGACGGGAATTAATTTTTAAATTAGTTAATGCAACTGATATGTTTTGAATTTGGTAAAATAGAAATCATTTTTGAGTTCATAATATCAAATATTGCTTAGGCCTAATTTTTGTTATTTTTCTGGAAACTTTCATTTTTTGATGAATAGTGAAACCACTAAGTGGTAGTTAAAAAAATGAATTTTTCATAAAACTTAATTTTACCGCTTCTGTGAGTGGAATTTAAAAAATCCAAGAGACACGGTTGAGGTTAGTAAGTAAAATGTGGTTCAATGAGATGAAAATAATTTTTGGTGAATAGTAACTTTTTACTTTTTTTTACCATGGTTAAAAGTAAATAGTGTAATTAAGGGTAAAAATGATATTATTATTACCCTAAAACATGTACTAATTCTATTGGATAAGTGTAATTCGACCAAAAACAACCTTAGGAATAAAATATGACCATTTAGGCCCACTTGGATTAGATTAGAACATTTATTATTATTTAATTCAAAGAAGAGTTAAAAGAGTTAAAATCAATGTTTATTTACTAAAACATTTTCAATATAGGGTTATACATAAGATAAATTCGATTGTAAATATTCATTAGAAATATAATAATATTTCTTACATAATTATATTTTATTTATAAATTTTAGACATTAAATAAATTAATTTATTTATGACACAATGATGATGCAGTAATTACCATAATAATGAAAAATTATAATAATTGATATTATAAAAACCCAAATAAATATAATTTGAGACTTTTTATGAATTTCACTAATTTTATAGGTTAATATGACATGTTAGTATTGATTTAATTAACTGTTTTCGAACTAATCATTCTGTTATAATTTTCACAAAAATAAATTACTAAATAGTGTCAAAATTGACATAAAATAGTTTTTAAAACAAAAATTATATTATTAATTGTTATTTTATTCCTGAAATTCTAATGTTCGACCAAATGACTTAGATAATGTTATATATTTTAATAATAAACAATTTGGGGTTCTTTTGGCTTGATATAGTAAGTTTATTAACCTTATAGTGTAAGAAAACAGGAAGACATGGTAAAAGTAAAATTATCTAACTTAAAGTTAAATATAAATGATAAGGTTAAAATAGGAACCCAAACTTGTCTAAATTCTATTGGATGAAATAATTTCGACCCATCCCCACCTTAGCTTCTAAATAAATCAATTTGGAGCTATTTAAAACCGAATTTGGCTTTATAATAAAATAATATTTTTAGTTATTCCAAAGGTGCCCCTCTCCTCCCTTATAAAAGGGCACCCCCTCCCTCTCTTCCTCACACCACATTGAGCCTTCAAGCTTGTCCAAACCCTGCCAAATTCACCTATCCACTTCCCTATAAATATCCTAGAGGTTCTGGACTTCCTGAAAGACCAATTTTAGTGCCCTAAAATGAGATCTCAAAGAGGCGCTTCAAAGAAGAGGTAATGTCCGTTACCGATTCTTTCAACATTATTTCTTCTTCCACTTCTTCTTCTTAGGTTGTTTCATTATAAAGTAATAACATCAGTATCAATCATATACTGATATGTTATTATAAGTATGAAACAACCCTATTTCACCATCTATCCATCCTACAGAAAATGAAATCATCACGCGTGCGTACGTACGGAATACCGTCTCCACACCGTGGTGAAATCTATTTTCCACCACCACCTTACTTGGATGGGTGTAATGGTGTAAATAATTACTATATATGATTATTTTAAAGTGATATAGATTCATAAATGGTATACATACACTCCAATACAGTCCCACAATCATGATAATGATATCATCGCTCGTGCGTACGTACAGACTATCGTCTCCACGACGCGATGAGATTCATTATCCACTTTAACCATTCATGAATGATTATACAGTATATATAATAAGTAATCATGAAATATATGAAATAATAATTATACAGGATTTATGTGTATATATATGTATGTCATCTACTTAATTCCATTCAACTCAATAAGGAAACGAAAATAGCGTTCATGCGTACGTACGGCCTACCGTCTCCATGAACGGTGTATTTCATTCCATTTACTGATTTATTTTATATTTGTATATTATGAATATATATTATATATAAATCATGTTTTATATTCTGGAAATAAGTAATCATTATCTAAGTAATCATATGAATAATTACAAGTCAAAACACTGACGACAAATGAAACAATTTTACCCAAAACGCACTTTAACATGGAATTTACAAAAGAACGGGTAATATAAAGTCATAAGTGAACCATATATGATATCATAACAATGAGTATGATTCTGGAATAAGTCAATGACATTATTTAAATCATTATACAGGACGTTCGGAGAGTTACGAAGAAAATCAGACCTAAGGTAAGGGAAATATCACAATCTCATTTTTATCCGAGATTGTTTATACTTTAGTATTTACTACGGTGTATTTTATCATAAACATCCATGTTTACTCAATATGTAATATTATTTCCATCCAACTACAATTGTTTAAATCTAATTTTACCCCTCAGTGAGTTTTTAGTAAAGGATACAAAATGAATCTTTTGTCTATTTTCGTACGAGGTACCTTTTGACTTTTCTGACAAAAGTACGGGAAGAATGCTTTTTTAACTTATACAGCATGAATGTATTTTTAAAAAATTATTTACAAGAAGCTTACTTTACAAGTTTTCAAGTTTATTTTTAATCAACTTCTTTTAGACTAAAATTGTATGACATGTTAAGAAAGGGAAAAAAAATTTGAAGTAGAAAGGATATTTTCCTCAAGAATGGAGTTTAAGTGTTTTATCAAAATTATTTTCCATCTAAGATAGTATAGGGTTATATTTCTATCTCTATTATTACATTGATTTGATTATGTTTTGATGGAATTATTTTTATGAATTCCTTTATCTTATATGAATTGTTTTATGATGCCATGATGTTTAAGAATCCCATTTTTATTACATGGGTTATGCAATGATGTATGACTTTTGATTTTTGTGGCACACATAAGAATGGTATCATTATGAGATGGGTGGGACCTATATCTCCCTCCAATGAATTGGGTAAAGATTTTATTTCTCATTAGATAGACATGGCTGGAACGGAAGGTTATACCGGTTCAGTGAAACAGGATTGAAACGAGGAGTGAACTCGGTTCAGAAATGGACTTTGTCTACTAAGATAGTCTTGGCAATGAGTCTTGAATAATAAGAAATGATTCTCTATGATTATGTGTGTACGCCACAACGTTTCATGTTTTATGTTATGATTATTGGGATAAAATTTCACTACTATGATTTATCCCATGTTATGATATTATGATCTCTTTTGCAGGATTAATATTTCCAAAATGTTATGTTCTTATGAATATGATGTGATTGATATTTCTTTTTTTTACCCTTACTGAGCATTTGAGCTCACCCTTTTATGTTTTCTTTTCCCCAGGATATAAAGAATGTTTTTAGGTAAAAAAAGGAGGTCTTTATGGGAGATGTTGAAGATCTTTCACCACGATTAGAAGATTATATTCCATGTTTCCAAAGACAATAAACTATTACGGTTCTTGTTTGTGTGTTTTGGTTATGTACTAAGTATTCCACAAACGTAATGTAATGTCCATGTACGTTAAGCTTTGGGTCTCTATAGTTGGTATCAAAGGAAAGGTTTAGTCAACCTTTGGAAACTAGGATGCAAAAACGTTAAGGAGATCCCTAGAGATATTTCTATGGTATGTCTAGTGATTTCTCTAAGGTTAAGTATAGGTATAGGTTATAGTCCTAGAATTGCACTAACGATCTTAGAATTTAACCTAAGATGTTAGATATTGAGGGTACTCCCCATTTACTATGTTGTTTTCTCTCGCATGATTTTTGCCTCTCACAAGATTCTTTTTGTGTTTTAGTTAATGGAGGGAACTAGAAGGAATTCGGTTAACATTGAATCCAATGGACAAATTGGTGACTATGAGCAACAAAATTGTGTAATTCCTAGTGAGAAAGATATTGTGATTATGCCGAATCAGTCATCGCGATATTTGATTAACAAGGTGAAATTTAGTGGTATGCCTAATTCATCAAAGAAGTGGAATATAAACTATTATGTATGTTCACATGTTGAGGAGCATAAAGAAAGGAAGATTGAGTTTTCTAAAGAAGGGAAGAAAAACCTTGAGGAATACCTCAAATGGAGGGACCGATGTTATCTGTGTGGAGAAAAGGGTCATAGAGTGATAGATTGTTGTGGAGTTCAATGTATTATTTGTGGAGAACATGGGCATTACCCAACTCAATGCCCTGACCTAAAAGGTTACTTCTTAATCAAGGAAGGACTTATTCCAGGACAATAATTGAAGAGGATGGATTGAAGTGTTTATGTATTGGTATTCAATAATAATGTTGTTGAGATACTTTTATTGTGTATTAGAATATTTTTATATTATTCTATTGTGGTTTTCTATAATTTTAAGGTATCGGTAACCATGAAAAGTGATTCAAATATTTTTGGAATGCAGATGATATGCGCATAATGAAGGGATACGGAGAAAATGAAATGTTTGACAGTATTCATGAGCTCATGATTGATATAAGGACTAAGTGATATCATGGTTTGAGTATATAGAATATTGAGGATTTTGGTATCTGGAAGGTGTTATCTTTTAACTGCATTCATTTTTTCACTAAGGTTCATTGGGTGTTCAAGAAAATACATGATTAGGGCCTTTGAATGTTTGGAATGTGACCAACAAGACATATCTTATGATATATGGGGATCAATGATTGTATTAAATCTCTGGTAATCGTTTTCACTATATTATGAGAGTGGACTCTAGTATTATGAATAAGCCTATAGATTGGAATGGATTATGTTGGAAATAAGTTAGTATTGTTTAAGGACAGAATTTTTTTCTATATTATTGATAGGATGTTATAGTAATATAGCTTTAGAAAAAGGACAACCTGCAGGACGGGTGACAACCCATCACGTTGGACAAGGTTGTGGGAATTGAACCCACAACCAAAGTGCGACTGGCCTTTATCACCTACCACTGGCCTACATGATGTCCTTGTTTAGTAGAAACTAGTTTTATTATATTAAGTAGTATGATATATGAATTATAAGTCCATTTTAGGAACCATATATGATTAATCTCACTATAGATGGACTTATGTATTTTTTGATAACTTTTCTAACATTTTGTTTGAGACAGATGGAATGACCCATAATTCTATCACATGATCTGCTAACACATCACGAATGAAAAATTAAACTTCATTTCTTTAAGAGATGAAGTGGAAATTGTCCAAAGAACGACCAACAGTGAAACTATACCAAAATCACGAAGGTATTTATTCTAATTCCAATTTCATCAACTTTAGGGAAATGATCTTTAAACAAATAATGTTGTCCTAGTGCTCTTATATCTGATGAATCAGATGGTACCTTAGATCGTCAAAAATTTATGGCTTTGTGATTTCTGTCTTTTCCATATCCATGTTCTCTACCACTCTCCATCAGAACATGATGGTTAGATTTCTCTTCCATATCCATATTTTCACCTATGTGGAAACCCAGTGATTAGTTTATTTGGGTAACCATTACGTTTCATACTTTTGTTTTTAAAGATTTTTTTTGGTATTCCTTTTTACGATGTGGGTTTCTATCAAAGAGAATTTCAAATAGTAAACCATTTATAACCCCGACGAATTTCGAGGGCGAAATTCATTTTATGGGAGGTAGAATGTAACACCCCGAGATTTTATGAAAAATATTTTTTTTAATTTCATTAATTTCTTGTGTTGTACGCTACACCAAAAGGAGCTTGCACAACACACATCCTTGACATGCCTTGCATTAGACGCAATCGCGACCTTCATCGATAGCGTGTTTAGTACGCAATACCGAGTTTCACTAAACAACGATATGCTATTAAAATATTATTAAAACTAGCCATTATGAATAGTAATAACCACTTTTTGAAATTTTGTAAATTTTATTTTTCAAAATGGAATTCATTTTTGGATTCGGAATATCGAAATTAGCTTAGGGTTGAATTTTGGTACTTTTCGAATAACTTTCATATTCTGATGAATAGTGAAAATTAATAAATTTTAATTAAAAACAACTTTTTTAATTGAAATAATTAATAGTGATAAATTATTAATTTGAGTGATTTTAAAGTATATTTAGAATATATTTTTACAATTTAATACAATGTTGGTCATTGGATGTAATTTCACATTTAAACCAGTTATAAACAAGTGTTAATCTTTTGATAGTTATTATCACTTAAAAACATGGTATTTGTTTTGACGACGGGAATTAATTTTTAAATTAGTTAATGCAACTGATATGTTTTGAATTTTGTAAGATAGACATCATTTTTGAGTTCATAATATCAAATATAGTTTTGGCCTAATTTTTGGTATTTTTCTGGAAACTTTCATTTTTTGATGAATAGTGAAACCACTAAGTGGTAGTTAAAAAAATGAATTTTTCATAAAACTTAATTTTACCGCTTCTGTGAGTGGAGTTTCAAAAATTCGAGAGACACGGTTGATGTTAGTAAGTAAAATGTGGTTCAATGAGATGAAAATATTTTTTGGTGAATAGTAACTTTTTACTTTTTTTTACCACGGTTAAAAGTAAATAGGGTAATTAAGGGTAAAAATGATATTATTATTACCTTAACACATTTTCTAATTCTATTGGATAAGTGTAATTCGACCAAAAACAACCTTAGGAATAAAATATGACTATTTAGGCCCACTTGGATTAGATTAGGACATTTATTAATATTTAATTCAAAGAAGAGTTAAAAGAGTTAAAATCAAAGTTTATTTACGAAAACATTTTTAATATAAGGTTATACATAAGATAAATTCCATTGTAAGTATTCATTAGAAATATAATAATATTTACTACATAATTATATTTTATTTATATTTTTTAGACATTATATAAATTAATTTATTTATGACACAATGATGATGCAGTAATTACCATAATAATGAAAAATTATAATAATTGATATTATAAATACCCAAATAAATATAATTTGAGACTTTTTATGAATTCCACTAATTTTATAGGTTAACATGACATGTTAGTATTTATTTAATTAACTGTTTTAGAACTAATCATTCAGTTATGATTTTCACAAAAATAAATTACTAAATACTGTCAAAATTGAAATAAAATAGTTTTTAAAACAAATATTATATTATGAATTGTTATTTTATTCCAAAAAATCTATGGTTCGGCAAAATGACTTAGATAAGGTTATATATATTAATAATAAACAACTTGGAGTTCGTTTGGCTTGATATAGTAAGATTATTAACCTTATAGTGTAAGAAAACAAGAAGACACGGTAAAAGTAAAACTATCAAAGTTAAAGATAAATATAAATGATAAGGTTAAAATAGGAACCTAAACTTGTCTAAATTATATTGGATGAGAGGATTGAGACCCATCACCACCGTAGATTCTAAATAAATCAATTTGGAGCTATTTAAAACCGAATTTGACGTTATAATAAAATAATATTTTTAGTTATTCCAAAGGTGCCCCTCTCCTCCCTTATAAAAGGGCACCCCTCCCTCTATTCCTCACACCACTTTGAGCCTTCAAGCTCGGCCAAACCCTGAAAAATTATCTTCTCCTCTTCCCTAGAAACATCTTATAGGTAATGGGCTTCCTCAAAGAACAATTTTAGTGCCCTAAAAGGAGATCTCAAAGAGGCGCTTCAAAGAAGAGGTAATGTCTGTTACCGATTCTTTCAACATTATTTCTTCTTCCACTATTTCTTCTTATGTTGTTTCATTATGAAGTAATAAAATAAGTATCACTCATATACTTATATTTTATTATAAGTATTAAACAACCCTATTTCACCATCTATCCATCCTACGGAAAATGAAATCACCGCGCGTGCGTACGTACGGAATACCATCTCCACGCCGTGGTGAAATCAATTTTCCACCACCACCTTACTTGGATGTGTATAATGGTGTAAATAATAACTATATATGATTATTTTAAAGTGATATTGATTCTGAAATAGTATACATACACTCCAATACGGTCCCACGGTCATGAGAACGATATCATCGCTCGTGCGTACGTACGGACTACCGTATCCACGACGCGATGAGATTCATTCTCCACTTTAACCATTCATGAATGATTATAAAGTATATATAATAAGTAATCATGAAATATATGAAATAATAATTATACTGGATTTATCTGTATATATATGTATTTCATCTACTTAATTCCATTCAACTCAATAAGGAAACGAAAACAGCGTTCATGCATATGTACGGCCTACCGTCTCGATGAACGGTGTATTTCTTTACATTTACTGATTTATTATATATATGTATATTCTGAATATATATTATATATACATCTTGTATTATATTCTATAATGAAGTAATAATGATCTATGTAATCATATGAATTATTACAAGTCAAAACATGGACGACAAATGAAACAATTTTACCCAAAACGCTATTTAACATTGAATTTACAAAAGAACGAGTAATATAAAGTCATAAGTGAACCATATATGATATCATAACAATGAGTATGATTATGGAATAAGTCAATGACATTATATAAATCATTATACAGGAGGTTCAGACACTTACGAAGCAAATCAGACCTAAGGTAAGGTAAATATCACAATTTCATTTTTATCCGAGATTGTTTATACTTTAGTATTTACTAGGGTGTATTTTATCATCCACATCCATGTTTCCTCAATATGTAATAGTATTTCCATCCACCTACAATTGTTTAAATCCAATTTTACCCTTCGCTGAGTTTTTAGTAAAGGATACGAACGGAATCTTTTGTCGCTTTTCGTACGAGGTACTTTTTGACTTTTCCGACAAAAGTACAGGAATAATGTTTTTTTATCTTATACGGCATGAATGAATTTTTAAAAAATTATTTCCAAGAAGATTCCTTTACTAGTTTTCAAGTTAATTTTTAATCAACTTCTTTTAGATTAAAATTGTATGACATTTTAAGAAAGGAAAAATGTTTTTGAAGTAGAAAGGATAGTTTCCTCAAGAATGGAGTTTAAGTGTTTTATCAAAATTATTTTCCATCTAAGATAGTATAGGGTTCTATTTCTATCCCTATTATTACATTGCATTGATTATGTTGTTATGGAATTATTTTTACGAGTTCCTTTATCTTATATGAATTGTTTTATGATGCCATGATGTTTAAGATTCCCATTTTTATTACATGGGTTATGCAATGATGTAAGATTTTTAATTTTTGTGGCACACATAAGAATGGTATCATTATTAGATTGGTGGGACCTATATCTCCCTCCAATGCACTGGGTAATGATTTTATTTCTCATGAGATAGACATGGCTGGAACGGCAGGTTATACCGGTTCAGTGAAACCGGACTGAAACGAGGAGTGAACTCGGTTCAGAAATAGACTTTGTCCACTAAGATAGTCTTGGCAATGAGTCTTGACTAATAAGAAATGATTCTCTGTGATTAGGTGTGTACGCCACAAAGTTTCATATTTTATGTTATGATTATTGGGATTACATTTCACTACTATGATTTAACTCATGTTATGATATTATGATCTCTTTTGAAGGATTAAGATTTCTAAAATGTTATGTTCTTATGAATATGATGTGATTGATATTTCTTTTGTTTACCCTTACTGAGAATTTGAGCTCACCCTTTTATGTTTTTTTCCCAGGATATAAAGAAAGGTTTTAGGTAAGAAAGGAGATCTCTATGGGAGATGTTGAAGATCTTTCACCACGATTAGAAGATTATATTCTGAGTTTCCAAAGACACTAAACTATTACGGTCCTTGTGTGTGTGCATTTGTTATGTACTAAGTATTCCGCAAAAGTAATGTAATGTCCATGTTCGTTAAGCTTTGGGTCTCTACAATCTCTCTATAGTTGGATGACATCGTTTCAATTTAAATCCCATTAGGTACATTGGGTGGTGTGAAAGTATTCATAGAGTATTAATATTCACTTGATAATTTTTGTGTGTTACTATGATAGTTTCCACCTTCCAATACCTCTTACCCTATATAGAAGGAATATTGAAATATTAATAAATGTTATAATGAATGGAATCCACTTGTCATTTTCCATAGAAGAAAACTAATACTCTATTCTAATGGAAATTATAGGGTTAATGGTGTTTACAAAACATCTCATATATTCTCTTGGAGATAAACAAGTTTCTACTATGGTATATTTATATTGATTGAGTATTTTAGTCACATTCATCATGAATTTAAATTTTATACTCTCTCATTTTCAGGATTATTTCAATTTGAGATATCAAATAATATTTTAGTAAATTGAATAGAGTTAAATAATTATATGAACTATGATTAAATGACTTATTACCCGATAATGGATTCTGATTTCATGTTAATATTTAATAAATGTCTTGTCCCTCAATGGTATTATCAAAACATTTATGTTTACAGGAATCCTTCTAATCCAATTTTCACATACCGGGACAACAACAAGACACCGAATTATTAAACGAGGTTATTCATTTTATCTAAAATATATTACTTTGGTAGTTCAATTTTTGAACTTTTTAGTATAATCCACACATTTATGATATTGATTCTTCATAGGTATCATTGACACATATTTACATCAATTGATTATTTGTGTCTAGAAATAAACATGATGTAATTGTGAGGCTAATTTTCATTGGGATAATACCTAAATATAGGTAGAATGTGAATCCTAGTGTGTTTTCACTATAGATACATTTATTTGATACCTTGTTTGAGATTGAAAATGCAGGCCTTTGATAGATGATAGAAGATTCTATAAGTGTAGAGGGACCACATTATCTTCCACGAAAAAGGGATTAAATAAACTAGTCATTTATAACTGTATCCCAATGTATGTTTATACTATACTTTAGTGGGATGAGTTACCCCACATGTTGAAGGTAAATTTATGGAGGATAAACATTCAATTTAACATGAAAATTATACTTAGTATGAATATTTTCACACTTTAATTTTTCATTAATCTATTTCAAATATGAAAAATCAAAATCATTTTTTATTTAATGTATTTAATTCATTTTATTATAACATCATGATGTGGATAGTCTTATACAATAATTATTTTTAATTTTTTCATAAACAAAATCACGATGACTATGTGGAAAATGAATATTTAGATCTATTGGATTTTGAGTTTTCCTTTAAAGCTAATTGTGTACTGATTCCATGTGGGTGTTAGTCTTCTCGTGAATAGTTATGTATGTATATTTTCAAAATTATGACATATAAATATTGTGGGTAATTGGGATATGACACTTCCCATTGGTGAATATAGGGATGTGATGTTAATCTTATTTTGATGCTGCTATAATGATTTATTGATACTATGGAAAATATTATCAAGGATATACTAATACCCATATATTAATTCAAACTTGTTTTAGTGGGATTATATAATAGGAATGAGTACATATTTCCATTCATTGATCATAGTGGGAATATATTCGATTTCATGTCCACTTGTTTCCACTTATGTACATCAAAGATCATCCTATACTTGGGATTGAACATGGCCATACATCCTTTAAGACTTCAAAGCATATTATAATTCTTCCCTAGATTATTTTAGAGAGAAATGAAATTATTATTTTTCATGGGAATGAAAATTGGTTTTAATATCATCTTTTATTATTTATTGTAATTCATCATGATGTGTTGGAATATGAGTCCATATGCAATGTTTATTTCTCTTTTTTTAATAATAAATTCTCCTTCAAGATTCTTAGTATAGATTAGATTTTATTCGGATATTATAGGTAATGAATTACTGTATCCCTGATAAAATGAGGCTTGAAAACATTGATTGAGATGATGGATAGATGTTTAATTCCCCTTAGAGTTTCCAATGTATTATTATGGTCACAATATACCACATAAATAACCTCATGTGATATGGGAGGATCTAATTTTTTTCACCATAGAGAGATCCACCATACGAGGTTCCAGGTAACGAGTGGTTCCACTGGATTCATCGAGTCATTTAATAGATAGAATAGTAACTACGGCTTTTTTTCTCGAGTCCCTATTTTAAAGATGCCAAAAAATACACCATTATAATGATAACCCCAAAAATAATCATCGACCACATGGAATTTAATGAGAAAGATGATTAAAACTTTCATATGGGAATATTGGTCCTAAATTTTGTGATGGTTATGTCTTGTGTTAGATCATTTTAATTTTACCTATGATTTTATTCTTGGGATTCATGAGAGTGGATAATAATTCTTTTGGGGAAAGTGATAAAAAATTATATCCATTAGTTTAGTATACCATTTACAAAAAAAATTAATCATTAATATTTAGTTTAATGGATTTATAACAAGTTGAAAATGATTTATTATGATGTAAATACCAATTCATGGTTACAGAATGATTTTTTGAGTTATGTCATACTAATATTAGAAATTAATACGAGCATTAGAATTTATAATGTGACACTATAGAATTCATATTTGTTATGAACATGGGATTATATTCTCTTATCATCATATTATGGGGAATTATTACCAACTATGAGACAATCTTATTTATTGATTTCAAATTACTGATTCCCTCAAAAATTCGTAATGAGAAATAGTTACCACTACACCAATGATCCAGTCAATGCCATATTTTTTAACATCGTTAAGTATCAGTGTGTCCACATGAAGGAATACAACTATATGTATCAGAGGATGATAAGAACCATTTTTCCTCCATAATAAATTTTTTTGTTTTATAAAATTCTTTACTTAATAAAACTAATATAATAATTCACTAAATTTATATAATAAACATTTTAAATATGGAATATTAAGCTATATTATAGTAAAAAAAATTTAATCCAGTAAATTTAGATGATAAATTATTAACCATAGAAAATATTGAAAAAGAATAATTTTCAATAACAACTATATTGACTATATTTTATTATCATATAAAAATTAATACATAAGATTATGAATATATTTATTTAAAAAAATTAAATATTTTATAAATTCCCCCAATCCAAATTTATTTGTTCTGATTTTTTGTGTATTTTTATAAAATGTGTTTTTTAAAAGAATTGTTTTTTAGAAAATTATATTTATTATGATTTCATCAGTATTTAAGAATAATATGGATGTTTTAAAAACATTTTATGAAATAAAATATTTCATAATGGAAAATAATTATCCGTTTTAATGTTATCATTGAGGTTTTAATTCTAATGATAACAAATTGGATCTAAATTAATATATTAATTTAGTAAAAACTCTTTCAAATTTATTATGTAAATTATGTATTGGAATGGTGAGATATAGTTGTGGAAATCAATGCAAGATAGATAATGGTAATTCAATTAATAAAAGTTATATTGTATTAATATAATCATTAATAATAAAAAAGTTATCCATTATATAAATTAAAATCTGAACGTATCATTTTTTTAAAAAAAATCTTACCCAAATACGTGTGTATATTTTGAAAATATATTTTATCATATTTCATAACATAAAATCTATATATGATTTTCAAAATTATGAACAAAATGTTAAAAACATTTTGATGTTGAAATTTTATTATATTCATTATAATTAATTTTTATCATTAATAATTAATTTCCCAAGTAAAAAAAATAAAAATGCAAAATGTATTTTCCTAATTGAAAAGATTGAAGACATGTTAATAGCATGTTTTAGAATCCGTTTTGAGGATATTTCACACTCCCACCCAAATTTTCTATCTACTTTTTTCTATTCTTTGTTCATTTTAAATTTTAATAGTTTAATGGAATTATTAAAAAATGGTGGTTGTTTCCAAAAGTTTCATTTCGACTCTTATAAAAAGCCACATCATCAACACATAAAAGTTACACTTTAACAAATAATGACCCCTTAAATGATTCATATTGTCACCCACCAAAATCCACCCCTTCATCCTAATTACTATGTCCACATAATAGATTGATAATTCCTTCAATTCTAATGATTATTATAGGGAACAATCAAGCCTCTAACATAAGTATTAAGTAAATCATAAGGTTTTCTCCTATGCCATTATCATAATGGTATCATATCACCATAATAATATGAAAAATTTTGTGTAATTATTACTATAAAATGTTTTATATTATCTGTTCAAACATTATTTTTCCAATTCCATATACCTAGAAAAATGAATGTTAATAGTGTGTGTGCATGAACAACCACCTCCAGGAATAAAAGTTTTTTATTAATTTTTTCATTATTTATTGATAAAATGGATTATTGTTTTCCAAAATAGAAACATTTAATTAATATCATTAGGAGTCTTTATAATCAAATTATATCAAATGAAATGTAAGGTCCTTAAAGATAGTAACTTGGAGTTTGTGTCTACATTATTACATTTGTAGAATATATAATGAATTAAATTTCAAAGGGATATATAGTTTATTATTCTAGGTAAATGGATTATATACTAGATATTCACATTATAAAAGAAAAAACAATATAAAAGTGTTTTCTTTCATAACTTCATTATTAAAGATTTCATATCCCTTAAATTCAATAACAAAACACATCCTGGTATCAAATAGAAAATAAAAGATAACAAATCTGTGATATCATATACTTAGTAGGGTAGGCATATATCTAATGATTTCATGAATAAATATGTATATTCAATATTGAAATGTAACAAATATAAACATGTTAAATTAAATGTATACACTTGATATTCCAATAGATCAAATAACAACTAAAGGGGGGTTGTAATTAATTATTCAGTTAATTTATACTTCAAAACATATTTAAACATAAACCATGCATCATTTTATGATTTATTTTCTTATCTATTGTTATTAAATAATCATGCATGTATGAATAATAAATCATGTAAAGAACAAATGATTTACATGGTTTGACCATTGTGTGAGAACCTGCATCCTTATTATAACCACTCCCTTGGGTCTATAGAATCCATCTATTATGAATAATTGAATACAACATGGTCCAACTCTCATTACCCAAATTCTACTTCCTAGTAGGAAATATTTTAATAAAACATTTCATTTGATAATGATTTCTTTTTATAAAATTGATCCCAACCTTAGAATAAATAATATTTTAAATCTAATCTACAATTTTGTAGTCTAAATCTTCATTTTGATATTGTGTGATCCTATTATCTCAATACAATATTTTGGAATGTTATTTTCTCATGACGATGAATATGGATCCAATTTTCCTTGAAAATGATGATCGATACGTTTCTCCTAAAAATAGTGAACTCAATATATTGAACTCATTCTCAACATTCAAAAAAGCAAGCTCTCATAGAATGATCAAAACAATTCTTCTTCAACAAGATAAGAACATTCACTATTAATTATCTATAGCTCAAAATTTTAGTATATGTGAAAAGTTATAAAAGAAATAATGTCATGAGGATGTATTTATATTTGACATAAGAATCCAAGGCATGAGTATTTTCTAAAATTCCCCATTTCCAAAAATGTCAAAATATATTAAAATATCACCTCTTTAAAACCTCAACATTGACTTCTACAAACCTACTTAAATTTCACCATTATTTATTGAAAATTTAAATTCTTGTTTGATTAATTCAACTCTTTATACATTTCTCATCTCATTATGATGTGTTTTTTATTAGCTTCATTTTGACAATTTTTTGTCATCCCATTATTATTTTTTTCTTTATTAGCTCTATAAGATATTTCTATTTCTCATAACACTATAATATTTTTCTCTCTTAATTCATTATAATATTTTTCTTTCTCAGCAAAAATTCATTACTACGAATAATTCAGTATGATTTCCTCAGTAAATAAATCATAGAAAAAAAATCCGAGTATAAAAATATAAGTATGAAAATATCTGTACTATTTTCATAGTAAAACAAATACCATTACAAAAACATCTTTATAAAAAATACCAGGATATGTCTCCATGTATGATTTGTTTCATTCTGAGGCTCAAAACCAGATTTTCTTTATCATCTTATTCCGATGTCCTTCCCATTACAATGATAACACCATTATGATGTAAATATCATTTTGTAACTATAAAATTCTTCAATCCACTCCACAATTTATTCATTCTCTTTTATAATGGTTGTTTTCATGATTTATACTAGTTTCCTTATCAGAAAAGAATAATATGATTCTTTTAATAAGCATGAGAACTTTCTATCTCCTAACATCACAATATTCATTGAAATCTCATCATAAAAAAAATGACTTCTACAATCAACAACACCATTATTTGTGACTTTGCAACATCATTCATTCTATGAATAAGAAAAAGTTATACTTCCAACAAAAAATATATTCTACATTCAATTATATTGAATCCAATGATTTTCAATGTCATGTTTATGGTCTAGAATATGATAAAGCTTGTGATAAAAAATTTCATCTTTCTGAATCCTTCTTGTCTAGTGAAACTCAATATGGGAAAGATGTATATGAAATCCTCTGTCTTGAAAAAACCATTATTCTATCTAATTGGGTCTGATTCCGGAAAAAGTAAACTCTTAAACTAAAATTTTAGTTGTCAAAGATTTAAAACTGTTATTAAAACAATTTATCACAATTGTTATTCAAAACAGATCATAAAATGGTAGAAATAAATTGTGATCAAATAAATCCATATAAATAATCACATCGACCTGAAACATATCCATAGAAATTAAAACAAATCAAATAATCACATTGATATAAATAAATGATTGTATAATGAGAGAATTCATAAATTGGGACATATAAGAAATACTTTAAAGGATTTTAGAAGAATGTTTATGTTAATTGGTGGAAACCAATCTAATTTAGCCCACATATATGTCTAATGAGACATGACAATTAATCGAAGGTGAATCTAAAGTTCGTCCCCACCGCCCACTGATTAAATATAAATAATTACATATTTATATGGATTGTTCAGAATAAAAATAAAATTTTGTATTTAAAAAATAAGATTTGATATTTTAACACTAAACCCAACCAAACATGAAAAATTCATAAACCATCGAATGTTAAATATATAATTTAAACAATATATTACATTATATTTCAATCTAACCATAAACCATCCAATAATTTAATTATAATTATCTAAATAAAACATATCCCCATTTAATCATATTTATAGTTAATGGTTTATATCATTGATTAATAAAAATTCCCTTAAAATAAATATAATAGAATTTTTTTGTAAAATGTTGATTGAATTTTGAATATAACATTAAAAAAATCGCAATGTATTGTAAAAATACATTTCATTTAAAATAAAAATTGAAACCTAAAAATTATTTTTCAAATTAACAAATAATTAATAATGAGGGAAATTTTTTTCATTCCATGCATCTTAAAATATAGATTAATTTTAAATTTTCTATATATGATAAAATGTGCATTGTTCCGAAAATGACATTATGATTTCTTTTCAAAAAATTCCTAAAAATTATAAATATGTATTAATTTTCTTTAATAAATAATATTATAAAGGTTAAATAAAATTTAGATAATTTTTTATAATAAATACATTTTGATGAATATTGATTTTGGACTAGAGAAATAAATCAAGATGAATTTTCATAAAAACATTTCACAAAAAATGTTTTTAACAAATATTGGAATATTTTAATATTAAAATAAATTGATCATGAATAAAAATATAGAATAAAATATTTTTATTTCATGATTTTAATTTCAAAATAATTCACCCATGAGAGACTTAAACATGAAAAAACATGAAGAATGATGAGACTAGGAAATAAAAATTTACCAATTTTGTAATTTCTGAATTATAATCTTAATAAATTAAATAATAAAAAAATTAAAAATTAAAAACCATGAAGATGATTTTTTATGATATAAAATATAAAATGAGAAATATTAATACCACACAATTGATTAATGGGAAATTATATAATGTGTCTCAAGGAATTAAATTTGTGTTGAGAAACCCTTAACATAGATTTGACATCTTTTCTATGTATCCAAAAATAATTTATAACAATTATATGATTATTATAAATATATTATATAAACCTAGTCATATATATCATATGATTTATGATATAATTATAGAAATCAATAACCCTGTCACGACCCCCTCCCCACAAAGTGTACCCCTCCTAGGCCGACAATGTGAAAAGGGAGATAATGACCCCCGAGTCCCGCCTCCAGTAGGCCCCGAGTTGGCAACTAGAACCGAGGGTATAATAACATACAAATGGGAGGCATTACCCTCTAAGAGAACACACGCTGAAGAGAGAGATAGAATAGACTCCAATCAACTCCAACTCAGAACTGAAATATAAAAAGGAAACCAAGTACATATATGAAATGTCATGCAAAAGTACTACAAATGAAAGGTAAAACTAAAAGTACCCAAAAGAAAGAAAAACGGCAGCGACCACAAGCCCGAACAGCTCCTCCTCCAACCACAAGCTAGTAGTAACCAGCTTGATCTCCAACCTGCTCCAGGTGACCTGAAAAATAGTTTATATGTACATAGGGTGAGTATAACAGTATACTCAGTAGGATCCTCCCGAAGACTCTCGTGCAAAAGTAAAGAAAGCATGTTAAAGCCCAGTGAACAATAAGTGAAACTAACTCGTTATCTAAATAGGTATACTATGTTCCCAACCTCACCATGGATACTCTCACCAAGTAACGCATACAAGAATATAGCATATAGTAAATAATATCAAGGGTACCCCGCTACTACTTCCCCACTGGTTTTCCGCTTTTCCCCAACGACATACGTCATGTGCATCTCTCTCCAAAGGCTTGCCCGTAGACACCTGGGCTAAGCTCCACAATCTGCACCTCGTGCACCACAAAGGATTGCCCGCAGACACCTGGGCGAAGCACTACACCGTCCTCACAACCAAAGTAACCAGGTAGTTTCCGGGAGCCACCATAGCTCGTATAACGTGTATCATACGTTGATTATTATTCCTCAAGCCATCACAGCCCATACGCCGAGTAAGGATCCTCAAGCCATCACAGCCTATACACGTTACACCTATAGTATTCCATAGGATACTATATCCAGAGTATATGTGTGTGAAATAACCACAAGCCATTACAGCCCTCTACACACATATATGGGTAAAACTAACCACTGTGCCTACCAGCACAAGGATCTATCAAGAGAAGAGAGCGGGGCCAAAGGGGGTAGTCAGCCATTCAACCTCCCATCAGAATGTTGGGGAAAACACCCCCCCAGGGCTCAGAATCCCCGGGGTGTCAGTTGCCCTTACCGACAGGGTGGAGTAGCGTATAGAAACACAAAACGTACAGAATATATAAGTAACTCACATCCACAATATGGGCATTACCTAGTCTTAGATACAACTGCAGCTAACGTCTCTCAGACTCCAGGCTGCTACTTCTAAGACTAGGTATCCTATAAGCACACAAACAATGAAGAGCATTATTAGATTACTACATTCTCATTTATCAGTTCCACTGTACATTAATTAATTCTTTAAACATTAATTAAGAATGAAGAATTCCACATTAAACTGAAATGGAATCACTTTCAAAAACAACTGCTCCTTTTTAAGATTCACATCACCTTTAAATTCCAGCATCTCAATCCCCGTGGATTTTCACCATTTAATAAAACATTCATTATAGAATTACTTTTCCACATTCCCAGGCATTCTAGAAAAACATCCTATGCTTCTAAACACAAAGGAGGCTCAACACGGTGAGTAGATATACTACCCGTCGAGTCTTTGCCGCCTATAGAAAGAGCATAGACCCATCCTCCATCGAGAGGCTAAACACAGAAAGCACGTGGCATACCCCACGTGTCTTCGCCTCCTTTGGAAAGAGGGTAAGCAAGACCAGCTGCCTTGAGCGGTGGGGAAAAGTAAAGCAGATAAGCAACCAAACCAAACCACCAACATCAAACCATCACATTCATCTCATACCATCACCCTTGGTGTCCTCCCCGACCCCATATGCATAAACTGATGCATCTCGCCACACTAAGCATCATCCGCTGCCACAAACACAAGTCTCCATACCTCCACATATCACAACAGCCATCCAGGCTCACATCGGAAAACAAACATCACAAAGTGGGCTCTCGGCCCTTTAACAAACAAGAGGGTAACTCAGAACCCTTTTTGAAATTCCCACATAATCTGTTCTCTAATCCATATTGAATTAACAGACTTGTTATTCATAGGTTCCAATCATGGATACCTAATCAGTAAGCTATCACAATTTAAATAACCATGCTTACTTCCCTAATTTGATTATCCTCAAATTAGAACAACTACAACAACGACAATAACCAGATTAATTTACATGCCTCTTTATCTTTATCCAATTAATTAACAATTAATTCCGGCTTTACGTTCATTATCAATTTCTATCATGAACGAACAACAAATCAAAGAAAACATAGATATCACTATATCTAGGAAAACATGAGGCAAACCGTTATCACGGTATAAAGCAACAGCATGCGATCAACCAATTCTTTTAATCCAGTTCAAGTATTTAATTAGGTCAATTTAATTGTGATCCAAAGAGATAAATCATGCTAATTCTACAATTGCACATATACAATTACAGAAGCCATGAATCCCCTACTTCGAAGAGTTCTTGACGTTCTTTATCCACACAACGGGTCACAGTCCTCTTCTCCTCACGATAGCTGCATCCACCAGAGGATGCCACGGTACGACAGTACCGACCAACCCCATGAAAACCCATTAGAACCATGGAGATTACATGCTAATATGGAAGGAAGAACAAGAGAAGGTGATCCCCAAAGGAACGATGATAAAACATACCTTATATCGAAGAACGATCGACACAACTTGGTTGCATCAACAGAGCGGAACTAATATGAGTAACGTTTGATTGTGAAACTCCTACGAGAATGATTGCAAGGTTCTAGCGTCTCGTAGATGAGAACCAGGAGGAAGAACAACGAAGAATGATATCTCGTTCCTTTAAAAAAAATTAGAGGCGACAGTTTAAGATCTGGTTTATTCTCCATTAAAAACGGATCGCATTAACCCACACGGTTTGACCAAGTAAAAAACATCTCGGCCTTAGGAATAATTAATATAGGATTTATGGCCTTTGAATCAGCCTTATAGTCCTTGAAATAAGGTTTTAAAAGTATTTTACGTCAAAGAAAACGTCAAATTTGCGAAGCTGGAAACACTGTTCACATACTCAAAATTTGGGAAAGTATGGAATCGGTAGCTCTTATGGAGTCTGGAAACACTGTTCATTCGTGAAATTTGGCAAAGTATAGAATCGGTAGCTCTTATGGAGTCTGGAAACACTGTTCATTCGTGAAATTTGGCAATGTATGGAATCGGTAGCTCTTATGAAGTCTGGAAACACTGTTCCCAGAACTAAAAAAATTGGAAAAGGAAAGAAAAGCTCACCGATAAAACCTTACCGATAGAAACACAAGTCTACTGATAGATCCTCACTGATAGAAGTCCACCGACAGGACCTCACCGATTGAAACACTATTCACAGAACTAGAAATTTGGCAAAGTGTTAGCCGAGCTACTGCTGGACTGCGGTAAGTATACCGAGCTATCAGTATGCCGTGGCTACCGGTAAACCCAGCTACCGGTAGGATGCGGCTACCGGTAGACCGAGCTACCGGTAATCAGCAGCTACCGGTAGACCGAGCTACCGGTAATCAGCAGCTACCGGTAGACCGAGCTACCGGTAGGCAGCAGCTACCGGTAGACCGAGCTACCGGTAATCAGCAGCTACCGGTAGACCGAGCTACCGGTAATCAGCAGCTACTGGTAGACCGAGCTACCGGTAATCAGCAGCTACCGGTAGACCGAGCTACCGGTAGGCAGCAGCTGGGGGATAAGTCACCTTGTCCTCCCGGAACACCTCCAACACCACATTTTCACAAAGTAATGGACCAGGGAGTTCCGGGCCATTACATTAGATACCTCTCAAAACATTCTCGTCCTCGAAAATTAAAAACCAACCCAGAAGAAAAGAGGGCTCTGAACAACCACCCCATAAGATACCTCTCAGGGGAAAACCACCATGAGTTGTTCCAAAGCTGGAACAATACTATGACATCCGAGAGTATGGAAACAAATAATCCATAACCAAACAATTCAAACATAACATCACATCAAAGGTACATAAATAAAACATGAAAGGTCTAACCATAAAGGAAACGTCATTACATGGAAAGAGTTAAACATTAAACAACTATGGCTACTGAGCACGTATCTGTGACTCACGCTCCCAGGTAATCTCCTCCATGCCACCGTGTCGCCACAGGACACGAACTAAGGGGATAGAACGCCCACGCAACACCTTCTCCTTGTGGTCTTGGATCTCCACAGGTCGCTCCTCGAAGGTTGCATCATCATCAATATCGATCTCTCCACAATCGATAACATGAGATTCATCATGAAGATAATGACGGAGCTGTGATACATGGAAAACATCATGTATCCGACTCATCTGAGAGGGATGTGCTACTCGATACGCCACAGATCTAACACGAGCTAACACCTCGAAAGGCCCAACAAACCGGGGAGAAAGCTTACTTCCACGACCAAACCTTCGCTGCCCACGACGGGGAGTCACCTTTAGAAACACATGATCCCCAACATTAAACTCTAATGGTCTCCTTCTTTGATCAACATATGATTTCTGACGATCCTGTGCTGTCTTCATCCTCTCACGAATCACCTGAACCATCTCTGTTGTATTCTGCACTAGTTCTGGTCCGAGGATTGCTGACTCTCCGACCCCAGTCCAGCACAACGGAGAATGGCATGGCCGGCCATACAAGTCTTCAAACGGTGCCATACCGATGGTAGAGTGAAAAATATTATTGTAAGCAAATTCTACCAAGGGTAAGTGCTTCACCCATGAACCTCCAAAATCAAGAACACAAGAGCGCAACATGTCTTCAAGAGTCTGGATGGTTCGCTCTGTCTGACCACCCGTTTGAGGATAAAAAGCAGTGCTAAGGCATAGTTGAGATCCAAAATCATGTTGGATACCTCTCCACACCCTAGAGGTAAAACGAGTATCTCGATCAGAAATGATCGTCCTAGGTACTCAGTGAAGCCTCACCACCTCCTCCAGATACTGCCTCGACAAAACCTCCACTGAGCTCGACTCCTTGATTGCTATGAAGTGGGCCGATTTAGTTAAACGATCCACTACCACCCATATAGCATCATGTCCTCCCGGAGCTTGAGGTAAACCTGTAACAAAGTCCATTGAGATGTCCTCCCACTTCCACTGAGCAATGTCTAAGTGCTGGAGAAGACCACCAGGAACACGGTGTTCGGCCTTCACCTTCTGGCAGACTAAACATCGAGACACATATTCTGCAACTGAACGCTTCAGCCCAGGACACAAAAACTGACTCCTCAAGGATTGGTACATCTTCGTCACACCAGGATGTACCGCCAAGGGTGAACTATGGAACACTCAGAGAACGGTCTCGCGCATCGCCAAGGGAACAAAAAGCCTGCCATGATACAACACTCGGTGTTGTTCATCCTCCGACCAACCATCAGGGGCCTCACCACATACAACTCTGTCTCTCCAAACTTCCACCTCTAGATCACACAACTAAGACTCTTCCACCTTCTGCATCAGGGATGACTGCACCGTCATCTGGAAAAGACAACCTCTTCCCCCAACTTCTCCTATATCATGATGTAAAGATGATAGCTCTTCCATCACTCTCCAAGAATCAACAGATTCACGCACAACATCACTACGTGACTTTCGGCTCAGTGCATCAGCAACAACATTTCCCTTCCCAGGTGTATACGATATTTCGAAGTCGTATTCCTGCAAGAACTCCATCCACCGACGCTGCCTCAAGTTCAAGTCCCGCTGAGAGAAAACATACCTCAAACTCTTATGATCGGTGAAAACCACAAAGCACTCGCCAATGAGGTAATGTCCCCACAACTTTAGAGCAAACACCACGGCTGCCAACTCAAGATCATGGGTGGCATATTTGCGTTCATGGGGACGCAACTGCTGAGACCCATAAGAAACAACGGACCTCTACTGCATGAGAACACAGCCTAGCCCCAGATGTGAAGCATCACAGAAAACATCAAACTGGACTCCCTCCGCTGGAAGACAAAGGACTGGAGCACTTACCAACTTCTCTTTTAGATACTCGAAAGCTGTCTGACACTGATCAGTCCATATGAACGCTTGATCCTTCCTGGTCAAAGCTGTCAGAGGAGTCGCAACTCGAGGGAAATTAGCCACAAACCTCCTGTAATAGCCTGCGAGACCAAGGAAACTTCGCACCTCTGACACGGTCTTGGGGGCTGGCCAAGACACCACTACTTATATCTTCGAAGGATCCACAGCTACTCCCTATTGGGACACAACATGTCCCAAGAAACGAACTTCTTGATCCCAGAACTCACACTTGGACAACTTCCCAAACAACCGATGTTGGCGAAGAACTCCCAAAATGGCTCGTAGATGCTCTGCATGCTCCTCTTCAGATGTGGAGTACACAAGGATGTCGTCGATGAAAACCACAACAAACTTGTCCAGGAATTCATGGAACACCGCATTCATCAACCCCATGAAAACAGCTGGAGCATTCGTCACGCCGAATGGCATTACAACAAACTCATAATTCCCATGACGACAACGGAAAGCAGTCTTCAGGATATCCTCATCCTTTACATGCATCTGGTGATATCCTGACCGCAAGTCTATCTTTGAAAACCAACTTTCACCCTTCAGTTGATCAAAAAGGTCATCAATCCGCGGGAGAGGATAACGGTTCTTTATTGTCACTTTGTTTAAGAGACGATAATTGACGCACAACCGCAAACTGCCATCAGCCTTTTTCGCAAACAAAACTGGTGCACCCCATGGTGACACACGTGGCCGAACAAAACCACACTGCAACAGACCGTCAAGTTGAATACGTAGCTCTCGTAACTCAGAAGGGGCCATCCTATATGGAGACATAGAGATAGGAGACGCTCCTGGCTGTAGCTCGATCCCAAACTCGATCTCTCGTCGACGGGGTAAGGATACAACCTCTTCTGGAAAGACATCAGGGTACTCCTCTACGACCTTAGGAAATTCCAGTTGTTGAACCTCTGAAGAACTTAGCATCATCCCAGCCATCATGGATGATAAGGATGAAACTCATCTATGACTCATCCGAGGATCTCTCTCACCAACAAACACTACTTCCTCTCCATCTTCATCAAAGAAAACGACCTTCTTCCTGTAGCAATCCACAATAACCTGCACCGAATACAACCAATCCATGCCGAGGATGACATCATATGGTTGTATTCGTAAACATAGGAAATCTCCCCAAGAGCGGTGCTGCCCCAACATTAGCTCACAGTCTCTACATACTTCAAACAAGCTAGCTCGACCTCCAACTAGCGTAGTCAACGCCAAGGGCACTGGAAGCCTCTCTACCTCAAGTCCCAAAGCGTGGACAAGGGTAGGGGATATAAAGGAGTGTGTCACTCCTGAATCAAACAAGGCATACACCAAGTTAGAAAACAAGAAAAGGGTACCTCGGACGACGTCTGGCTCGCCTGGAGCTGGCAACGCTAGAGCATGAAGCTGACCACGACCCCCTCCATGGCCCCTCTAACCCTGATGACGACCACCACCACGGCCGCGCTCTGCTCTATGAGGACGGGGAGCGTCATGGGGCTGTCATCTGCCTACTCCATCTACCCTCTGGTGATCTAAAGCTGGTGCAACCTGCTGCTGCTGCCTCGGCTGGAACTGCCTCAACGGAGGAACCTGGAGTGGAGCGCCTGGTGCACGATGACTGCTCTGAAAAGTTGGGCACTCCCGCTGCTGATGACCACATCCACCACAAGAAAAACAAGCGCCTGATCCCTTGGCATTGGTCTGAGAGTTTCTACCTCCGGAGAAACGAGATGGGAAGGGCTGGGACCTACCCCCAGGTGAACAGAAACTCTTCTGTCCTGAAAACCGGGAACCCCGGACCACAGCTCTGCTTCGTGAGGAATCATGACGATTCCCCTCTCGTGACAATCTGGTCCTGGTCAATGTTCTCTCAACAACCTCTGCCCTCGCCAGAACCTCAAGATATGTCTTCAGCATAAATGGGGTGACCTGGCGCTGGATCTCTGGACACAAAGCCTCCTCGAAATGCCTCGCCCTGTCCTCATCATCTGGTAACAGGTCTGAAGCATATCGTAGAAGGTTCCTGAAACGGATTCCAAACTCTCGAACATTGGAGCTCCCCTGTCGAAGGGTAAGAAGCTCCTAGCGACTGGACGCCTTCGCAGTCGATGAATGAAACTCGACTCTAAACCTGTCTCGAAACGCCTCCCACGAGATCGCTGACTCCTCACGATCCCCGAGGAACAAGAACCACCACTGTCTCGCTGCTCCACGCAACATCGTCACAACCAAGGACACCCAATGTTCCTTCCGAGCATGAATCGAACTGAAGCCTATCTCGACCTCCTCCAACCAGTCTTCTGTGACTGCATCTGAAACGGAGCCCTCGTACTTCTGTAGACTCTGGCGCTGAAACTCTCGGAGTGTCTTCCTCCAAGTGTCATCATCGTCAACCTCTACCCAGCGGCGATCTGCTGGAATAGCCTGCTGGGTACCTTCAGCGCAAACCTGATGAGGACGTCGACTTGGAGCCATACCTGTAAAATAACAACTGTTAGAGCTCCTAAGCCTGGAATATGGAAGACTCAACATTAATTAATTAATTATTTTGTTTTATTAATTTTTGGTTACCTATCCCAAGGTCTACCCATTTAAACACAGGTGCAAAGAATAATGATGCATGATCCTTTCCTAGGTCTCTACCCTGCAACCAGTATCACTTTGTTTAGTAGCCATCGTAAACTTAAAGGTCCGTGCAACAGATCATAGGGGGCCCTGAACGCCTATGTCTCTGCCGGTCTCCAGTGTTTACCCCACTTACTAAACATGAATGACACCGTTGCCCTACCATCCCATGCATCCTCACCTGTGCCTAACTCCAAACTCCATCCTATCCCTCAACCAGAGCTCTGATACCACTCTGTCACGACCCCCTCCCCACAAAGTGTACCCCTCCTGGGCCGACAATGTGAAAAGGGAGATAATGATCCCCGAGTCCCACCTCCAGTAGGCCCCGGGTTGGAAACTAGCACCGAGGGTATAATAACGTACAAATGGGGGGAATTACCCTCTAAGAGAACACACGCAGAAGAGAGAGATAGAATAGACTCCAATCAACTCCAAATCAGAACTGAAATATAAAACGGAAACCAAGTACATATATAAAATTTCATGCAAAAGTACTACAAATGAAAGGGAAAACTAAAAGTACCCAAAAGAAAGAAAAACAGCAGCGACCACAAGCCCGAACAGCTCCTCCTCCAACCGCAAGCTAGTAGTAACCAGCTTGATCTCCAACCTGGTCCCAGTGACCTGAAAAACAGTTTATATGTACATAGGGTGAGTATAAAAGTATACTCAGTAGGATCCTCCCCAAGACTCTCGTGCAAAAGTAAAGAAAGCATGCTAAAGCCCAGTGAACAACAAGTGAAACTAACTCGTTATCTAAATAGGTATACTATGTTCCCAACCTCACCATGGCTACTCTCACCAAGTAACGCATACAAGAATATAGCATATAGTAAATAATATCAAGGGTACCCCGCTACTACTTCCCCACTGGTTTTCCGCTTTTCCCCAAAGACATACGTCATATGCATCTCTCTCCAAAGGCTTGCCCGCAGACACATGGGCTAAGCTCCACAATCTGCACCTCGTGCACCACAAAGGATTGCCCGCAGACACCTGGGCGAAGCACCACACCGTCCTCACAACCAAAGTAACCAGGTAGTTTCCGGGAGCCACCATAGCTCGTATAACGTGTATCATACGTCGAGTATTATTCCTCAATCCATCACAGCCCATACGCCAAGTAAGGATCCTCCAGCCATCACAGCCTATACACGTTACACCTATAGTATTCCATAGGATACTATATCCAGAGTATGTGTGTGTGAAATAACCACAAGCCATTACAGCCCTCTACACACATATATGGGTAAAACTAACCACTGTGCCTACCAGCACAAGGATCTACCAAGATAAGAGAGCGGGGCCAAAGGGGGTAGTCAGCCATTCAACCTCCCATTAGAATGTTGGGGAAAACACCCCCCCAGGGCTCAGAATCCCTGGGGTGTCAGTTTCCCTTACCGATAGGGTGGAGTAGCGTATAGAAATACAAAAAGTACAGAATATATATGTAACTCACATCCACACTATGGGCATTACCTAGTCTTAGATACAACTGCAGCTAACGTCTCTCAGACTCCAGGCTGCTACTTCTAAGACTAGGTATCTATAAGCACACAAACAATGAAAAGCTTTATTAGATTACTCCATTCTCATTTATCAGTTCCACTGTACATTAATTAATTCTTTAAACATTAATTAAGAATGAATAATTCCACATTAAACTGAAATGGCATCACTTTCAAAAACAACTGCTCCTTTTTAAGATTCACATCACCATTAAATTCCAGCATCTCCATCCACGTGGATTTTCACCATTTAATCAAACATTCATTATAGAATTACTTTTCCACATTCCCAAGCATTCGAGAAAAACATCCTATGCTTCTAAACACAAAGGAGGCTCAACACGGTGAGTAGATATACTACCCGTCGAGTCTTTGCCGCCTATAGAAAGAGCATAGACCCATCCTCCATCGAGAGGCTAAACACGGAAAGCACGTGGCATACCCCGCGTTTCTTCGCCTCCTTCGGAAAGAGGGTAAGCAAGACCAGCTGCCTTGAGCAGTGGGGAAAAGTAAAGCAGATAAGCAACCAAACCAAACCACCAACATCAAACCATCACATTCATCTCATACCATCACCCTTGGTGTCCTCCCCGACCCCCATATGCATAAACCGATGCATCTCGCCACACTAAGTGTCCTCCGCTGCCACAAACACAAGTCTCCATGCCTCCACATATCACAACAACCATCCAGGCTCACATCACAGCACAAGCAGCAGGAAAACAAACATCACAAAGTGGGCTCTCGGCCCTTTAACCAACAAGAGGGTAACTCCGAAGCCTTTTAGAAATTCCCACATAATCTGTTCTCTAATCCATATTGAATTAACAGACTTGTTATTCATAGGTTCCAATCATGGATACCTAATCAGTAAGCTATCACAATTTTAATAACCATGCTTACTTCCCTAATTTGATTATCCTCAAATTAGAACAACTACAATAACGGCAATAACCAGATTAATTTACATGCCTCTTTATCTTTAGCCAATTAATTAAAAATTAATTCCGGCTTTACGTTCATTATCAATTTCTATCATGAACGAACAAAAAATCAAAGAAAACATATATATCACTATATCTAGTAAAACATGAGGCAAACCGTTATCACGGTATAAAGCAACAGCATGCGATCAACCAATTCTTTTAATCCGGTTCAAGTATTTAATTAGCTCAATTTCATTGTGATCAAAAGAGATAAATCATGCTAATTCTATGATTGCACATATACAATTAGAGGAGCCATGAATCCCCTACTTCGAAGAGTTCTTGACGTCCTTTATCCACACAATGGGTCACAGTCCTCTTCTCCTCACAATAGCGGCATCCACTAGAGGATGCCATGGTACGACAGTACCGACCAACCCCAAGAAAACTCATTAGAACCATGGAGATTACTTGCTAATATGGAAGGAAGAACAAGAGAAGGTGATCCCCGAAGGAATGATGATAAAACAAACCTTATATCGAAGAACGATCGACACAACTTGGTTGCATCAACAGAGCGGAACTGATCTGAGTAACGTTTGATTGTGAAACTCCTACGAGAATGATTGCAAGGTTCTAGCGTCTCATAGATGAGAACCAGGAGGAAGAACAACGAAGAATGATATCTCGTTCCTTTTAAAAAAAATTAGAGGCGACAGTTTAAGATCCAGTTTATTCTCCATTAAAAACGGATCGCATTAACCCACGCGGTTTGACCAAGTAAAAAAACATCCCGGCCTTAGGAATAATTAATATAGGATTTATGGCCTTTGAATCAGCCTTAAAGTCCTTAAAATAAGGTTTTAAAAGTATTTTACGTCAAAGAAAACGTCAAATTTGCGAAGCTGGAAACACTGTTCACATACTCAAAATTTGGCAAAGTATGGAATCGGTAGCTCTTATGGAGTCTGGAAACACTGTTCATTCGTGAAATTTGGCAAAGTATGGAATCGATAGCTCTTATGGAGTCTGGAAATACTGTTCATTCGTGAAATTTGGCAAAGTATGGAATCGGTAGCTCTTATGAAGTCTGGAAACACTGTTCAGCCAACTAAAAAAATTGGCAAAGGAAAGAAAAGCTCACCGATAGAACCTTACCGATAGAAACACAAGTCTACTGACAGATCCTCACTGATAGAAGTCCACCGATAGGACCTCACCGATAGAAACACTGTTCACAGAACTAGAAATTTGGCAAAGTGTTAGCCGAGCTTCTGCTGGACTGCGGTAAGTATACCGAGCTATCAGTATGCCGTGGCTACCGGTAAACCCAGCTACCGGTAGGATGCGGCTACCGGTAGACCGAGCTACCGGTAATCAGCAGCTACCGGTAGACCGAGCTACCAGTAATCAGCAGCTACCGGTAGACCGAGCTACCGGTAGGCAGCAGCTATTGGTAGACCGAGCTACCGGTAATCAGCAGCTACCGGTAGACCGAGCAACCGGTAATCAGCAGCTATCGGTAGACCGAGCTACCGGTAATCAGCAGCTACCGGTAGACCGAGCTACCGGTAGGCAGCAGCTGGGGGATAAGTCACCTTGTCCTCCCGGAACACCTCCAACACCACATTTTCACAAAGTAATGGACCAGGTAGGTCCGGGCCATTACAAACCCATTAATTAATTATTCAATGTTTACATACCTATTTCTATTGATTATTGTATCATTTATCAGGCATGTTTTATATATTAAATATGGGTCATTACAATTTGATAATGGATCAATCATATATACATAATTTTAATAATGATATAAATATAACATAAAATTATATGGCCCTAGCCTTAAAACATTAAATAATCCTAAGATAAGACCACAATTTGACTCGTATTCACATCAATGATCTTATCAAGTTTAAAACATTAGATTTTTAGGACATATATATTACCAAACAACTCAAATTTATTAAACGTTGACAAAACTAAAACATTATATCTTTCATCCACAATATAATTTTTTAAAAGTAATCATGATTTCTTATTCTAGATAAAAATATTTTTGGCTTCTTCCATTCCTTTACCAATCTTTATACCCTCTGAAATAATTTAAAAAACCTGGGATGAGCACAGAAAACTCATTATGGGATGTAAGATAAGGAAGGAATATGTTATTTCAGAAATATATTTAAACCCATGAAATAATAATAATCTTGAAAAGCTTCATAGAAATAAAAACTAATAAAGTTATCTTGTGGAAACCATATCATACATATATTGTATCTCTCACAACTACATCGAGGGTAACATTAATGGTTATATTTGGAATACCCGTCATATTATACTTCATAAATCATGTAGGGGAAACCTTATCATTTAACTCTATATCATTACCCAATTCATTGGAGATCTATCATGATCTCTCCCAACCTTTGTTTATCATGAAACCACCAGTATACATAATCATGTTCTAAGAGCCATAACATAATCCTAACACATTAACAAGAAAAAAAATATAACATTTCCACATTGAAATCATAAGATATAACATCAATATAATGATATAATTAATACATTATCCAAACAATTTTTGATAAAAAAATTCGTAAAAAAGGAATATGGTATTTAATTCATTTTTAAGAACATTATTCCTTGTAGATGAATCCAAATACCAAATAATGGTAATGGCTGCAGAAGGGTCATTATAGACGCATTTGTTAAAAACATACATTTTGTCATTTAGTGAAATTATTTTTATAAAAAAATATTCCTTTTGAAAACTTTTGAGTGAAATTAAATATCAAAGGGGTTGAATATCCACTATAGAAATTATTTTTGTGTATATTCTCAATATATGCCTTAATGAATGGAGATTGAGGCGAAATCCATTACCTTGGGTCTGAATCTTAATGTACAATTGGTATATTCCTAAAATGTAAAATGAGGTTAATTAATGAATTATTTAATACAATTTTCAGGTTTATTATTAATTTTATATCACATGATACAATGTCATAAAATTTTCATAATTATTTAAGTTCATATTTGACGTTTTGTCGATATTCGGTACATGAGTCAAAAATTAACACTACTTGATGTCAATTGTCCATGTCGTAATAAAGCCATCATCTCGAATCTATCATTCATGACCTAATAATAACTTTTATACATCAATTATACTATTTAAATAAAACTATTCACATGTGTTATGAAAAACGAATAGTGTCATAATCATGGAGACTATAGGCCATACGTACGGTAAAATAACGTTTCCATTTTTCATTGATTATTATGGAAATTAGGTAACTGTTATTTTACCTTTCATAATTATCCTAATATTATTAAAATTATATTAATAATTTAATTATTCTGATATATATCATTGAAGTAATGTGGTGAATAAAAACAAATCACATCGCTTCATAGAGGTGATAGTTCACACATACACATGAACGAAATTATGATTTATCTATACATGCAATGTAAAAATTATATTAAAATATTATTCATTAAAATGATTAATATGTCATGAAATTAATATATTAAAATAAATAGCATAATTATATTCTGTATTAATATAATTTAATTAAAAATGAACTATATCGGTTCGTGAGGCAGTCGTCTACTGTAACCATGAACATATTGTAATTTTCCCATTTTATGAAATTGGGATTCAATTTTGGTGATGATATTTAAAAACTACGATCATAGTATGTTGAGGATACTGGATTTCTTATTTCAAAGTATAAGAATAATATTTAGAGGATGTGGATGAATAAAAAAGAAATAAACACATAAATAAATGATACATATTTCTCGGTTGATCACCTTTGATGAACTCCTTAACACCTCTATAAAGGGTATTATTCTGAAAATAAGTCTTCAATAATCATTAGAGGGATTGAAGTAAGTGGTTTGGGTAGATCATTGCTGAAATAAAAGGCATTAGAAGTATTATTATTATAGAATAGTGGGTAACTTACATAAGAGATGAGAGCGTCAACCTTGTAATGTCCAAAAATGTTAAATTAATATAAATTCAATTTTGGTGAATAATGTTCAAAAATTTATTTATTGAGAAGATAATATAATGATGGGTCAAATCCCCATCATTGAAATAAAATTATACATGTTTTTAATATTTATAATCCTTATGTTTTCATTAACTCATTTATTACCATTTTTAATCATATCGTAATATTATTTTATATAATATTTGTGGGTTAATGTATTTACATTAACATGTCAAACGACACATGAAAGTGACATTTATGAAACATTTGAACATATAATAACGATTTTCATGAATCATATATTTTTAAAAATTTAATATCATTTCATAATATATGTAATATTTTAAAATACCAATAATGCCTCTTCTAACACTATTCATTGGTTGACTTTTAAAAATATCATAATAGAAAGATAAGGTAAAACCATCACCATTAAATCATAAAAAATAGGTTAAATTTATCTTTAATATTCATGGATGTTATAAAATATGCCAGATAATATTTATTTTAAAATTTATAATATCATTTATTTGATTCATTCATTAATTCAAAATTTACAACATCATCTTTGTGTCACCATTTAATTTAATTAATTATTTCATAAATATTAAGAAATTTCAATTATTCAGTTTATACTTATATCTATAAAATAACTATTTTTAGTCATATATATGAATTTTATGTCCCCTAATTAAAATTGTTTTTATTAAGAAAGGGAAGATTATGATGTCTTTGTAATTATTTTAAATAAAATGTTTATAATTGTTAAAATAACATGATGTTGGCTCCATGTTATCCTAAAATCGACCCATGGAAGATGATGGCTATTATATAATCATGAAATTAAATTAGGAAAAGTGTTAAGGTTGTTCTTTATTATTATAATATTTTTTACATTTAATTACTTGGTTTACCACTAATCGTGGAAATTAAAATAATTACTACAGTTACTAATCATAATGTAAAAAATGGCCAGGTTTATATAATTTCTACCTTGTGATTCCCAATAAATAATCAATTTTTCCAAATAATAAAAATAGATGTTTTATTAGTTAATTAAAAAATATTCCACATTGTCAAAATTTGAAAATATGTTTATTAAAAGTACAAACCGTCAAAAGAGTGAAATGAGTTTATTTCAAATTTCGAAATGAAATTACATACAATAAACCAAATTGTATTAAATGATAATAAATTTTTTTAATTATAATTTAAAACCAATAATATGGTTAATCTATCTATATAAATTTATTATATGACAATGTAGTTTTGAATTATGATTTGGTTTTCCATTCAGTATTCATAGAAAATGATTTTTATTAAATAAATACAAAAAATCAACCCATAGTGATTTTAATGTACAGATTCTAAATATTAAGTTTATTTTGTCAAATATAATATATATAAGTTAAAAAAATATTAAAAAAAACCCAATCAAAAGGTGTTAAAACAACCATTCAAAAATATTAGAGTGTTTTATGGTTAATATTGGATTTATTAACATTAGAATACTCTAAAATTTAGTAGAATAAAAGTGAAATCATTTTATAAATAGATGTAAACACAATGTAATCAGTTTTATTCATTCCCATAAATATAATGGCTTTAATACAACAACCATGTTAAAATACTAATACTAATATTGTATTTTTTCAGCATTACTCAGTCATGTGTGCAACAAAAAGTTCCATAGAAACCAATTATTGTCTGTCGAATACAGTATCATACATAGCATTGACTGTTTTGTAAATTTAATATCTAATTCATTAATATTAATACAAATGAAAATTTATTATTCAATATGTACCTAGTATGTTACAATAATAGTTTTATACGTATTTATAGTAATCTATTATTTGATGAGATGGAAAATGGATTACATCATTCATGGGGATGGTAGGTTGTATGTACTAATGATTTTTATTTTTAGTTTTTCTCAACAGAGGGAATGAAATATGAAGAAAATCAGGTTAGATTTCTAGAATCATTATTATTATAAATATATAATCTATATTAATCATATATAATAAAATTAACATATGTATAAAAATTAAATAAAAATCATTCCTAATTGTTAGGTGGCGTTAGTTGTCAATGTATGTGCATGAGCAGCATAATTAATTTACAATGTATTGAAATGATATAATATATATGTGATCATTTCTTTCCAAAAATATCTATATATTATCAATAAAACTTATGTTAATTAAATTTATCCTTACTTCCTCTCATGTACTATGTATGTGTCTGTCAAATCAAATTGCTTAATGAAAGTGGTAGTCGGTTGTACACATGAGTAACAGTATCACATACACATATAAGGAAAATTAAATAATTAGATGTTATATCATAATTATATAGTTATAAAAATGTTATAAATATCATGTAAATATATTATAATTATCATTATATCTCATCTTTTATGGTTTTGATGGTTATTGAAATACATATATTTGTGGAGATGAATTCTATGTTACACATGATCAACTATTGTCATTTTTATTTATAAATGTGGAGATGGATATTGGTTACTTAATTAAAATAATAATATCTCAGTATATATTTGATTTGGGTAATTTATATAATAATTTTTAAGGTTTATGGATGTTGAATAATAAAAAAATTTCTTATTAATTTTACATCTTCTTTAGGGAGCTTCTTTAAGAATACAACTAAAGGTTTCTTATAATGTATATATAATCCATATAACTACTCAAGGATTTCAGGAGAGAACCAATAATGTAATTTGGGTAGGTATTGGATGATTAAAAGTTTTTTTGATGTGTGAAGAGGGGATTAGAGAGTGGGGACCATTTATAAGTTGAAATATGACATACAATGAATTATTGAAATGATAGACTATAACCCAAGTTTTTTTTATTCCACAGGGCAAAAAATGTAAAATTATAATTATTTTTGTGTTTAAAGTTATAAATATTTCCATATAATGGGTTTTATACATGTTTTGGTCATTTTATTCTATTATACTATTACATTAACCACATGTAAATTTTTTATATCCCTCAACAAAATAATTTATTTTTTATTGTTTTCCATATTAATAAGAGTTGAAAATTAATTTTACACAATTGTATTAAATATATTTTTATAATTAAATTTACATAATGCATTTTTTTCAAAATAAATTCATATAATTGGCCAATAAAAGATTCTAAATAAATAGTAGAGGTGACAGAAGAGTGGTTTTTCAAATAGATAATTCTCATATGAATAGAATGATTAAAAAAATAAAATCTAAATTGAATCTATTGAAATAAATTATTGAAATTTAAATATAATCATTTTATTTTACTTTAAAATTTATTTAAAATATTACTTGACTAATTAAATAAGTTTAAGAAAAATTTTCTTCAAAATAAATAATTATTTTTACTTATTCCCCAAAAAAATGTATTTTTTGAGACACCCCAAAAGTTCATAGAAAGATAAGTTTTAAATTAAACATAAAAATGAAGATTTTGTTCAAATATATTTTATAAAATTTTTAATAATAAATTATTAAATTATATTAGTAATTCATGAATAAACTACCTTTAGGTTAAATCATTTTTCTCATGAAAATTTCGATTTCTTTCAAAACAATTTCATTTTATTTCAAATAAATTTATATCCACTAATTTATTTATACATAATTAAAAATGAAATTTTGATAAATTTTTTTTTTAAAATTAATATCCATCTTCTAAATTTTTATGCTATAATTGTTATGTTTAGATAAAAATAATTAAATAGAGTACCACTTTTCTTTTAAATACAACATTTAGTGAATCATAAGATTTTAAAGAGAATTATTTCAAAGAAATTAATACTAATGTATGAGGGTGTTGTATTTTCTGGTATACATTTTTTATGTCATAAATTATGGAGAATAATATTTTTAAAATAACATTATTAGAAACACAATCAAAAAGTGGTTAATAAAACATCAACTTTTTAAGTGATAAAGAAAAATATGATAGTCTTGTAATACTAGAAATTATTTTGTTTTTATTTATGTTAACATTGATAGGAAATGAATTCATGGGAAAAGAATAGAGTATACAGACACAAGTATTAATGAATAGTTATAAAGGACACACCCATTATAACATTGACCACTATATAACCCAAAATATGTGATGATTTAAAAAACTATTTATTCAATATAAATGATCGTATCATATTGAATGTTTTTCTCAGGATCACTATACTAAGTTTGAGGGATTTTATTACCACTAACAAAGTGAAAACTATAAATTATACATAAAATTTCCTCATATAATTGTGATTTGATAAATTCTAACACAATTTAAAACTCTAATAAGTTGATATAGTATTGGAATTGTTATAACTGATGCACTAATATTAACATTTAATATATTATTTTGTCAATAAGTATATGAAAGACATTCCTTATATCTCTATATATTTTACCAAACATATATTCATTGAAATGGTTATGAAATATCCCCCAAAGATCACCATAAACCATTTCACTTATTGTTATCTATAAAAAACAACCTAAATGTTTTTTTTTCTAATTCTAGTTGAAATCATTAATACAATAGGTCACTATATCCACATTATATTCTACATATAATATATATTGGGATTTAATTTTACATTTTAGATATGTGAATACAATGATAATCATATAACATTTATGACAAATTTAATGAGACAAAAAAATCTCTAGATGTCCACTGTATTATATTAATAAAAAAATAATATAATCTCAAGAAAATATAACATTTATCAAAAACCATTTTCATGGTTACCAAAATAATAAAAAAATAGAATTATTGTTATCTTTATGATATCATAAAAATATTATGTTTTTCACCCCCAATCATGTGGTTTAAAAAATGATCAACTTCCCACATAGCCACATGTATAGAAAAGGTTTTATGTTACAATCACTATAAGTTTCATGATTTCATTAAAAATAATATCATTGATAAAATTATTCTAAAACAAAATTTTTTAATCCTTACATAATCTAATTAATCAATCCACAATAACTATTATACTAAAATATTCTTTATCGTGGTCCCTTAGATTCTTTATATGAATATTCCATTGACTCTTGTAGAATTAATTTGTGTAATACACCATAACTATATATTTTATACACTAAATGTAACATCTTTATTTCATGCACAACAGTTCACATTCTTGATGGTATTTATCTCTTCACATTAAGAATGCTCTCATACCCTACATACATGTACACTGGTGTTTTATTACTAATTTAACACATTTAATAAAACCATTCATTTACATCTCCCCATGTACCAAATATTCTCCATCATCTAATTATTCTATTTCTGATCATGAAAACCAAAATTTAAATATAATTAGAATACTTATATTGATATCACATGATTATATTTCCTTCTCTTATGGGAATAATTATGAGACTAATTTCATTCACAAAAATTGATTAAAAATCAATGAAACAATCGTTAATACTATATATATTATGTGCATCAAAAAGGTTCTCATTAATTATGATATGTGTCATTTACAAATACTATATTAGACAAGGTCATAACATATTAATTTTTATCCTAATTAATAATATAGTAAATAGATAAATACATAAAATAAATTGAAAAAATTAAGAATCAAAAATATCATATTAGGAGTGATGGTTTTTTTAGGAATGTCTCCAAATGATAAAAATATATTCAAATCCATTATAATAGTTTATTAAAAAATGGGAATTATCATAAGCATAAACATTGGGACTATCAAACCACATACGTAGTAATTAGTATAGTCATGTATGTGGTAATGCTTAAGAGGATCCTGCCACAAATTTTTCATAGTTATCCACTAGGTACATCTGTTCCAGAACTATTCCCACATGTTGTGTCTTTAGAGTAATGAATTTATAGAAGAAATAAAATTATATCTAACCTACCTATATAATTGGATTTTCTTCATACATATCCTAAAATTATTTCATTGGATTAGGTTAACTAATACATATTTCCTTGAATGTAGTTCCCAATTATTCATATAAAAACTATGTTACCATCAGCAAAGAAATCGACCCCAGTAGAATGCTGTTGGTGCCTACATTATTAAATTACCATAATATAGAGATAAAAATATCCCATATGACCAATTATCCTATTTTTATTTCTAAACATGATACATGAATTTAATTTACATCATAATCGAATAAATAAAGTAAATATAGTGATTTACTTTGGAAAATAATTATTCCTCTTAGTGTATCCCTGCATATCAATCACTAAACACTTCTTAGTTTCATGGGGAAAATAAAACCTTAGAAAGGACTGAGTTCATATTCCAGATAAGGTTAATTTTAAAGTATAATATATCATGAAAAAATAATAATAATCAACATTTTATGGTAAATAAATTAAAGATATTTTATGAAATTTACATAATAATCATAACACAATAGATATAGATGATGATAAAATAAATTCATAAAAAATATCAACTAAGATTTAATTTAACTATTTGATATAATAACTAATACAATAACATCGTGGGCTTTCATAACTGAACTTATAATGACATAATTCATAATTATGGACATCAAAAACATATTTTCAAGACCATTTACAAGACAATTTAAATATATTGGTACATACCCAACATATTCTTCCAACTGATTTGTCTAATTAAAACTGTTGAATAATATATGGTTTTTGTATTACAAGACCCCACTAATGACATACTATTTCCATTGAATTCACATAGGATATCGGTGAAACACCATACTAAAAAACTTTAATATTCAGAAACAGACATATGAATGTCAATACTTACCCTAATCCAAAAAACATAATCATAAACCATCCATAGAAATATAGAGGATGGAAAAATTATTTTCCATCCTTATTAAAAAAGATCATAAACCATACAAATTAAGAATCGGTATTATATCAAATAATATCCCAATAGATACCAAAATTAAATATTACTGAATAATGATGTAATCATTAAATAAACCCTTACCATTTTTTTAGCTTAAAAATCATATTCCCCATAAAATAAATAGACATAAAATGAAAATTAAATGACATGAATATATATATATATATATTTCTAATATAAAAATATGAATTTTATTTTTAAAAAACCACACAATGGAAGAAGTGTTGAATATGGTGTATATCTCATGGTTGTAATAATTAGAGAGGGGCCCCTTAAATATTATTCAACTCCATTATTACCTGTCTAGACATATTGTAAAATAGATAATTTTTTATTATTAAAATATTATAAATCTATACATATATATATCATAACATATTTGAATAACTAATAAAATTTTATCCAATTTTTAGAGAATTATATTTTAAAATGACTTTTTTAATGATAATTGCTTTGTTTTTCATGTATGATTTATTTCGGTAAATTTGTTTAATTAATATTTATAATGGATAAGTAATATTTTAAATTTTAACAACTATATAAATATAAAATATATTCTATGTATATGTATTTATATTATTCTATTAAGTTTCATTGTATAAAATGTATTACACCATTCATGGTTACAGTAGGTCATACAATGATTGATTGTCGATTAAAAATGTAGGGATTTATTGAAAAAATCTTCTGTAAATATTAAATCAACTCCCAATAATAGTATTATTTCATATATATATATATAATATTAGTTAAAAAAAATATTTATTACATCTATGAAAATGAGAATCATTTTGCATTGATATATGGAAGTGGTAGTCCACCCTTACACAAGAGTGTTGTTAAAACTTTCATTCTGATTGAAGTGTAAAAAGTTTTTAATTATTTTATATTTATTGTATTATATATATATATACATCATAAATATAACATATGTTCTTTTAACAATATAATTACATTAATTCATGTAAATATTAGGTGAAAAATTAATCATGTCACTTCATGTTGGGGTAGTCTACCTTACACCATGACAATGTTATTTTATCCCCTAGAATGGAATATTAGAAGATATACATCAAATTATAATTAAATATTTATTTAAATTTCATAAATAACCCTAAAAATGTTAAATTAAACTATATATAATCCCTTTAAATGTGTTCATTGGAAAAATTACATTTGTTTTTGAGGTGGTTGTCTATAATACACACGATCAGAGGATTCGTTTCCCATTTTACTGACGTGGAGATGAATTTGTGTAATAACATTAAAATAATAACGACCCATTAAATATTATAGTTTTAGGTCATTAAATTATTGTTTTTAATAAGGTTTCAATGAGGTGGAATATGAAATAAGATAAATATTTTATTTTATGAATTTTAAAACATCTTGAAAGGGCCTCATTATGTTTATACTAAAATAATTCTAAGTAGGGATTACTGAAAATAACTCCACTATGAAATTGTTATGGGATTTAAAATCTATTTGGGTAGGTATTTTATGATAAAACATTTTTTGGAAGTGAAAATATTAGAGGAGAGGCATTTCTCTATTCTTAATGGATGAAGGAACACTATGGGAATTTTAAAATATAATGACACACACATGTTTTTACCATTAAAAACATATAAATATGGTGAATTATTTATCCATCTGAGTTGTCATATATTTATATAACTATAAAATTTATTTTTATAGGTATTAGGTGATTTATAACCCTAATCATATTTGTCTAACCCCATGATAAACACTTTTTAGCTTATCCTCTGTACAAATTTTTTAATGTTTTAAACAGAAATTATTTTTAAATAATAATTTTAACATTTTATATAATTTAAATTAATATTATTCAAAATATAAAATATATTTTTCAATATAACATTCACATAATTTTATGAATTCAATTTATAATTAAACTACAGACATTGGAAATAATTGTTTATAAAAGTGAATATTTTCAAAACTATAAATGTTTTAATATAAATATACAATATGAAAATTATTCCAATTTCTTAAAATAGATAAATTTTAATATATTTGAATGAAAAATTAATTTCATACTAATTTAAAATATGTTTCACATGTTTAAATAATTTAATGAAAAAAGAAGATTTCAAAAAATTAACTATTTTCACCATTAATAAAAAATACTTTTTATTAACATTCATAAATCATCCAATTTTAAATTTTAAATCCATATTTTTATAATTAAATATATTTTTTCAAATTAATTTTTTAAAATTGGAAGCAATTGTATATAATGAAGCTGTTAATAGAGGGAATAAACATCCATTAAATAACAGAGTTTTTTAAAAAGTATTTATTTTTCATTTTAAAGATTCATATTTTCTCTATAACTAAAATATACCATATTATTTATTTTTTAAAATAAATATACCCTATAAGCATCATAATATAGTAATTAATATTCCCATAGAAGGCCATAAAGGGTATGTTATAATAGTAATTTATAAATACTAATGCTTAAATATACATTCAAGTTACATTTAGACATGTTGTGGGGTGAATCTACCCTATCAATTAAAATAAATTCAATGAAATATTTAATAAAATATTAGGGTTTTATAATCTATTATATGTAAGAATCCTCATTTAGAAAATTTAGTTGAAAAAGGATTCCCACATTACAAATATCAGAGTGTTTTGACAAACATCCACTTAAATATTCAAAACCATAATGTTAATGTATGTTCTACTTACGGATGGTTTAACCACCTATAAAAATGTGGTTATAAAACAAAATAATGGATAACAATAAAACATAAAAAATAATATTATTACTATATAAATTTAAAATCATGATTAATATATGGTTTTATAAATATTATATTATTCATTAAACATATTATTAACACATGATATCAATTTACTAACCTATCAAAAATTATCCAACACTGATTCTATTTTCTTACAAGGTTAATTTCAGTCATAGGAAATTTTATAAGTGATTGTTAAATCCATTTAAATTATATTATTGGTTAATAAATTATATAATAATTATTTATTTGAAATCAATGAATTTGTAACAATATGAAATTTTTAAATAATTTGAAAACATGTAATTTTATTAAAATAAGATGTTGAAATGAGAATTTAAAAAGGTAATACATGAGGAAACATTTTATCATTGATTATTTTGTTTGAATAAATAAATAAATATATATATATATATATATATCTATGTGTGTGTGTGTGAATACATTTTTTATATGTGTAGTTCTATATCTATTGTTATCAAACTGAGTTTTATAGAAATTCAATGCATGGTAATTGTCAATGTTCAATGTTACTAAAATTACATTATTTTAGATTTATGGTTTCTTATTGAACAAAAATTTAAAAGAAAATCCATTTTCGGTAATTTTACCTTAATAAAAACATATCCTTTTTAAAATTGCACTCATAACAATGGACATTAAAATAATGAATTCAAATTTTTTTAAAAATATATTTTCATGATATGGATTTAATTATATTTAATTATATATCTGAAATGGTGTTAGTTTTTTTAGAAAATATTTTTATTTTTTTTATATGATCAACTTGTCTATCATATTTTCATTCTAAAATGATCTCGTTCATTATGTTAACATATACATTTTCCTTATTTAAGGGGAAAATTATTATTAATGGGTTCCTTAAGTGAATTATAATATTTCCATTTCATTATTTTTTGAAACACAATTTTTCAATGGTTTATTTATGATATAAAACATTAATGTTTTTAGGCGTAAATGATATATATAGATTTTTGATTTTTAGATCAATTACAAACTAATGATTAGTGGTTCAATTAAAAACAATGTAATTTTAGTTACATTATTAAAAATATATGTGTATGTTTCTCGTATCTTTCTAATATGTTGGTTAAATATTTTTATCTTAAGATATAGCTCTCCTATAGTATAATTTAGATTCTAATAATAAAGTGAATAAAAGGTTTGGCTGATGAAATTAGTTTTTCTTAATAATAATTACAACACCCAAGTATTTATAAATAAATGAATCAAACACAAATTCTCTAAAAAACACCACTTTGTTATAACCATTATAGTAAGCATTATATTTTCACATCAATGAGTTGAATTTCAAAAAAAATACATACATAGTTTCGTTTAGTAAGATATTTAGAGTCTGATAATACCAATGTAATTTTTTTTAATAGTAAAAAACCCATTATAATATTAATATTAAAAGAAATATAGATCTTATAAATAGTAATTAATGTTTTAATTTTATTTTCTGAAGGTTATAATATAAGGAGATCTCGATAAATTTTACAATTTGATATAAATCAATCTATAGGTTTAAAATTTTTATTTATTGAGTAAATGATAATTTTATTTAAAAACTAAATTAATAATATTTATAAAAATAGTTCCAACAAATTGAGATAATTTTTGAATTTTATACACAAAAAAATGGTTCCAGTGAATTTTTATATTTTTCTAAAATACACAATATTTTTTACGAACAGTAACATATGATAATTCACCATATATATACATTATCTGTTAAATATACTATTCCTAGATTCTTGGATGATGTAAGAATACATGGTTGTAACCCCCATGAACTTATTGATATAATGGGTCTCATGAATCAACACTATTGTTTGTCCTGAGGGAAATAATTAAATAATGAATATGATGTTCAAAAATCACCCTTCTCCTCCACTATAAAAACCTCCCCTCACTTATTCTTACCATAACTAATCTCATGCCTTGTGACATCTTCAAAATTTGTTTAAATATCCTCCTGTTATCCTACCCCACGTTGATCATTACATGGTGTCATAAGAATACACAAACTTCCCCCCTAAAGAGTCTCTCAAGGATGATTACTTCAAGTGGTGAATTCCTATTTTTGTTTCTTTTCTTTCGTGTTCCATTATTTTATTTTTATTTACCGACCTAAATTCATAAAAAAAAATTTATGATGATAATAACATACTTGTACATGATTTTTCTTATGATAAATGAAGAATTATTTATCATCTATCATTTCCCTTTCTTTTATTTTGAAATGGAAACACCAACCAATATGTTTTAATTTATCACATTCAAGGACGATGTGTTTCGAATTTTTATTACCATCTTTCATTCTGGCAATGAAAACATTTTTATAGATTCAATACACTATAATATATTTATAATAACTTATTTAATATTTTTAATCCTTTGTAGACATGATTTTAATTGATAATTCCAAATAACTCTTCTGTGATCAAGAACCAACAATTAACCCATGAAATTGTCATTAAACATTTATATAATGATTTTTATTACAATTGAATAATAAATTAATTCTATGACCATTTATTGTTATTTTTTTCACTAAAAACATATAACTCATATTATATAGCACCATTTTCATTCTACATTCTTATAATAAATGAATATAAGTAAACTGATCAAGAAAACCCAGGAAGAAAACACACCCAAACAATGAAATGTAAAATAATTACCCCTCAAAAGGAAAAAAAATAACTTAATAAAATTATAATAAATCAATAAAATGTAAATTAGGTTTTGGAATCATTAATTTATGAACATAAATTTTATTATTCTGGTTAAAAAGTACATGTTGGGAACACCATCAGACATAAGGTAAGGTTTCTCTACCGAAACAGTTATTTTCAAATGTCTAAATTTTATACTCTACTTAACTCAATAAAATTATTAATTATTCATATTTCATTCTAATATATTCTTTGGTGGTATTACATATATGTGTACCAACAATAATCTGAAAATAATAAATGGTGAGTTATATTTTTTAAAAGTATCATTCAAAATTTCATCCCGAAATACAGGACAGATTAAAAGAAATTTCTATAATTATTACCTATTTTCAAGGGAAATCAATAATATATTTTTGGAAACAATTATCTTTTTAATATCAATAATATTATTTTGAAAATATAATACTACTTATCTTATTATTTTATAAAATTGTTTTTCCACAATAACTTTCATTTCAAAGTTAATCATTATTTTTCTCAAGGATTTCACGAGGATTTTATAAAAGTATCTTCACTTATTTCAACACTCTTTTTGATTCATATTTATAATTGGTATTAATTATTTATGATATCATATAAATTATTTAATTTAATTGTTTAGTATTAGTTTGATTGTGGATGTTCTATATTAATCCATCCATAAATTTACTCTAAATTTTTAGTGTTAATTCCTAATGATTGTGGAAAGTCAATTAGATTTAATATCTTTGTTTCAAAATGAATGTTTATGATTGTTATGGTTATCCCCACTCATATGAGGAATTAACTAGAGTTTTTGTTGTTGTGTGGGGACTATTATATCCACCTGGTGCATCGGTAGGTCTCATGAGACATACTTGGTCATGTTATGAGGCCTTGAAAAAATGTGGGCTTATGGTCTTGGAACGATTCCAAGAAAGTATGGTTATGATGACCCACATTATGAATTACATCATTATAATAATTTTATTTAATAGTTCATGTTTATATTAGACTAGTATAACAACCATCATTATGTTTTATTATCTAATTGTTTATTCAGTTCTTTTTCCAACAATTTTGTGCAAATGTTTATTTTTAATGGCTTTGGTACTTTTAGTTACTCACCTAGACTTATTATTTATTATTTTATAATAATTTCTAAACTTATGGTTCATTTGACTTCTACACTATCTTATGTTTCATTTTATCATGCCATAAAGATGTTTCCTATGAATTTTTTGTAGGGATAAACATATAGTTGGGGTTGTTACTAATAAAACTTATTTGTCGTATTAAATTACATGTTCTTATTTTTAACTGATTTATGTATTTAGTTTCCAATTATACTAAACTGCAAGTTTATTTTGGATGAATATTCCTTGTTTATATTCCATTGTAAAAATATAACACAGAGTCATTGGGAAACATGGGTTATGTCCACACAATTGGTATCAAAAGAAGTTTAATTGAAAAAATTGAAACTTGATTTACAAAACATAGATTAGAAAACAAAACCCAATCATTTTATTTGTGTTTAAACATACAAGATTGTTTTATAATTTCAGTATGTAATAGATTTTATGGATATTTTATTAAAATACAACCATGTTTTGATACTACATGTGGGTGTGGTTATTGAAAAGATGTACCTCGGAGTGAAAACTTCCAATATAAGGTGCTTTAGGTTTTACCTGTAGAATCTTAGTACACGACAACTTGCCTTACTATATATATGGTTTGACACTCCTAGTGTATATTCTTAAGATAATTCATATTTTAATTACAAGCCATTATAATGGATTTAAATGTATTATTTCCTCAAAGAAACCATGTTCATTATTATTGGATTATCCACGAATATGATTTCAAATTATTCTATGTATTTTTCTATGATTACATTTTACATTATGATACATAACCTCATATAATGCATGCCATTATATATAAATGGATCATAGTGGATGGAATGGAAACATCATGACGGCACGTATCCTATAATGTTATTTCTTACCTATGCAAGATAATGATGTTGGATCTGGAGTTGTGACTGCTACTGAGTAACTTATAACTATACCAGGAAAACAAACTAATGTTATAATCAATATCATTACCCATATATATAATCCTGATCAATAACATGGAGGGGATATGTTTGATCACTTTCTGAAATAAAATCCTATATCATTTAATGGGACTACAAAACCATTTATAGGTGAGCAGGGGATAAGTTCCCTAGAGAATATTTTCTCTCTCTCTCATATGTAATAAATGAGGGAAGGTTTTCATTGTATTTTATCATCTATCAGGAGATGTAGAAAAACGGTTGTCACAAATCATATACACAATGAATGAGGAAGAAATATAAGATATGTAATGGGGGATTTTAATGATATTTTTCATGAAAAATGCATAACTCATGAACAATGTGTTGATTTGTAAATGATGTTTTAGAATATGAAGAAAAAAGAGGATGGGAACGTTGAAAATATAAAGCATACTTCACATGACTATAAGGTCTTGTTTGGGACTACATAAAAAATCTATGGATAAAGATTAATTGATTCTTTGGTGGTTTTATTCTATTATTTTTAAGTGCACTTGTTTCCCAAAATTTCTCTTCATATAAATATATAGTCCCATTTGATGTCAAGACAGAAAACAGATTTTCTTATCCTTATGACATTAAATGAATGAAAGTGATGAATTGGGATACTAAAAACTCCTGAAATGGAAATTAAATTTTTTTGAAGAATATAAGAGTTGACCTTTGACCCTATAGTAATTTTCAAAAGACACAACATAGAACATGCTTGAAAGGAAAGTGAGTCTGTTACAAGTATGGTAAAAAGGCCACCAATTTTTTGATTGAAAATACAATAATGAAATAAACATTGATCAATTATATAATTTCAAAGATATGGGAAAATATTAACATGAATTTCATAAGTGTTAGGGAATCATTCCCCAAAGAAGTTCATGAGATTAAGTCCACGATTATACGGTCACAAATGCTGAGGTTGAAGTTGCAAATGATTTTGTGGAAGGTATGTTAGTTGTTTCCTTGAACATTGCCAATGTTTTATTTTATTTTTGATCAGTATATTATTTTATATCAACCTAGTTTTCCATGAATATTAGAGATGTTCAATTATACTTAAAAAAGACGTTGTTATCCAAAACTCTTCAGGGATGTATCCTTGCAAAAAAAAAATTCGATCACTCCTCATCATGACCGAAAAAAGTGATATAGTTTATATCCTTATCATCATCCCCATGATTAATTTTGATATAATCGTTTGTATGAGTTGGATATCGTGTTATGATGTTATGATCTATTGCAGGAAAAGGAATGTTACAATTTTTGAGAATTTTGTTGAAACCCTTATTGTTAGAGCAGAAACCGTGCTATTTGATTCTTATATAGGTCCATCCTAACAGCTCTTCTAAATTAAGTCATTGTGGTGGAATGGAATTCAATAAATATGTTGGTGGAATTTAACGTTCTAAAAGAGGATGTACCTATTGTGAAAGAATATGATGATATGTTTCCATAGGATTTACCTAAACATTGTCCATTGCTGGAAATTGAGTTTTCCATTAATTTAATTCCATGTTGAAGGCCTATATGAAAGAATCCTTATAGAATGTCCAACGTGGAATTTTTATAATTGAATAAAAAACTAGTGTAATTGATTGATAAACGATTTATTCTAAAAATTGTATCTCCATGGGGAGATCATGATCTTTTCATTAAGAAGAAAGTGGGAACTACAAGGTTTTACATTGACTATAGGAATATCAATGCTATTATAATAATGAACAAGTATCCCATAGCTTATATTTATTATCTAATTGATCATCTTCCTGGAGAAATATATTTTTCGAATATTGACCTTCGATCTTGTTGACGGTCCTTTCCGTCACAGAGTCTAACAACTGAAGAAAGGGAAATACCTTAGTCCAAAGTGATTTATCCTTTGAAGAAACATCAAAAATCGACAAAGGGATGAACAAGGAGAACATTTCCCATAGGTCTCGCAAGTTCCCTCATGGTCACGCAAGTACACATGCAAGCCGCCTAGTGGTCGTGCAAGTCTACATGCGTGACGCCTTATGGTCGAGCAAGTGACTTGCGCGACCTATGTGATAACCTCTGGGTAACCGCCTGGGGTCTTCTCCTGCATATAAATAGACCCTGTGGGCCCCCCATTTCGAGAGGATATTTTTTCCAGAAACTCAGATTTGAGCTCCCGGCGCCCTAGTCTCTCCTCAAATCTTCCGAAACACTTTTAAGGTAATTTCATACCTAGAACGGAAGATCTAAAGAGGGGCAGCAAGGCCTAAGTGTTGAAACTCATCAACACATGCGCGCCTGAGTGGCCAGCCCTTAAGGGAAAAAGGCCACACTTGCGCACCGCCTTACTCCTTCAATAGATCTTGCACACCCCTCTCCTAGAAGAACATCAAGAGTATTCTAAAGGATTTAATGAAGAGTCGATCAAGTATTACCATGTTGGTTAACCATCATGAAAGTAGACCATGTGTGGCGCAGGCATACCTGCGCGACAAGGACCTCTGCGACCAAGACTTGCGTGCCCACGCAGTACCTGCGTGCCTACCAGGACATGCACACCCCTACCCTTTTTGGAGCTTTTCTTTCCCATTTCACCCCTCTTAAGCCATTACACATTTCCTATTCAATAGTCACTCTTCAAGACACTATTAAAATCCATTTTATGGCATGATTTCTTGATTTGACTTCCTTATATGAATGGAATTTTGTGGAATATCTCTCAAAACCTATTGATTTACACATCTTTATGTCACTAAATATTGAGATTTCATTCATTCATTCTCATCCTTTAAGATGAGAGAATCCTTAACCTGGGTCTCCTTTTCTGGAATAATCCTCATTCATAAGTCCTCTAATATGGGCATCCTCTGTAGGAGTAAGCCCTAAGTCCCTTCATTTTTGGGCATCCTCTTAGGAGTAATCCCCAGATCCCCTAACCTGGGCTTCCTTTTTCAAGAGTAAGCCCCAGTCTCAAGTTTGGGCATCTTCCTTAGGAGTAAGCCCCAATTCTTCAAATTCCCAAATCTGGGCATCCTGCATAGGAGTAAGCCCCAAACCATAATCCTTAACCTGGGCCTCCTTTTCAGGAGTAAGCCCCAGTCTCAAACATGGGAATCCTTTTTAGGAATAAGCCCCAGTCATAATCCTCTAAACCAGTCCTAATTTACCTTTGATATGTGATTTCTTTTCAGGAGTTAAACCCAATCATAAGTCTTCCCCTAATTTGGGCCTTCTTTTTCAGGAGTAATCCCCATGTTAAAGTATTCAAAATCTCTATGAAGCACATATACCCTTATGGACCCTGTTCCTAGATTTCTTCTCTAAAGTAAATCATAAACCTTCATTTATCTGGGCAGTCATATATACATAATCCCCACATTATTTCTTATGATTGTGTCTTTCATGGCACAATTGCCTAATTTTTACCAATACCTCTTGTTTCTTACACTGAGCATGACTCACGTAATCTTAGAGTGTAAATTTAATTGTGAAATCCTTCTTTGAGCCATCAACCAAAAACATCATACTCCCTTACTCGAACTACATGGGTTCTGATTCCTTTTCTAATCAAAGGATAAGTAGTTAGCCCATCTACGGGTTCGATCCCAACTCTAAAATAATCCATGTCCTTCTGAATGACAATAAACTTCAAGTGCCCAACTGAGTGGCTTAAAAACAGCATGGTCATCATAATGACCCAGAAACATCTTTATAAATGTGTCGAAGGGTACCATTGACCAAGAATCTCTAATAAATACAGATGATTCTCTATTGATGAAGAACCTCAAATACATACAAAAGATTATCTAAATTTCATACATATTTAATCATTGATTTCCAGATCTAAATGAAAGCTCATTTTATACTTGGTAATGTAATAAGGATTCATGAACATAACTTAAATCTAGAAAGAGAGTCCCGGAGTAGACAATAATTCCTCTAAAAAAGGTGTGATGAGTCCAACCCCCCATCCTCTCTACCAATGAAAATTACAAAGCCTCATCAGTCCACAAACTAATGAGCACCTACCTTTGGAAAGTAGGTCCGAATGGATGTGGAATCATTGGATGTTTCCAGTTCTATGAAGAAACCCGTTAGAAACCGATCAGAACGTTTGAACCTCCCATCAAGGCGGCCATCCCCGGATTCCGAGGGAAACAAAAATGGTGAACCCAACGTGAATCCTTAACCAAATTAAAATGGATGTTTTACCTATTTGTTAGGCCCCTATTTAAACTAAATGAGAGGGCCAACATGATAGTCAATAACATATGTGCTCATCCAAAAAATGTAGTAGCTGAATTTATCTTCATTACGTCTGTCATATCTAAGGCACTCTTTTCCAAGATCTTTTGCATTTACATAATGGTCTCCCTCAAATTCACACCTATGAATACTGATGCTAAAAATGCCACTACTGCTACTACTACTAGATCGTCGTCCGCTATTAGGACGATATCACCTACTCAGCGTCTTCAGTGCTGGGTATTAAACACACTGGTTAAGGAGTACCGTTAACACGGTACCATCCCAACTCTGGAGGCTGCCCGAGAAGCCCTCCAAGTAAATAACTCACATCGGTCGTCCGGACAACGCTGACCAGTGATCAAGAAACAGGCGGTTCTGACTTCCGTCTCCAACCCTTTCAGGTCGTTATCCCCAGAACACAATCACCATTCGCTCCCTTATTCTGGGGAGGTGAATGAGAAGGTCCCTCAGGACCTTAATTCAAACAGACAGGAGTTCTTCCTGAGGGCTCCCACCAACAATCGCCGCCAGACTCGTGCGGCAGTGCACCCTCAACATGATGAGGGTACCAACTCCAGGCGTTCGACTCATGTTCCTCGAACCCGAGCAAGCAAGACGAACCACCAGAGGTGGAATCCGGTCAACCGTGAGCAAGTTCTCATATCTTCCATCTCTGAAGAAGTCCACCATCCTAACTTGGTGGTAAGCAAAGAGAAGGCACATACACCTGCCCATTTTAATTCTGATGTCCAGCAGATTCGCCTGCCAGCATCACGCCAATCCTACCAGGTAATTCTGGCAGAGTACTATAGGCAGGAACATACACCTGTTTATACATCATCAGATAGTCAGCGGGCTCATCAGACTACATATGATGGATCTCTTCAACCAAGTTTAGCGAAGTGCAATATGAAGGCACATACACCTGCTAGTTTTAATCAAGCCTACCAACAGTCTCGCTTGGTAGCATTCAGAGAAGTTAGTCGAAAGCCCCGACAACAAATAGGAGGCAGACTCAACTCTCTTCCCCCACAGTTGAGTACTGTCAAGATTCACTGATAGGAAAAGGAGGACACCAGTAGGCACATACACCTGCTCCAAGACCGGAATAGACATATATACCCGTTCCGGCAGCTGAAGTCACCAAGCATATTCTATCAGTGGTGAAAGAGCAGAAGCAAATCCATGCTCATATTCTGGATGCCTTCTAGGATATTATAACAACTTCAGCGGCATCTTAGGGAAAGACACATAAATCTATCCCAACTAGTGGAGTGATACATCAACAATTCACTCCGGAACAGACACACACATCTGTTCCAGTCCAGGAGGGTTATGGGGTATACTCACCCATATCATATGGAAAACCAAGTCAGGCACATACACCTGATTTGAGAAGAGATTCTCAGCCTAACCTAGCCATCTTTCTTGATCAGGCACATACACCTTCTCAGAGTAGCTACTTTCGTCAACAAGTGGTTTTCAAGGAGAGTAAGAAGGCATCTAAGAAAAAGACCTTCCCAGTATAGTTAAGAGATCAAGTGCCAATCTGTAACAAGGCCTTGCTTGATGCTGGAGTTCTTGAAGCACTCAGACAATTATCTGTTGGAATTCAAGATTCTACTCCCTCAGTTCCCAATAGTGGGAACACTAATTCTGAAGGTCTTTAATAGACACTTCCTCATGAGGGCTTGATTTAAGACAATTCGGTCGATCTCGAAGTTTCATCTTCATATGAGAGCCACAGGAACCCTCTGTGTGGTCAGAAGACTAAGGATCAAGAGATCTCATCTTTTGTTGTAACCCATTATGGTGGTCCTCCCCATGATGATGAATTTCGCTGCGAAAGTCCTCTCTGAAATAGTGATGCACATTTCCCAGAAAATGTTCCAGTGGACAATGTAGTGCCGAGAAAGCCCTCTTATCTTGAGGAACTTGCAAATGCGAAACTAGTCATGTCTGAAGCTTCATAGCTAGCAGGTGAAATACTTTCTCAATCAGAAGATAGCCCAGGGTGTAGGTCATTCTCCGAACCACCCCTAAGTCATGCATCTTCTAGTTTGATCAATGATTTATCTACCAATACTGTTTAATCCAATGAAGCAACAAAGAAACACCAACTCTGGTAAAATCAGGTAGAAAAATCATTATGAAATGATAAAGAGGAATTACTGAACATGAGAAAACAACTGGTGAAACGTGTGGTGCCAGTTATGTTTTGGTCTCTGGCTGACACTTAGTATAATATTCCAGAAATGTTGATGGAAGATGAAATTCATGATATTCGTCTCAACATATGGAAAAATATTTGTCAGTTGAAAAAGAAAGTATTCTCTTATGATGAATAAGAAAATCATCTTAAGATAATAGAAGGGTTACAACATCAGATTGATTTGGCGTCTCTATCAGTCTCTCGATATTCGAAGGCTGAAAAGCAGTAGAGAGCCCTTCAGTGTTCATCCTTTGGCACACTAAGAAGATTGCATCAGTTAATTTCCAATGCCCCATATGGTATACGTGTCAGAGGATGGGGTGTTCATGGAGCACTGCATTTCACGGTGCTCTCTAGTCAGAAAAGCCCGCCGAAAATGGTCTCATGCAATGTTATTGCCCATGGTCGGCCACAGTCAATGGGATTTGTTTGTAATCAAAAGCTTTTCCAAGGATAGGCTTCAACTAGTTTCTCTCAAAATCATGAATACAGAGAACAAGTTGATGAATTACTCTTGCATCAAGCAAATGAGAATATTGAACAAGGATCTCGTTTGGAGAAAGCACGTCACCAAATGATAGAAGTATCAGAAATCATCCAATGGTCTTTTGAACCGGGTGATAAAAGAGGATACAGATTAATGCATCCAGCTAATTTCCGGACTATGGTTTGAAAGATTAGGATGAATATATAGAAAGTCTCAGACATAGCATGTCAAGAACCACCCCATCTTGCCATACTGGGGACTCTTTTAAACCAAACCTCGGAATCAATAAATAGGTTCCAAGGAGTTGAGCTAGAATAGCAGGAACATCCCCAGTCCATTGGACTGGGGACTTTTTCAAATCATCAATCCCCTCCTCAGAGAAATTCGTTCTTTTCTTGATTGGGTAAGAAACCTCAAGAGGAACAAAGATCCAAATTATCAGGAGGTTCCCTCCAAATTACGGTTCATCAAGAAGATCCTGAGGGATTGAATCAACAAAAGACAATGTCTCATCAAAGACATGGGAGAAGAAAATATCACAGAAATGCTGATAGAGGGGATGAAATGAGTTATGCATCGATTAATGTCATCAATGCCGTTGTTGCTGATCAACCAGATGGGGGTCACTCAGGGGACTCGGATGAAGAGGTTCCTGCTCAAGAATATGTACGCACTGACACAAATGAAGAAGGTGTGCGTACACGAAGTCAAAGGATTACTCAGAACTTAAGTAATCCTTCGAGTAACCCACATCCCCCTCTCCGAAAAGGATCCAACAAAGGGAAGGGAAAGAACCAAGTTACATATCCTTCCTCTGGAGAAGGTCAATCGATCTCACTAGAGAAGACGTTTGCACAATAGGAGGAAGAAATGAAGTAATTAAGAAAGTTGAATGCAGAACTAATTCAGAGTAGTCTTCTTCTTAAGCATGCTGGAGTCAGTCAGCCAAAACAATTTGTTGCAGCTACTGAGATGGATCAAGAATATCCTCCTCTATCAGTACACCCTCACAGGTCTAATCTTGTAACACCCCGACCTTAGTTACCCAGAGTCGGTGCATTATTACATAACATTGGCATGATCACAAGAAAGATCAAATCTCGAAAGATCGATTGGTTTAGTAGCCTTGGAAACACTAGATATATTCATAAGTTTTACATTACATCATAAAATGAAAAACTACTACAACAACATAATGTCTCCATAATCCACACTCATATCCCCACATAATATCCCTACAGGTCATTCATAATTTACTTCTTCACTTCCTGAGAGAAATAAAACATAGAAAAGGGGTGAGATCAAATGCCCAGTAAGGATAACAATATAGATAAAACTTTCATAAATAAGAATAAACATTTAAGGCAATGTATAACTAAAACAAAAGCCTTTCAAAATTGAACTTTCAACATGGTATGGAATAAATAAAATGAAATAATTCCATTTACTTATTCACATGGATATTCTACTAATCGAATAATCACATGCAAAATCAATAACCACTTTCATATTGTTGGAATACATAATTCCAGACTATCATAACCACATAGCCAAGGCCTCGTGCCAAGACTACAAATAATATTTTTCCAAGGCCTTTTGCCAAGACACTAGTTTGTCTCATGAGACCTACTGATGCATCGAGGAGCTATAGCGGGCTCCACCCGTCACATATTAAGTCCAATGCATTCCCATATGAAAAGGTTTAAACATAACATATACATTCATATTAAAACTAGCATACGAAATGTCAATAATTTCACCATAAACTATGAATGGTGTAAAAATAGCACATCCACAGTCAAACATATCAAAAAACCTTCAATGCAATATAGAAGTTTTGTATCATAATAAATCAACTTCAAATAAGCGTAAAATCCATCAAAGGATGTCGACATATATGAAATCAAAACACTTTTTGGAGAAATATCTCTTTCTATTTTTGAAAGAATTTAAGAGCCATATAAAATAAATCATGTTCTTGAAAATATTCTTATAATATTGTAAGGAAAGCTTTGAAGATTTTATAACGATAGAAAATAACCGCACTCGCCGTATAAGTTAAAAAAACATTCTTACCTTAATTTTGTCGAAAAGGTTAAAAAGGACCTTGTTTTGAAAACGACGGAAAGATACCTCTTATAAAAAGTCAAACAAGGGTATAAATTACTTTAACCCATATTCTTGTAAATAATAAAAATGTTTTGAAATAAATTTTGAAGAAACATAGATGTGGATGATAAAGAGATCCCAGTAGATTATTACGTATAAACAACCTCGGATAATGAAGAGATTGTGAAATAACCCTTACCAATTTGGAAACTTATGAAACAAAAAATCCATGAAAGAGGTATCATACAATGAATATGTAAATACACATAAATTAGAGTGTATTACACAAAGAATATAATTATGGGCAGTACATGCACCACACAAAAAGTGATGGTGGCAATATGGCATGAATCTCACGGGAATAAGAAGTGAGATGAAAACCCCTTACCTTGTACTCTTCCTTGGTTGGGGTAGGTTAACCTCTTGTATAATGGTGAAATAATTGTTATTAAATTATACAATAATCATATACATTAATATGATATCATATATGATCTTTTAATATTGATTTGATAATAATATCTTAGTATTATCGTTGTTTCGGGTGTTAACTTACTTGTTTTCTTTTATATGTTTTGTTATGTAAGACATGTTTGTAAAGGATAGGTTTTATATTATTCATATCCAGAATTATATCAAGTCCTTAAACATCATTTTTTAAATCATCAAATGATAATTATACTTGAATGGATACGATGGAGAATGAATCTCATCGCGTTCGTGGAGACGGTAGTCCGTACGTACGCACGAGCGACAATATCATTCTTTTGATATTAAAATAATATATAAATGGATGGTATATCATATATACAGAATCATTAACATGTTATATTTATTATTTACATGAGTTACACATCATTATTATACCCATCCAAATAATATTATTTTGAATAACAATTACACCACGACGTGGAGACGGTAAGCCTTACGTACGCACGTATGGTGACATGTTATTCAAAGGGTGGATAGAATACTGAATATGGTTGTAACATATATATAATAACATCACAGTATGTATATGATACTGGATTTATTATTTTATAATTGTAACAACAAAGGAAGAAGAAGTGGAAGAAGAAATGAACTTAGAAAAGGGTGGTGAAATCATTACCTCTTCTTCGGGTTCTTCCTATTGATTTGATCAAAAGGGCTCCATAGGTTGGCTTTCCGATCAAACTAAGGCCCCTAGGATGTAGTGAGGGAAGTTGGGAGAGTATTTGGGCAGAGTTTGGCCGAAAAAAAAGGCTTTGAAGGTGTGAAGAAATGAGAAGGAGGAGTGCCCTTTTATAAGAGGGGTGAGGGGCACCTTTGGAAAAGCTAGAAATATTAATTTATAATAAATTCAGATTCGGTTTCTAATGGATAAAAAGTTTATTATTCAAAGTTTAAGGTGGGGATGGGTCGAATACAACTCAACCAATAGAATTTAGACAGGTTTGAGTACTTATATTAACCTTATCTTTAAGTATTAACTCTAAGTTAATTAGTTTCACTTTTACAATGTCTCTTTGTATTTTTATATAATATGGTTAATAAACTTACTACATACATCCAAGCGACCCCCAAGTGGTCCATTAATGATGAAACTATCATGATATAAGTCTTTTGGCCGAACCTTAGATTTTTATCAATTTAATATCAATTAATAATATAATATTTGTTTTAAGAACTCTTTTATATCAATTTTGACACTATTCAATAGTTGATTTTTGTGAAACTCATAACAGATTGATTACTTCGAAAAATGTCAATTAAATCAATCCTAATATATCATATTATCCTAGAAATTAGTTTAATTCATTAAAAGTTTCATATTATATTTATTTGGGTATTTATAATATCAATTATTTTAATTTTTACTATTATAGTAATTACTTCATCATTATTGTGTGATAAATAAAATAAATTATTTAATGTCTAAAAATTATAAATAAAATATCATTATGTAGTAAATCTTTTTATCTTTCTAATGAATATTTATAATTTAAAATCCAACATATATAATCCTATGTAAAAATTGTTTTTCTAAAAGATATATGCTTGTGTCATTTTTGTATTCATTTTAACTTAATTAAAATAAAGTGTCATTATCACTTACAAGTGGATCCATGGGGTCCCAAAATAGACCCAAAGATGCCCATGGTCGACCATGTATCAACCAATAGGGTTAAGACACGTTTTAGGGTAATTTAGTATTATTATAATATTATTGTTTAACCCTTATTTACCAGATTTACCCTTAACCATGGTAAATAAAATATTTACCGCAGTAATTATTCAAAATGTCTAAAAATAAAATTTACCTATTTACACAATTTGAACATCCTCATTCTAAATATGGAATCCATTTTCCTAAATTCAAAACACAGAATTGGCAGAAATTAATTTAAAATTAATTCCCGCTGTCAAAACAAAAAGCGTGTTTTTAAGAGATAATAACTATCAAAAGATTGACACTTGTTTATGTTCAGTTTAATTTTAAAATTATGTCCAATGACCAACATTATATTAAATGGTAAAAATATATTCTAAATATACTTTAAAACCACTAAAATTAATAATTTATCACTATTAATTATTTTGATTAAAAAAGTTGTTTTTAATTAAAATTTAGTAATTTTCACTATTCATCAAAATATGAAAGTTATCCGAAAAGTACCAAAATTTCACCTTAGGCTAAATTCGATATTCCGAATCCAGAAATGAAGTCCATTTTAAAATATAAAATATATATAATTTCGAAAATTAGGTATTACTATTTATAACGGCTAGTTTGATTGGTTGTGGTGTGTGTTAAAACTCAAGGTTGCGTACAACACACGCTACTGTATTATTCAAAGAAAGCGTACCGTGGAAGCTTGGGATGTTTCATTTTAAATTTTTGATGTCCCCATTTAGTCAAAAAGTTTAAAATATTGTATTTAAAAAGGGTTCACTATTAAAAGTTGATAAAAGTGCAATACTGAAAATGAATTTGTTCGTGCATTATATCTAAGAAACTCATAATATGGATTCTAAAATTATAAGGATTATATAAAGTTTAAAATTTAGATAATACTATTCATAACCTCTTTTGAGTGGCTTTTTTTTGTAATTCATGGTGTGATTGAACTCGGTGTTGTGTGTAGTACAAGTTATTGAATTATTTTGTAGAAATAACACACTATGAAATCTTGGGGTGTTACATTCTCCCCTCCTTCAATAAATTGCGTCCTCGCAATTTGAAATTGTTCTTTGAAAATAAAAGGTTGAAAATAGAAAATATATTTGTGGGAAAACCCACATCGGAAATTGGGTTACTAAAATTTAGTCTTAATATGAGGAAAAGAGAAATGAAAGGGTCACCACCAAATTATGATCTCGATTAGGAGAACATTGGTGGCAATTAGAGAGATATAATTGGAGGAAAAACGTAAATATTTATAGGTAGTGATTGAGGTCATCAATCCCAAACAAGTATAAAATTGAGGTCCTTAAATTCATCAATTTATGATGATTTGAAATACCATCGGTTCAACAAAACATAGGGTATTAGGATAACACATTTTGACGTTTCAAAATATCTTTGTTGAAATCCCACATCTAAAAATGAATTAATGAGGCCTCTATTTTAAATAAAGAGTCGAAAGTATGAAGATTACCGAAAATAACACATACTAGGGTTCCATGTAGGAAAATATGGATATGGAAGAAAAATCTAACCATCAATTACTTGATGGAGAGTGGTAGAGAACATGGCTATGAAAAGGACAGCAATCCCAAAGCCATAAATTAGTGATGATTTAAGGTACCATCTAGGAAAACATTTTTGTTCTAAGTTTCTTTTCTTAATATTGAGGAATTTATTTATGAGATTGGCTAAGATCATAAGGAGATATACTTACTTTATAATTAGAGTTTTATCCATTAATAAATTTCTACCACAAACTCATCTTTCACTCTAAAAGATAATAGAATGTAAAAAAAATCTATTTACACTATTCGTATAGGGTTCCAAAATAAACGAATTTATAATTCATCTACAAGATCTTTTAATAAAAACTACATTATTTAATCTAGGACATCTCGTGGGCCAGTGGTAGGTGATACACCCTTGTCGCCCTTCGGTTGCGGGTTCAAGTCTCGCGGTCTTGCCGGATGCGACGGGTTGCCGCCCGACCTCCGGTTTGTCCTTTTATGGCAATCCAAAATAATCCAAACTAGAACTATCCAAAATACTTCTGTCCAAACTCATAGTCCAACATTTATAAGGAAGGTAAACATAATATAGATCCTTTTTACCCCATAATAGCATATGAATACCTTCATCATGTATTACCATATTCCTTATTGATTACATGCATGCTCCCTTATTCCATATAGAATGCTGGATATACTTCATTAATCCAAAAATGTTTTAAACCCCAACAATGATGGAATATACAAATCATTAATCAGTTCCAAGGTAGTCAAGAATATCCAATATAATTTATACAAAACAATCACATATTATTCCAAAATCACTACCTCAGTATCAGAACTATATTATGATTTATCATTCTCTCAACCTTATATTTTCCAAAAATTTATCCTTCTATTGAGTTACTTTTCTTTGTTCCACGTAATATCAAGTCCTTAATGAAATAGTAATGTAATACAATCCTTATATACTCCATAATTATTATAACAAGTACATTGTTGATACAACACTCAATTGACATAATCGACATAAGAACTCTAATCATTCCTCTTCATCTGTGGTAGTATCATAACTTGATTATTATCCAATAACATCATTTGCGGCATAGTCTGATGACTGGGACGCAGGTTCGCGTAGTGTCCAAACTCCTTGCAAATGAAGCATTGTACATTTAAAACCATTTTCTTAACCTTGCAGTCACGTACTTTGTGCCCTTTTCCCCCACACTTATAACAAACTCCCATTCCTTTCAGGCAAGTTCCAGGGTGTTTCTTTCCACAGTTACCACATATGGGAAAATTCTTCTTTTCCCTCTTCCCTTTATCCATCTTTCTCTCTTCCATCCTTTTCTTCTCTTGCTTCCCTTCAAAGCCATAGGACACAGTAAACTCTTTACTTATCTTATCAACACATGATATTATTTCTTCATATGATGATAATACATGGGAGACTATTTCTCTTATAAATTCTAGCTTAAGACAATGAAAGATATGATCCTTCCTTCTCTTTGGATCATGTGCATTTCTGGAGTTCTCATTCCTTCTACTGGGCGCCATTTCTAAACAATGGCATACACTAGATCAGTTTATGAATCAAAATACATAATCCCATACTTATAAAACACTTAACATAAATTGAACTATTTATGGATATAATCCATAATTATAAAAATGTCTCATTTGAGGATGTATATACTCATAAACCATTCATAATTATTTGTAAAGAAAATTAGAGTTATCCTAAGCATATCCCCCGGGAGTGTCGTAACCAAGAGTGCAGCAAGGCCCGTTGTCGTGCACCAGTTCCCGTTCGAGTCTAGCTCAAAGCGGTGTTTTCGGGTTTTACCCCTAGGTACATCTGTGCTAGAGCCGCCTCTACCTACTCGTATCCAGATAGGGATGTATTGCTCGGAAAACTCACAAAATCCCTACAATACCAAAATTCTAGGAAGTTCTTCTACACTAATCCTCAAAGTTCATCTTAGTTCTACGTGCTCTAATCAGAGTTTATCTAAATCTAGCTTCCAAGGTTTGTACTAAACTTCCTCTGATACCAACTGTAACACCCCGACCCTAGTTACCCAGAGTCGGTTCATTATTACATAACATTGGCATGATCACAAGAGAGATCAAATCTCAAAAGAACAATTGGTTTAGTAGCCTTAGAAACAATAGATATATTCATAAGTTTTACATTACATCATAAAATGAAAAACTACTACAACAACATAATGTCTCAATAATCCACACTCATATTCCCACATAATATCCCTGCAGGTCATTCATAATTTACTTCTTCACTTCCTAGGAGAAATAAAACATAGAAAATGGGTGAGCTCAAATGCCCAGTAAGGATAACAATATAGCGGAAACTTTCATAAATAAGAATAAACATTTAAGGCAATGTATAACTAAAACAAAAGCCTTTCAAAATTGAACTTTCAACATGGTATGGCATAAATAAAATGAAATAATGTCATTTACTTATTCACATGGATATTCTACTAATCGAATAATCACATGCAAAATCAATAACCACTTTCATAATGTTGGAATGCATAATGACAGACTATCATAACCACATAGCCAAGGCCTCGTGCCAAGACTACAAATAAGATTTTTCCAAGGCCTTGTGCCAAGACACTAGTTTGTCTCATGAGACCTACCGATGCATTGAGGAGCTATAGCGGGCTCCACCCGTCACATATTAAGTCCAATGCATTCCCATATGAAAAGGTTTAAACAAAAGATAAACATTCGTATTAAAACTAGCATACGAAATGTCAATAATTTCACCATAAAATATGAATGGTATAAAAATAGCACATCCACAATCAAACATATCACAAAACCTTCAATACAATATAGAAGTTTTGTATCATAATAAATCAACTTAAAATAAGCGTAAAATCCATCAAAGGATGTCGACATATATGAAATCAAAACACTATTTGGAGAAATATCTCTTTCTATTTTTGAAATCATTTAAGAGCCATATAAAATAAAACATTTTCTTGAAAATATTCTTATAAGATTGTAATGAAAGCTTTGAAGATTTTATAACGGTAGAAAATAACCGCACTATCCGTATAAGTTAAAAAAAACATTCTTACCTTAATTCTGTCGAAAAGGTTAAAAAGGACCTTGTTTTGAAAACGACGGAAAGATTCCTCTTATAAAAAGTCAAACAAGGGTATAAATGACTTTAACCCATATTCTTGTAAATAATAAAAATGTTCTGAAATAAATTTTTAAGAAACATAGATGTGGATGATAAAGAGATCCCAGTAGATTATTACATATAAACAACCTCGGATAATGAAGAGATTGTGAAATAACCCTTACCAATTTGGTAACTTATGAAACAAACAATCCATGAAAGAGGTATCATACAATGAATATGTAAATACACATAAATTAGAGTGTATTACACAAAGAATATAATTATGGGCAGTACATGCACCACACAAAAAGTGATGGTGGCAATATGGCATGAATCTCACGGGAATAAGAAGTGAGATGAAAACCCCTTACCTTGTACTTTTCCTTGGTTGGGGTAGGTTAACCTCTTGTATAATGGTGAAATAATTGTTATTAAATTATACAATAATCATATACATTAATATGATATCATATATGATCTTTTAATATTGATTTGATAATAATATCTTAGTATTATCGTTGTTTCGGGTGTTAACTTACTTGTTTTCTTTTATATGTTTTGTTATGTAAGACATGTTTGTAAAGGATAGGTTTTATATTATTCATATCCAGAATGATATCAAGTCCTTAAACATCATTTTTTAAATCCTCAAATGATAATTATACTTGAATGGATACGATGGAGAATGAATCTCATCACGTTCGTGGAGACGGTAGTCCGTACGTACGCACGAGCGACAATATCATTCTTTTGATATTAAAATAATATATAAATGGATGGTATATCATATATACAGAATCATTAACATGTTATATTTATTATTTACATGAGTTACACATCATTATTATACCCATCCAAATAATATTATTTTGAATAACAATTACACCACGACGTGGAGACGGTAAGCCGTACGTACGCACGTATGGTGACATGTTATTCAAAGGGTGGATAGAATACTGAATATGGTTGTAACATATATATAATAACATCACAGTATATATATGATACTGGATTTATTATATTATAATGGTAAAAACAAAGGAAGAAGAAGTGGAAGAAGAAATGAACTTAGAAAAGGGTGGTGAAATCATTACCTCTTCTTCGGGTTCTTCCTTTTGATTTGATCAAAAGGGCTCCTTAGGTTGGCTTTCTGATCAAACTATGGCCCCTATGTTGTAGTGAGGGAAGTTGGGAGAGTATTTGGGCAGAGTTTGGCCGAACGAAAAGGCTTTGAAGGTGTGAAGAAATGAGAAGGAGGAGTGCCCTTTTATAAGAGGGGTGAGGGGCACCTTTGGAAAAGCAAGAAATATTAATTTATAATAAATTCATATTCGTTTTATAATGGATATAAAGTTTATTATTCAATGTTTAAGGTGGGGATGGGTCGAATAAAACTCAACCAATAGAATTTAGATAGGTTTGAGTACTTATATTAACCTTATCGTTAAGTATTAACTCTAAGTTAATTAGTTTCACTTTTACAATGTCTCTTTGTATTTTTATATAATATGGTTAATAAACTTACTACATACATCCAAGCGACCACCAAGTGGTCCATTAATGATGAAACTATCATGATATAAGTCTTTTGGCCGAACCTTAAATTTTTAGCAATTTAATATCAATTAATAATATAATATTTGTTTTAAGAACTGTTTTATGTCAATTTTGACACTATTCAATAGTTGATTTTTGTGAAACTCATAACAGATTGATTACTTCAAACAATGTCAATTAAATCAATCCTAATATATCATATTATCCTAGAAAATTATTTTAATTCATTAAAAGTTTCATATTATATTTATTTGGGTATTTATAATATCAATTATTTTAATTTTTTACTATTATAGTAATTACTTCATCATTATTGTGTCATAAATAAAATAAAGTATTTAATGTCTAAAAATTATAAATAAAATATAATTATGTAGGAAATCTTTTTATCTTTCTAATGAATATTTATAATCTAAAATACAACATATATAACCCTATGTAAAAATTGTTTTTCTAAAATATATATGCTTGTGTCATTTTTGTATTCATTTTAACTTAATTAAAATAAAGTGTCATTATCACTTACAAGTGGATCCATGGGGTCCCAAAATCGACCCAACGATGCCCATGGTCGACCATGTATCAACCAATAGGGTTAAGACACGTTTTTGGGTAATTTAGTATTATTATAATATTATTGTTTAACCCTTATTTACCAGATTTACCCTTAACCATGGTAAATAAAATATTTACCGCAGTAATTATTCAAAATGTCTAAAAATAAAAGTTACCTATTTACACAATTTGAACATCCTGATTCTAAATATGGAATCCATTTTCCTAAATTCAAAACACAGAATTGGCAGAAATTAATTTAAAATTAATTCCCGCTGTCAAAACAAAAAGCGTGTTTTTAAGAGATAATAACTATCAAAAGATTGACACTTGTTTATGTTCAGTTTAATTGTAAGATTATGTCCAATGACCAACATTATATTAAATGGTAAAAATATATTCTAAATAAACTTTAAAACCACTAAAATTAATAATTTATCACTATTAATTATTTTGATTAAAAAAGTTGTTTTTAATTAAAATTTAGTAATTTTCACTATTCATCAAAATATGAAATTTATCCGAAAAGTACCAAAATTTCACCTTAGGCTAAATTCGATATTCCGAATCCAGAAATGAAGTCCATTTTAAAATATAAAATATACATAATTTCTAAAATTAGGTATTACTATTCATAACGGCTAGTTTGATTGGTTGTGGTGTGTGTTAAAACGTAAAGTTGCGTACAACACACGCTACTGTATTATTCAAAGAAAGCGTACTGTGGAAGCTTGGGATGTTTCATTTTAAATTTTTGATGTCCCCATTTAGTCAAAAAGTTTAAAATATTGTATTTAAAAAGGGTTCACTATTAAAAGTTGATAAAAGTGCAATACTGAAAATGAATTTGTTCGTGCATTATATCTAAGAAACTCATAATATGGATTCTAAAATTATAAGGATTATATAAAGTTTAAAATTTAGATAATACTATTCATAACCTCTTTTGAATGGATTTTTTTTTGTAAGTCATGGTGTGATTGAACTCGGTGTTGTGTGTAGTACAAGTTATTGAATTATATTGAAGAAATAACACACTATGAAATCTTGGGGTGTTACATTCTCCACTCCTTCAATAAATTGCTTCCTCGCAATTTGAAATTGTTCTTTGAAAATAAAAGGTTGAAAATAGAAAATATATTTGTGGGAAAACCCACATCGGAAATTGGGTTACTAAAATTTAGTCTTAATATGAGGAAAAGAGAAATGAAAGGGTCACCACCAAATTATGATCTCGATTAGGAGAACATTGGTGGCAATTAGAGAGATATAATTGGAGGAAAAACGTAAATATTTATAGGTAGTGATTGAGGTCATCAATCACAAACAAGTATAAAATTGAGGTCCTTAAATTCATCAATTTATGATGATTTGAAATACCATCGGTTCAACAAAACATAGGGTATTAGGATAACACATTTTTGACGTTTCAAAATATCTTAGTTGAAATCCCACATCGAAAAATGAATTAATGAGGCCTCTATTTTAAATAAAGAGTCGAAAGTATGAAGATTACCGAAAATAACACATACTGGGGTTCCATGTAGGAAAATATGGATATGGAAGAAAAATCTAACCATCAATTACTTGATGGAGAGTGGTAGAGAACATGGCTATGAAAAGGCCAACAATCCCAAAGCCATAAATTAGTGATGATTTAAGGTACCATCTAGGAAAACATTTTTGTTCTAAGTTTCTTTTCTTAATATTGAGGAATTTATTTATGAGATTGGCTAAGATCATAAGGAGATATACTTACTTTATAATTAGAGTTTTGTCCATTAATAAATTTCTACCACAAACTCATCTTTCACTCTAAAAGATAATAGAATGTAAAAAAAATCTATTTACACTATTCGTATAGGGTTCCAAAATAAACGAATTTATAATTCATCTACAAGATCTTTTAATAAATACTACATTATTTAATCCAGGACATCTCGTGGGCCAGTGGTAGGTGATACACCCTTGTCGCCCTTCGGTTGCGGGTTCAAGTCTCGCAGCCTTGCCGGATGCGACGGGTTGCCGCCCGACCTCCGGTTTGTCCTTTTATGGCAATCCAAAATAATCCAAACTAGAAATATCCAAAATACTTCTTTCCAAACTCATAGTCCAACATTTATAAGGAAGGTAAACATAATATAGATCCTTTTTAACCCATAATAGCATATGAATACCTTCATCATGTATTACCATATTCCTTATTGATTACATTCATGCTCCCTTATTCCATATAGAATGCTGGATATACTTCATTAATCCAAAAATGTTTTAAACCCCAACAATGATGGAATATACAAATCATTAATCAGTTCCAAGGTAGTCAAGAATATCCAATATAATTTATCCAAAACAATCACATATTATTCCAAAATCACTACCTCAGTATCAGAACTATATTATGATTTATCATTCTCTCAACCTTATATTTTCCAAAAATTTATCCTTCTATTGAGTTATGTTTCTTTGTTCCACCCAATATCAAGTCCTTAATGAAATAGTAATGTTGTACAATCCTTATATACTCCATAATTATTATAAAAAGTACATTGTTGATACAACACTCAATTGACATAATCAACATAAGAACACTAATCATTCCTCTTCATCTGTGGTAGTATCATAACTTGATTATTATCCAATAACATCATTTGCGGCATAGTCTGATGACTGGGACGTAGGTTCGCGTAGTGTCCAAAATCCTTGCAAATGAAGCATTGTACATTTAAAACCATTTTCTTACCCTTGCAGTCACATACTTTGTGCCCTTTTCCTCCACACTTATAACAAACTCCCATTCCTTTCAGGCAAGTTCCAGGGTGCTTCTTTCCACAGTTACCACATATGGGAAAATTGTTCTTTTCCCTCTTCCCTTTATCCATCTTTCTCTCTTCCATCCTTTTCTTATCTTGCTTCCCTTCAAAGCCATAGGACTCAGTAAACTCTTTACTTATCTTATCAACACATGATATTATTTCTTCATATGATGATAATACATGGGAGACTATTTCTATTATAAATTCTAGCTTAAGACAATGAAAGATATGATCCTTCATTCTCTTTGGATCATGTGCATTTCTGGAGTTCTCATTCCTTCTACTGGGCGCCATTTCTAAACAATGGCATACACTAGATCAGTTTATGAATCAAAATACATAATCCCATACTTATAAAAAACTTAACATAAATTGAACTATTTATGGATATAATCCATAATTATAAAAATGTCTCATTTGAGTATGTATATACTCATAAACCATTCATAATGATTTGTAATGAAAATGAGAGTTATCCTAAGCATATCCCCTAGGAGTGTCGTAACCAAGAGTGCAACAAGGCCCGTTGTCGTGCACCAGTTCCCGTTCGAGTCTAGCTCAAAGCGGTGTTTTTGGGTTTTACCCCTAGGTACATCTGTGCTAGAGCCGCCTCTAACTACTCGTATCCAGATAAGGATGTATTTCTCGGAAAACTCACAAAATCTCTACAATACCAAAATTCTAGGAAGTTCTTCTACATTAATCCTCAAAGTTCATCTTAGGTCTACGTGCTCTAATCAGAGTTTATCTAAATCTAGCTTCCAAGATTTGTACTAAACTTCCTCTGATACCAACTGTAACACCCTGAACCTAGTTACCCAGAGTCAGTTCATTATTACATAACATTGGCATGATCACAAGAAATATCAAATCTCAAAAGACCGATTGGTTTAGTAGCCTTAGAAACACTAGATATATTCATAAGTTTTACATTACATCATAAAATGAAAAACTACTACAACAACATAATGTCTCCATAATCCACACTCATATCCCCACATAATATCCCTGCAGGTCATTCATAATTTACTTCTTCACTTCCTGGGAGAAATAAAACATAGAAAAGGGGTGAGCTCAAATGCCCAGTAAGGATAACAATATAGCGGAAACTTTCATAAATAAGAATAAACATTTAAGGCAATGTATAACTAAAACAAAAGCCTTTCAAGATTGAACTTTCAACATGGTATGGCATAAATAAAATGAAATAATGCCATTTACTTATTCACATGGATATTCTACTAATCGAATAATCACATGCAAAATCAATAACCACTTTCATAATGTTGGAATGCATAATTCCAGACTATCATAACCACATAGCCAAGGCCTCGTGCCAAGACTACAAATAAGATTTTGTCAAGGCCTTGTTCTAAGACACTAGTTTGTCTAATGAGACCTACCGATGCATCGAGGAGCAATAGCGGGCTCCACCCATCACATATTAAGTCCAATGCATTCCCATATGAAAAGGTTTAAACATAAGATAAACATTCGTATTAAAACTAGCATACGAAATGTCAATAATTTCACCATAAACTACGAATGGTATAAAAATAGAACATCCACAGTCAAACATATCACAAAACCTTCAATAAAATATAGAAGTTTTGTATCATAATAAATCAACTTCAAATAAGCGTAAAATCCATCAAAGGATGTTGACATAGATGAAATCAAAACACTTTTTGGAGAAATATCTCTTTCTATTTTTGAACGCATTTAAGAGACATATAAAATAAAACATTTTTTTGAAATTATTCTTATAAGATTGTAAGTAAAGCTTTGAATGTTTTATAACGGCATAAAATAACCGCACTCGTCGTATAAGTTAAAAAAACATTCTTACCTTAATTCTGTCGAAAAGGTTAAAAAGGACCTTGTTTTGAAAACGACGGAAAGATTCCTCTTATAAAAAGTCAAAAAAGGGTATAAATGACTTTAACCCATATTCTTGTAAATAATAAAAATGTTTTGAAGTAAATTTTGAAGAAACATAGATGTGGATGATAAAGAGATCCCAGTAGATTATTACGTATAAACAACCTCGGATAATGAAGAGATTGTGAAATAACCCTTACACATTTGGTAACTTATGAAACATACAACCCATGAAAGAGGTATCATACAATGAATATGTAAATACACATAAATTAGAGTGTATTACACAAAGAATATAATTATGGGCAGTACATGCACCACACAAAAAGTGATGGTGGCAATATGGCATGAATCTCACGGGAATAAGAAGTGAGATGAAAACCCCTTACCTTGTACTTTTCCTTGGTTGGGGTAGGTTAACCTCATGTATAATGGTGAAATAATTGTTATTAATTTATACAATAATCATATACATTAATATGATATCATATATGATCTTTTAATATTGATTTGATAATAATATCTTAGTATTATCGTTGTTTCGGGTGTTAACTTACTTGTTTTCTTTTATATGTTTTGTTACGTAAGACATGTTTGTAAAGGATAGGTTTTATATTATTCATATCCAGAATGATATCAAGCCCTTAAACATCATTTTTTAAATCATCAAATGATAATTATACTTGAATGGATACGATGGAGAATGAATCTCATCGCGTTCGTGGAGACGGTAGTCCGTACATACGCACGAGCGACAATATCATTCTTTTGATATTAAAATAATATATAAATAGATGGTATATCATATATACAGAATCATTAACATGTTATATTTATTATTTATATGAGTTACACATCATTATTATACCCATCCAAATAATATTATATTGAATAACAATTACACCACGACGTGGAGACGGTAAGCCGTACATACGCACGTATGGTGACATGTTATTCAAAGGGTGGATAGAATACTGAATATGGTTGTACCATATTTATAATAACATCACAGTATATATATGATACAGGATTTATTATTTTAGAATGGTAACAACAAAGGAAGAAGAAGTGGAAGAAGAAATGAACTTAGAAAAGGGTGGTGAAATCATTACCTCTTCTTCGGGTTCTTCCTTTTGATTTGATCAAAAGGGCTCCTTATGTTGGCTTTCTGATCAAACTAAGGCCCCTAGGTTGTATTTAGGGAAGTTGGGAGAGTATTTGGGCAGAGTTTTGCCGAACCAAAAGGCTTTGAAGGTGTGAAGAAATGAGAAGGAGGAGTTCCCTTTTATAAGAGGGGTGAGGGGCACCTTTGGAAAAGCTAGAAATATTAATTTATAATAAATTCATATTCGGTTTCTAATGGATAAAAAGTTTATTATTCAATGTTTAAGGTGGGGATGGGTCGAAAACAACTCAACCAATAGAATTTAGACAGGTTTGAGTACTTATATTAACCTTATCTTTAAGTATTAACTATAAGTTAATTAGTTTCACTTTTACAATGTCTCTTTGTATTTTTATATAATATGGTTAATAAACATACTACAAACATCCAAGCGACCCCCAAGTGGTCCATTAATGATGAAACTATCATGATATAAGTCTCTTGGCTGAACCTTATATTTTTAGGAATTTAATATCAATTAATAATATAATATGTTTTTAAGAACTCTTTTATGTCAATTTTGACACTATTCAATAGTTGATTTTTGTGAAACTCACAACAGATTGATTACTTCGAACAAAGTCAATTAAATCAATCCTAATATATCATAATATTCTATAAAATTAGTTTAATTCATTAAAAGTTTCATATTATATTTATTTGGGTATTTATAATATCAATTATTTTAATTTTTCACTATTATAGTAATTACTTCATCATCATTGTGTCATAAATAAAATAAATTATTTAATGTCTAAAAATTATAAATAAAATATCATTATGTCGGAAATCTTTTTATATTTCTAATGAATATTTATAATCTAAAATACAACATATATTACCCTATGTAACAATTGTTTTTCTAAAAGATATATGCTTGTGTCATTTTTGTATTCATTTTAACTTAATTAAAATAAAGTTTCATTATCACTTACAAGTGGATCCATGGGGTCCCAAAATCGTCCCAAAGATTCCCATGGTCGACCATGTATGAACCAATAGGGTTAAGACACGTTTTATGGTAATTTAGTATTATTATAATATTATTTTTTAACCCTTATTTTCCAGATTTACCCTTAACCATGGTAAATAAAATATTTACCGCAGTAATTATTCAAAATGTCTAAAAATAAAAGTTACCTATTTACACAATTTGAACATCCTGATTTCAAATATGGAATCCATTTTCCTTAATTCAAAACACAGAAGTGGCAGAAATTAATTTAAAATTAATTCCCGCTGTCAAAACAAAAAGAGTGTTTTTAAGGGATAATAACTATCAAAAGATTGACACTTGTTTATGTTCAGTTTAATTGTAAAATTATGTCCAATGACCAACATTATATTAAATGGTAAAATTATATTCTAAATATACTTTAATACCACTAAAATTAATAATTTATCACTATTAATTATTTTGATTAAAAAAGTTGTTTTTAATTAAAATTTAGTAATTTTCACTATTCATCAAAATATGAAAGTTATCCGAAAAGTTCCAAAATTTCACCTTAGGCTAAATTCGATATTCTGAATCCGGAAATGAAGTCCATTTTAAAATATAAAATATATATAATTTCGGAAAGTATGTATTACTATTCATAACGGCTAGTTTGATTGGTTGTGGTGTGTGTTAAAACTCAAGGTTGCGTACAACACACGCTACTGTATTATTCAAAGAAAGCATACCGTGGAAGCTTGGGATGTTTCATTTTAAATTTTTGATGTCCCCATTTAGTCAAAAAGTTTAAAATATTGTATTTAAAAAGGGTTCACTATTAAAAGTTGATAAAAGTGCAATACTGAAAATGAATTTGTTCTTGCATTATATCTAAGAAACTCATAATATGGAGTCTAAAATTATAAGGATTATATAAAGTTTAAAATTTAGATAATACTATTCATAACCTCTTTTGAATGGATTTTTTTTGTAAGTCATGGTGTGATTGAACTCGGTGTTGTGTGTAGTGCAAGTTATTGAATTATTTTGAATAAATAACACACTATGAAATCTTGGGGTGTTACAAATCCTACGGGTCAAGTGCAACAACAGTTGGCGGTACTACCATCAGTTGCAGCACCAATCACCACATCATTCCAAGTTCCAGTCATTTCACCTACCAAAGTCCAAGTTCAACCGGATGTTTCTCAAAAGTAAATAACTACTATTGAGTCATTAATAGCTCGGTTAAAAACTATGGAAGGGAAGCGTGCACATGTTCAACCAGAAAAGAAAGTTTACCCTGAATGGGTAGATTCAATTTCTCCTCCATCCAGTTTTGGGAACCCTGTATTCCCTATTTTCAATGGATGAGGCGATCCAGAACAACATTTGACGCATTACTTGTCTTGTTGTGATCCTATGATGGGAACTCCAGAGCAGCAAGAAGCAGCGAAACACAGATGCTTCGTGCGAACAATGCAAGGACCAACTTTTGTTTGGTATACAAGCTTGCATTCCCAGTCAATTAACGGATGGGAGGATCTTCACCAAAAGTTCATCCTTCAGTTCAACTCAACTTTGCCAAAGACAACAGTTTTCGATCTTACAAACTGAAAGAAAAGTGATAATGAAAGGGTCTCTGATTTCATTGCTCGATGGAAGGGATTAAAATATTCCTTGAGTTTAGCACTCCCTCAAGAAGAATTGTTACCAATATGTGGGGAAAATATGCGTGACGAATTATGCACTCCGTTAATCCCTGTGAAATACACAGGAGGGTTTCGAGACCTTACTTCAATCGCTCAGCAGATTGAAGATTCCCTTATACAGGCTAAGGCTAAATCTCATGTAATTCCATCAGCTCCAGGAAGGAGAATGGGTAAAGTAGAAACTACTACAGTTATGCTTAAACAAGCACCTGTACCTATTTCTACCCCAAAACATTCATCTTCTCGAAGGGCTCCACCTTCTGAGTGCCAATAACAAAGTCATTTTCGTCCAGATGATCAAAAATATCAAAGACGAAAATAATTTGAGGATTTGAAGAGAAAAACATACTCTTTCCGAAATGAACAAGTTCTTGGTTATTTAATTTCGGCTCTGAAAAACAATTTGGTTCAATTGACAATACCCAAGAGGCCAAACAAGAAAGGAGATGAAGGTCGTCCTAATTATTTCCCTTTTCATTAAATGTTGGGGCATCCCATCCCTGAGTGTTTTGTCTTCAAATTCATCCTACAAAAGATGGTTGACTCGGGACAGGTCACATTGAAAGGCTCCTCAGCCCAGGTATCATGTGTCACTACTACAGTTCCAGAGGAGGAAGTGAATGGCAGGAATTCAAAAGAAAAAATGCACAAAAGTATGATGATTGGATGGTCAAAAAGACAATCAATCGAACTAATGCTATTTTGTGAACACATTTAAGGAAACCAATTGTGTCTTCTTCCATGAGTGTTGCGGCAAAACCCTCTTCGTCAGAGGTAATGTCCTCAAGCAAACGACATGATTCAGAGAAAGAAAAAGAATCAGAAGAAGATGAGTATGTTTCAAAGCCTAAATTTTCTCTGACATTGGCGGACTTTATGCCATCTACTTCAAAGCCACGAGCACCGCCCCACCAAACATAACAACCTAAATAGGCTAATCAGGCAGAGTCTTCATCAGATGATGAGTTAATCTTTGGTTATGTTAATATGATTCAATTAACAGATCCATATGCCATATTTTTTAAGAAGTATTTTTTATAAACTGCAAAGTATGTACTACTTTGTCCACGCAACATGACACTAAACTGTGCAGCACCAATTCATCCTACATGTCATTAAACTATACTTTGTCCCTATAACAAGAAACTAAACTGTGCGGCACCAGTTAGTCCTTGCTATATGACGTTAAACTATACAGCAATGGTCCAGTATGACCTTAAACTCCTCCTTGGTCCAGTATGACCTTAAACTATTCACCACTTTGTCCCTGCAACATGACACTAAACTATGTGGCACTAGTTATTCCTTGATATATGACGTTAAACTATAATGGAATGGTTCAGTATGACCTTAAACTCCTCCTTGGTCCAGCATGACCTTAAACTATTCAACACTTTGTCCCTGCAACATGACACTAAACTATGCGACACCAGTTCCTTGTTTCTATATGACGTTAAACTATACAGCAATGGTCCAGTATGACATTAAACTCATCCTTGGTCCAGTATGACCTTAAACTATTCACCACATTGTCCCTGTAACATGACACTAAACTATGCAGCACCAGTTCGTCCTTGCTATATGACATTAAACTATACAGCAATGGTCCAGTATGACCTTAAACTGCAACCTCGTCCAACACGACGTTAAACTGTGAAAAAAGTTCCCTAAATGGTCCAATATGACCTTAAACTACAACTAGGTCATGTATGACCTTAAACTGCATCTTCAACGGTCCATGCATATGACCCTAAACTGTTTGCAAGTCCCTTACATCCAGCAAGATGTTAATTTGTGACGTCCTAACTACATGACGCTAAACCGTATAAAAGTCCCTTACGTCCAGAAAGACGTTAAACTACATAAGCATCAAAGGTCATGTATAACCTTAAACTGCACCATCCACGGTATATGCATATGACCTTAATCTATTCGCACTTTCATCCAACATGACGCTAAACTGTATCGTCCCTTTTTCATCCAACATGACGTTAAACTGTGGAAAAAATCCTCAATGCATCCAACATGATGTTAAAATGGTGCACTCTTTTATCCTCACTGCATGACATTAAACTGCACAGTCCCCCCCTTTCGTCCAATATGATGTTAAACTCTATTGCCCCCATCGTCCTAACTAAATGACGCTAAACTGTACAGAATGTTTTTGATACGTCCTACATCACATTAAACTGTATTTTGTCTCTGCTACACGACACTAAACTGTGCTGCACCAATACTCCTAACTAAAAGACTTTAAACATCATAGTCCCTTTATATGTCCTACATGACATTAAACTATGCATCGTCAAGGTTGTTGTTACCTCTTGTTTCTCACACAGAGTATAACTCACGTGAGCTTAGAACAAACCTCAACCATAACACTCTCTCTGGGCCACTAACCAGGTGTATGTCCTAAAATCATTTATTTAGGTCATTGTCCCCAAGAACAACTTGATCATTAATTCATTATTTAATTGAACTAAACGGACTTTGATCCTTTCCTTCTAGGCTGGGTATGTAGGCAACCGCCCATGGTTCAAGCCCAAAACCAATCTCTTCACGTCGGTTCATCTCTATCTCATACGATGATAATTCGTGAAACCTCCCTTAGAATCAATATATTTACATTGGTTCACTTTCGTCCTTGTTATACGACGTTAAAATATACAACACTTTTGTCCAGTATGACAATAAAACTACAAATTTCTTTGACACCCTCACCTGAGAGGGAACCATTATTTACATTGATTTTTCAATCATTTTTCATCTCAAAGACTACATGCATACATGGAAACGCCCAAACCTTTTATCTTGGGTTAAACCATCATTGAACTAAAGTCCCCTTTAACCCTTCATATGTACGAACCAAATTTGTACAAAGGGTATTTCAAGAACTATGTGGGCTTGATTCTCATCCTTATGGGATACGTAGGAACGTTCGAGTGTCCCTAAAATCCAGCCCCAAGTCTTTGGGTCTATCCCCAAATTCCACTTTCAGCCCCTTGGCTGAAAGGTCCCCATGAAAACACACACTGTTTATTTCTTACAATGGTCCAAGCTCTATGACCCTAAACTAAGATCTCTAATCCTTTTGTCCCACACGACGTTAAACTATAGTTTAAGAACTACGTATGTATTGATTCTCATCCTTATGGGATACGTAGTGAAGTCCAACATTTCAATTCAGGACCCAGCCACAACATGATTATGGTTAACATTGATCTATGTATATATGTACACATTGAGCAATACCCATCTTTATATGTTATATTCCTAACCTTAAATATTTTCAGATCCTCATAACCCTTTTCATGACTTCTTGTCACAAAAATGTCAAACTAATGAGAGTTCTTTTGTCTGACTATGCAGCACGTGCCCATAGGCGGCCTTGCATGAACAATCTACATATCAGACTTGTTAGCCAAAATATACTATTATTTGACTATCCAGCCAATGCCCTTAGGTGGCCCTGCATAATTCAACCCCCTAACGGGTTTTTCGGATAGTGGTTACTTCATTCTTGGGAAGAATGCCTCTTTTGTCCTTATTTGTCTTAAATGACAGTATGTAGGGATCCACAAAATAGCCATCCTTAACATATTTGTCCCATATCCTTTTTCATGATATGAAAGTATTCAAGCCCATGGTTCATATTCTCCTACCCTATGTTTGGGTCAGACCTTCGTAGGAGTGATATTCATCCAGTTCTTCAATAATTTTGTTTGGATATATTTCCGCCATATTCAAGTACCTATTTACATACATCAAACTCTATAATTTGGAAGATTTGAATCTCCATAAACATTCACTGGATTTTAGCACTAGGAAAGTAAATTTATGAGAGTTCATTTTCCTGACTATGCAGCATGTTCTCATAGGTGGCCTTGCATAAACAGTCTACATAACAGACTTGTTAGCCAAAAGATACTATTTTATTTAACTATGCCACCAATTCCCTTAGGTGGCCCTGCATAATTCAACCCCCTAACGGGTTTGTTAAATAATGGTAACTTTATTCTTGGAAACTACTTCTTCTAATGCCTTTTTTCACTCTTTCATATCATTCCCCAGATTCAAATATTCTTAAGTCATAGCTTACATATTTTCCCTCATACTTGAGTATGGTACTATGTTTTCAGATGAGTTTTCAAGGAATTGAGTCAATTCTAATCCATTCCAGTCAAAGCTATTTTGACTTTAATCATTAGCCTTTGTATGTCCGACATGCATGAATTTAAACTGCCAGATTTCTTGTTTTTCTTTTCACCTCAGAGTCAAATCCTCTTTTCTCTCCGGATCCAACTCTGAGGGGGGACTTTTGTTTATCCTCCTTTCCGTCACAGAGTCTAACGACTGAAAAAAGGGAAATACCTTAGTCCAAAGTGATTCATCCTTTGAAGAAACATAAAAAATCGACAACAGGATGAACAAATAGAACATTTCCCATAGGCCGCGCAAGTTCCCTCATGGTCGCACAAGTACACTTGCACGCCGCCTAGTGGTCGTGCAAGTCTACTTCCGCGACGCCTTATGGTCGTGCAAGTGACTTGCGCGACCTAAGTGATAACTGCCCGGTAACCGCCCAGGTTCTTCTCCTGCTGATAAATAGACCCTGTTGGCCCCCAATTTCGAGAGGATATTTTTTTCTAGAAACTCAGATTTGAGATCCCGGCGCCCTGGTCTCTCCTCAAAGCTTCCGAAACACTTCTATGGAAATTTCTTACCTAGAACGAACGATCTAAAGAGGGCGAGGAAGGCCTAAGTGTTGAAACTCATCAACACTTGCACGCCTGAGTGGACAGCCCTTAAGGGAAAAGGGCCACACTTGCACGACTCCTTACTCCTTCAATAGATCTTGCGTGCCCCTCTCCTGGAAGAACCTCAAGAGGATTCTAAAGGCTTTAATGAAGATTCGCTGAAGTATTACCCTGCTGGTTAACCGTCGCGCAAGTACACCATGTGTCGCGCAGACATACCTGCGCGACCAAAACCTGCACGACCAGGACTTGCGCGCCAATGTAGTAACTGCGTGCCTACCAGGACTTGCACACCCCTGCCTTTTTTGGTTCTTTTCCTGCCCATTTCATCCCTCCTAAGACATTACACCTTTCTTATTCAAGATTAAGACTTCAATACACTCTTCAAAGACATTTTATGGCATTATTTCTTGATTTGACTTCCTTATCTGAAAGTAATTTTGTGGAATATCTCTCAAAACCTAGTGATTTACACATCTTTATGTCACTAAAGATTGAGATTTCATTCATTTAACCTCATCCTTTATGATGAGAGAATCCTTAATATGGGTTTCCTTTTCAGGAATAATCCCCAGTCACAAGTCCTCTTATATGGGCATCCTCTTTAGGAGTAAGCCCCAAGTCCCTTAATTTTTGGGCATCCTCTTAGGAGTAAGCCCCAGATCCCCTAACTTGGGCTTCCTTTTTCAGGAGTAAGCCCCAGTCTCAAGATTGGGAATCTTCTTTAGGAGTAAGACTAAATTCTTAAAATTCCCAAATCTGGGCATCCTCTTTCAGAGTAAGCCCCAAACCTTAATCCTTAACCTGGGCCTCCTTTTCAGGAGTAAGCCCCAGTCTCAAACCTGGGCCTCCTTTTTAGGAATAAGCCCCAGTCATAATCCTCTTAACCAGTCCTAATTTACCTTTGATATGGGATTCATTTTCAGGAGTAAAACCCAATCATAAGTCTTCTCTTAATTTGGGCCTCCTTTTCAGGAGTAAGCCCAAAGTTAGAGTATTCAAAATCTCCATGAAGCACATATACCTTTATGGACCCTGTTCATGGATTTCTTCTTTAAAGTAAATCGTAAAAATTCATTTATCTGGGTAGTCATACTTACATAAGCCCCACATTATTTCTTATGATTGCATCTTTCATGGAACAATTGTCTAATTTTTACAATACCTCTTGTTTCTTACACCGAGAATGACTCACGTAAGCTTAGAGTGTAAAAGTAATTATGACATCCTTCTTTGAGTCATCAATCATAAACATCATACTCCCTTACTCGAACTAAATGGGTTCTGATTCCTTTTCTAAACAAAGGATACGTAGGTAGCCCGTCTACGGGTTCGATCCCAACTCTAAAATAATCCATGTCCTTCTGAATGACAATAAACTTCAATTGCCCCACTGAGTGGCTTTAAAACCAGCATAGTCATCATAATGACGACGAAACTTCTTGTATAAATGTGTCGAATGATAGCATTGAACATGAATCTCTAATAAATACAGATTATTCTCTATCGATGAAGAACCTCAAATACATACAAAATATTCTCTAAATTTCCAAAATATTTAATCATTGATTGTCAGATCTGAAGGAAATCTCGTATTATACTTGGTAATGTAATAAGGATTCCCGAACATAACTTAAATCTACAAAGAGAGTCCCAGAGTAGACAATAATTCCCCTAAAAAGGTGTGATGAGTCCGACCTCCCATCCTCTCGACCAATGAAAATTCCTAAGCCTCATCAGTCCACAAACTAAAGAGCACCTACCTTTGGAAAGTAGGTCCGAATGGATGTGGAATCATTGGATGTTTCCAGTTCTACGAAGAAACCCGTTAGAAACTGATCGGAATGTTTGAACCTCCCATCAAGGCAGTCATCCCTGGATTCTGAGGGAAACAGATCTGTATATCATCAGTTGCGAGTAAGGAAGGAGGATATAAACATGATTGTGTTGAACTAGGTATAGGCCTTATAAGTTTACTATAATGCATATTGGACTAAATGATTCACCCTATGTCTTCATAGATCTAATGAATATGGATTTCAATGAATATCTCGATGACATTGTGGTGGAAATAGTTGATGACATCTTGGTATACTCCAGAATATATACCAATCATGAAATTCACTTCCACAATATTCTAGAAACCATTTGATGAATTGAAATATACGGTATGTTTAGCATGTGTGAATTTTGGATTCAATCATTTTCATTTCATGACCACATTGACTCTATGGATGTAATATCTGTTAATCCTATGAAGACAAAGGTTGTACAAGATTGTCCCACTATAGGTAACATAAATGAGGTACATAATATTATAGTTTTAGCAGGTTATTATTGGAATTTCATTAAGAACATCTCCTGTTTTTCCAACCCATTGACCAAAAATACACTTAAAAGTGGTAAGATCGTAATTAAAAAAGAATGTGAGGTTTTTTTTGAATATTTGAGTAGAATATTAGTGAATTCTCTGATCCTAAATTTAATATTTGGGAATGATGGGTTTGTAATCTATAGTGATGCATCAATTAAAATACATAGTTCCTTCGTTATGAAGAATGATTGATTTATTTCATATGCATCAAGGTAGTTAAAAATTCAAGAACAATACAATCCTACTCATGATCTCGAGTTAGTTGATGTGATCATTTCTGCAAAAATAAGGGGACACTATATATATGGTGAAAGATGTGAGATATATATGGATCACAAGAGTCTGATGTATATATTCTTGCCGAAATAACTAAACATGGGGAAAATTATATGGATAAATCTTCTCAAGGATTATGATTATTCCAATCACTAGCACCCCGGAATGGTAAATAAGGTAACTGATGCCTTTATTAGGATGGATCATGGAATTTTAAAAATAATTTCTATTTAAAGGGATCATGTATTTAGGGATCTAATATTGATGGACATGGGAATTGCCAATGATGGGGAAACATCATTACATTTTCAATTAGATTCACATCCATTGTTATTAGAAAGGATAAAATTCTCTCAACTTGATGATAGAACATTCAAATGAAAATTAATGTTGTGTAATATGGGATGTTAGATGACTTCGTGTGTGAATATGGAATTCTACAATCTGGGAATAGGATTGTGTTCCCTCTATATGCAACCTGAAACATGAGTTATTGGAAGACTCACATAGCATGAATTTCTCTATACTTTTTGATAACACTAAAATGTATAGGGATTTGAAGAAACATATCTGGTGGGACAACATGAAGTGGAAAATTTATGATTATCTATCTAGACGTTTAGTCTCTCAATAAGTGAAGGACGAACAACAAAATCCTCGAGGAGTTAGGAACCCTCTACCGATTCTTACATGGAAATGGGATGACATCACCATTGATTTTGTCACTGGATTTCCCAAAACATCCAGAAATAATTATGGAATATGGGTAATTGTGGATGGACTTAAAAAATCTGAACAGTTTATCACTATAAGGGAGGATTTTCAACATTCACGACATTCACGACTCCCTATTAGTGAATTTCTAAGACATCATGGAGAACCTATTTAAATAGTTTCTAATTATTATGATTGATTTATATTAAAACTATGTAAATTTATTAAAAATTCATTATATATTGATATTCTTTTGAGTGTTTCCTGTCATCCTAAAACTATTGGTTCATCCGAAAAGGGTGATTCAAACTTTAAAAGATATGTTGTGTTAATTATCTAATAAATTTTATGTTATGTGGGATCATTATTTATGTTTGATTAGTTTACCTAAAATAATAGTTTAAATTTTAGAATTAAAATGGCCACATATGAAGAATTGTACAGAATGTGTTTTTATACACCAACATGTTGGGACAAAGTTGGTGAAAGGAAGCTAATCCACCTAGTTCTTGTTAAGGAAACAACAACGAATGACACAATATTCAATGCCATATCAAAGCATCTGAAAGAAAAATAAAAATATTATGATAATCGAATGAATGTTTTGGAATTCAAATGGGAGATCGTGTTCTCTTAAAAGTATATCCACAGAAGGGTGTTATATGATTTTGGATGAAAGGTAAACTAAGCCCTGGGTACATATTAACTTTTTAAATTCTAGAGCGAATTGGAGCTATTTCTTATCATTTGACTATGCTTCCAAGCCTGTCTAATGAACACAATGTGTTCCGTGTCTCATTCCTGTGGAAGTACATGCCATACACAACACATGCCCTCACATCTGAAGGTATAAAATGGGAACATGGAAAATCACACTGTGAAGAGCATATCTAGATTCTGTACAATAAATAACATGGTTTGATGAATATGACAACTTACCTGGTAATGATACATTGGAAAAATCATAAAATTGAAGAGGAAACATGGGAGCCATAGGAGATTCTGTTGAAGAACTAAAAAAATATTTTTGTGTGGTAATATTCTTATATTTTTGCGGATGAAAATTTTTTAAAGAGGGTAGAATGTAACACCCCATGGATTTATAAAAAAATTCATGAAAAAATACTCTCCAAAAATAACCACATTGTTTTAACCTTTCCAGTAAAAATAAATTTTCCAAATCTGTGATTTCAAATTTGAAAAAATGGTGTACAATATTTTGTATAGTATGATTTTTAGAGTCTGATAAGACAAACATAAATGTTTGGTTGAAATTAAAATACCAATATAAATTTTAATATTAATAGTAATATGTCCTTCATGAATATTAAATCATGTCACTAATTTATTTTCTTATGGTTATATGATAATGAAGTCCCAATTAATTTTTCAATGTGATATCAAACAATTTATAGTTTTAAAATTGTTAATTTTTTAATAAAATCATATTATATTAAAAAAAATTTATGAATAATGTCTAGAAACTTATTTTAAAAAAATGCAGTTCATTTTTTATTTTTACACATCAAATAGTTTATAGGGTGAATTTTTGGGATTTTATTGATATAATATAATTGTTATGAATAGTGAAATCTTGTAATTATCCTTATATTTAAATTATCAGTCAAATAAAATATTACAAGCATCATGGTTGATGTAAGAAAACTTGGATTGAAATCACATTAACTTATTACTATTATTGGTCACTTGAATAATCGCTATTTTTTCTCAAGGAAATAATAAAATAAAGAATATGATATTCACACATGACACTTCTCCTCCACTATAACCCCTCATCAGTCCCTCTTTTATTCACTCATATAAATCATTTTTGTTGGATATGTTCTACTCAAATATACTTCCAAGATCTTCCACCACATACATCATCCCTTTTCCTCATAAAATGACCAAAACCTCTCACCTAATGAATCTCTCATGGAATATTACAACAATAGGTAAATTCCCCTAATTATTTATTTTATTACAATTTATTTTCTTATATTTTTCTTTACTCGAATCCTTAATCCAAATTTTATGATGAATCTTGTACCATACATGTAATTTAATATTGTTATGATAATTAAATAATTCTTTATCATCCTCTTTTCACCTTATTTAATACTAGAAATAAAAACACTATCTGAGATGTATTAAATTATCACATTAAAGGATAGTGGGTTTTCAATTTATATTACCATCTTTAGTTCTTGTCCTAAAACCATTTTTATGGTTGATCCAAATTATAATATATGTATTATAACATATTTATGGTTCTGTAATCTTTTTTAAAGAAGATACTTATTTATAATTCAAAATAAGTTCCTTGTGATGAAGAACTTCTAATTTACCCTTACAATTGTGATTAATGTGTTATAAAATGATTCATCTTCACTTCCAATAAACAAACGAATTTATTGACCATGTAATCGTATTTTTTTCACCAATAACATAAAAATTCTATGCTATACAACCATTTTTATTCTACATATTTATCCATACAAGAATATATTAAACTGATCCCGAACACAATGGAATAAAACACTCCCAATCAATAAAATCGAAATTATTAACCCATTATAACACCATTAATGAACAAAATATGATCATAATAAAACGATTATATGTATTTGATATTTTGTAACAATTAATTCGTGAATCTAAATTTTAATATTCAGGTCATTATGATCATGTGAGTAACATCTTCAGACTTAATGTAAGGGTTTTCTACCCAATCATCCATTCTCATTTGAGTTACTCCTATTAATTACATACCCAAATTAAATTATTATTTATACATATTTACTCCACATATATTCATTGAGAATATTCTATATTTCTGTATGACCTAGAATCTTACATTCATTTATGGGGACTTATATGTTTTTATTGGATCTTTCAAAAATTCTTCCCAAAATACAAGCTCGAATCAATGGAATTTCTTAAATTCTTACATTTTTTCAAGGGAACTCTATAAAATGATATTGGAACCTAATATATTTATAAAATAACTCATTTCATTGTGAAAATACTATCTTACTTCACTTTGGGTTTTATTCAATGATTTTTTAAAAAGAACTATACTTTTCAAAGTAAATGAATATTTATCTCAAGAATTTCACAATGATTTGATAAGCGTATTTTAATATATTTAAAAAACATTTTTGATTGTTATGTATAATTGGGATTTATATATTATGATATCATAAAAAATATTTATTTGAATTATTTATGATTAGTTTGACTATGGATTTAATATCGTAAAACCATTCATTAATTTACACTAACTGGTTAGTATTTATGCTTAATATTCTAGGATTGTTACGTACATATATATATTAGTTTAAATATGAATTTATATGTTTTTATGCTAATATTAATTCATATTAGGAATGTATTGGACATAGTAAGTTTATTTTTTGGCCAGTTATTGCCCCTTGGTGCATCAGAAGGTCTAATGAGAAAAACATGGTCATTGAACAAGGCCGGGAAAAAAAGGCTATTTATAGTATTGGAATGAGGCCTTGAAGGTATAGTTATAATATCATGAATTATACATTCCCACATTATAAATATATTAATTCATATTTTATGTTGTTATTTTACTTGTATAATAATGATTATTTTGTTTTATTAAGGAATTGATTTTTCATCTCTTATTACTTCCATTTTATGTTAATGAATATTTTTAATGGCATATGTACTTTTAGTTACTCATATTTCCTTACTATTTATTCTTCTGAAGTCTTTCTTACCCTTATTGGGCATTTGAGCTCACCACTCTATTATGTTTCATTATCTCAGTACAAGAATATGTTTAATATTAATGGCCTATAGGGATACACGTATAGTTGTGGATGTTCCCAATAAAACAGATTTATTTTATTTAATTACCTGTTGTATTGTTAAACATATGTATGTATCTTGTTTCCAAATCTACTAATCTAATTGGTCCATTGGGTTGAATATTCCAGGTTTATATGACAATGTAGTAAAATATGGCACTGGTTTTGGAAAACTAGGGTTCGATCGTTACAATAATAGTTGTTCCATGGTTACTTTATGATTATTCATTATTATCTTATCCCATAATGATTCACGATATTTGTGAAAATACTTTTACGATATGTTATATCTATAATTATTCTAGTTTTCCCTTTTGGGGTTTAATTTTCTACTTCCAGGTACATTTTATTAATTTTTTTAGTATTTATCACTCAATTTTTAGTGATATTTATATCATTCGCAGGCTTTTACTTATTCTTATGATGTCATCATTGATTAAACGTTTATTTTCTATTTAATGAGAATCTGATCTCCTACCTTTCTAATGTTTCTTAATATTTGTTGAAATGTAAATTATGACATATAACAAGTCTAAAATATTGAAAATTATAATGCACTTAATGTGAATTTTTATATATTATTGTAAAACTATATGATAATTTCGTTAGTCTCTAGTGATACTGAACATTTTGGATCATGAGATATTATTAATAAAAAATTTCATTTCCAAAAATAATGAATTTGATTTAAAATTTATGAATTTTTACCTTGGAAGAATATAGTAGTTATTATAAAATATAATTACTAATATTTGGAAATTATAAAATCTATATTTACATTATAGTAAGAGAACATTAGTAGAAAAATCCCATGATGAGTTGAAGTATAATATGTTATTATATACAATTGTTAATTCCCACAATTCGTGGTTTTCCTAGAAAATAAATCATTATATGGATATAGTGTCACAGATTTCTGCCCAATAACAGACTTACATTGGAGTAAGAACCATTAAAATAAAAATATTTGTATAAATATTAACGAGGTGAATAAAAATGTGGCCTAAAATCAAATATATATTGACAGCCACAAGATATATGATTTAGTATATCTCATACACTTTTTAAACATTATCACTATATGATTTTCCTAATCGCATTGAGGGAATCATTCATGAAAAATCCAAAAATAGGAAATAAAATTTTATTTCAAATAATTTTTATTAGAATAGAATAATTAGAGACTAAAAAGATCATTTCATTGAAAATGGAGTTTTAAGAATAATTTTATTTTTCTTATTATTCCAGTATAATAAGATTTTATGATCACTCCTGATAATTACTTTTTGGTTATTTGAATAGCTGGAACCAAATGGAATCCTAATAATAATGGGTCTGTGAGATAATGTACTGGTTTTTCAAAAGAAAAATTGGGGATGGGGTCCAAGACCAGGATATAATTCTCATGACCCAAAACATGTAGGGAATCGATAAACGTCTACCCCAGCCCTCTATCATTGTTTATGGTGTGTAGACATGCTCCAATAGATTAACTATATTTAAGACGGAGTTATAACAAACATTCTTCTTATTACACACATAAACATGATTTTTTATATAAAATCATCACTTGATTTATCATAGAATATCGAGAGGTCCAGTGTAATTGGGGATTGGGAACATTACATAAAAACATAAAACATAAAACACAACATCCTTATTGAAAACAACTATTATATGACCACTACATTTCCTTATACATAGAATTGCATGAGATAAGATGAGGACATGTATAAGAAACGGTTGAGCTATAATGTAAAGACCCGGAATTTATAAGTAATTTTTTTTAATTAAATCGAAATTTTACGAGTCTGTGAAAATTGATGCCGTATGATTCTGTGGACCGGAGTGCCCGAAATGAATTTTTGATGTATTGTTCGGGTATGTTTAGTAAATGTACGAGCGAGTTTTTCTATCTTTTGAACCTGTGCACGGAATTGAAATCTGAGGGCACCGTTGAACTCGAAACACCAGTATTTTCTTACAGAGACTTTCACCTCTATTGTAGTTGGTTGAGGGTGAGAGTTAGTCATTTGGTTATTTGTGGAATCAATAGAGTAAAATAAATACATGTTTTATTAAATTTTATATGTTGTAACCACTTATGTGGAAGCCAGATGTGAGGACCACCACACCTTAACATCCCATGAGAGGTTATAGTGGTGGGGACCACCACACCTTAACATCCCATGAGTATGGTGGTGGGGACCACCTTAGGTTTATCCCTCATAATGGAGGGGGAGGAAACCTCTCAACTCACTCAATTAATTTTATGTGTCAGCGTTAAATTAGTTTCTTTCAATTTAATTTCATCCGTCAATAAAAAATTAAATGATATCAATTAATTTTACGTGTCACCAAAAAATTAAATTCTTTCAATTAATTTTATGTGTCACCATAAAATTAAATCATATAAATTTTTTTGATGATGGCTATATCTTTTACTTCCCAGTGGAATTGGGGGATGGTTTTCCATTAAGGAATTAGGAGGAGCTCTTGGGAGAATGCTTCTCCAAAGAAGATTGCTTCCTCCACAAATAACGCATTCCATTGACAAAGAACACGCTCCACCGACGAAGAACTTCCACGCCGACTTCGACCATCTTCTTTGGGACATCTTCCGACGTAGGAATCCTTTGACTAGGACCAGCTGGTGCCCAAAATGCCGGTCAAGGAAAATGCTAACGACACCGACATCCATGTTTTCCCAATGATCCGTCTTCTTCCATGAGACTCCGTCGAAGAACAATGAACAAGGATAGGGGTTATTATTGAATTATTGAAAATTTTCGATTATTATCCTTTTTCTTAATTAATGATTAAATTAGGGCCACTTGGTACCACTATATACACAGAGGGAGCAGGAAAATCATACATGGCCTGACCCCTCCGCCGATCTTCTTTGGTGTTCATCGCGATGGAGAAGGAAGAAAACATACGAGAAGGAGCACACGAATGGCGGTCGGCCCCACCGTTGGTCGCCGCACTGCAACGACGAACGACACTACTATGAGGCCCCTCCACCCTATCACGCCCTAATGGCAGCCCTGGATGAGCCACCCACGTGCCCCGTGCAACATGCAGCTCTCCCGTCCACATGCCCCGCTAACCTCGTGGCTCTCCGGGCCCCGCACACCCTATGGCTCTGACATCCACACGCCCCGCGTGCCCCTTGACACTGCTGGCTAAACCGGCTCGCCGTTCTCCCAAGCTTCCCCGACCGCACTGGCCCGCTGGCCCCTCACGGCTCCCCAGCCAAACAGGAATGTGGCCTTACGACGCCGTGGGTGAATTAGCCCTAGCATCCATGCCGAGAAGGGTGGAGCTGCGCCCCCTCACGTTGCCCTCCAGGCCAAAACGCCCTTGCGTTGACCCGCAGCCAGTGCATTCCATCGCGACCGGTCCACGCCCTCGCAGCCAGCTGGGCTGGACCTAGTGGTTCGGGCCGAACCTAATGAGCTGTCCTTCACAACATGTCGTGCGAGACCCACTGGGGTAGACCGGGTTAACCCGAACTGTGTCGGACCAGACCATGGTGCACTACAACCCTTTACTATATTTTGGCTATATCTTTGGCACTGGACGTCCAATTAATGAACCATCAGCGGCTCCAATAATCTTATAGCATGAAGTTATCTTTGAGTATACCCCACTGGATATTGGGGTAGAGTTGATATATGACCATGTTGGATCGTGTAGAAATCCAATCGGGCCCCTGATACTGAAAGGCTAATAACTCCCAGACCGGGTGTCCGATTGACACAACGTCTATTGTGTTGAGACCCCTATGACTTGGAAGACGTTTGTGATACTTCCTCGCAGGACTTTGTGGTAGTTATACTATCGACCAGTAGCTCATGTTGAGGATCCTTACATTTATGAGTGACTAGAGTTTGAAATCCTAGTAGCTGGCTGAGACCTGACCACTGCTGACTGTTTGACTCAGGGTTTTTAAAATAGCCTAGTGTGGAGCGCTGAGTTCTAGCGGTAGAACAACGGTGGTGGAGAGACTGGTTGTGGTGGAAGTCCCACAGTACTAGAAAGGAGGCGTACCTTAGAAGCAAATGAGGGGGAGCGCATGGGTGTGGTGGCAAACACGCGGTGTAGAGTGCCTTTGTGTGACACAACTAACCCACAATACTCAAAAAGAGGAGTACCTCAGCAGTCCATGGTTAGTGGGAAGTGTTCTTGGTGTCACAATAGGCCCACGTTATTCGATTGGGCATGAGTTCTCTAGTAGCCAAGGTTTCGATAATGTGAATAAAATCCTGGTTGAGCTGAGTCAGTAATTTTGTGTTCTCCCCATGATTGAGAAAAATTACATAATAACATAGGTATATGTATGGGAATATACATAAGTAGGGTTATCTGTTGATTCCTTACATTGTGGTTTATCCTTTGTGGATTTTTGAGACCTTGAGGTTCTCGGGGTCCCTACTGAGTATTGTTATACTCACCCCTGCACGGGCTATGCCTGCACCTTGTTGTGTTGGATGCAGACGACAGACATCACTGACTAAGCCTGAGAGTACCAGGATTGGACGGTACCCAGAGGTGGACCTTAAGACGAGTCGGTACATAGAAGAGACTGACAGATGTGGAGTACCGAGGAGTCTATCCGAACAAACAATTCAGGTAGGAATCCCAGAGGATGACCCAACAACTATTTTTCATTTCTTCAGTTGTACTTGTACATTCGGTTCCTTGTACTTTATAGTTGATCTTGTATTTATGGCCCCTTTTAATTTTCAGCACTCTTTTGTTATACAGTTTAGATAGTGTTTTGTATCTAGATGTGTGCTCTGTTGTGTGAATTTACTGGTTATAAAGGCAATGCCTTCCTAGTTTTAGGGAATTATGCCTTTGGTGCTTGTCGCCATCTCCTGGCCTCTGGAAGGCGGGCTTGGGGATGTCACGGCACGGGCCCCAGGGGATGGGTCGTGACATATAATGCCTAGTAAGGTAGTAAACATGGAATAACATGAAGAATAAAAAACATGTTAGTAAATAGTAATATCAATGGAGCATAATAGATACATGAACATAAAGGCATGAAATATCATGATAATCCTAACATGGAAATGTGGAAACAACACATAACATAGTATTAGTATGTGCCAAGGATCGTTGAACATGGAGTATGAGTAAAGCCTCATGTCACTTGAATTATAATGACTAAACCCTTATTCTAATTTATGTATCATGATACTAATCTTTACCCCAAAGACATTGGAGCGCTATCAGGGCAAACCCTTCTTAATCTTTTCATTTCATGCATAAGTGTGCCACATGGATCATATAAAATGGAATAATTAAACATCGTCATTTTTTCCATGATAAAGGAATGTGGAATTAATACATGAAAGTCTATAATAAATAAGTAAAATTGCATAAATGTGAATATCCTTGATAATGTAACTGGCATGTTATTCACTATATAATTACTTTGGCTTGAGAACATCATGTTGTAATTTCGGTAGCATAATGTTGTGACATATGAATTCTTAAATATGGTTGAAAAGAGATAAATGGTTGTCTAATAATATTTATATTTAATGGAATGTAAGGTGATAATATAGATACATCTTCCAACATAAGTAATGGAATTTGTATTTAAAATACAAAATAATTTCTTGTACGTAAATTTGGAGAGAGAGACCCCTTAAGGAATTTCGTCACGGTAACATGTGTACATGGGAGGAATTAATGAAAAATAAAGGGGTATCAAATCTTTAAAAAATAATGATGGATGTATGGGGGATGTGGGAAACCATACCTGTAACAAACCAAGATTTTATAAGATATATTCTTTTTAATCTCTTTCATATCTTATACAATACGCTACACCAAGATTATCTTGCGCTATACGTTACACAATATTAGCTTGCAGTATATGCAACACTAATCTTGGATCGTGTTACACACAATTTCAAGTTTGTTTGATAGTAGTTAATCTATGCAGCATTTAGTGTATATATATATGTATTGAATGTATTAATGAAATATTGTTTGATTTTTTTATATGCAACAACAAAGGAGTCATGGACTAAACGCAACCCTGACATGGCTTGCATTACACAGAATCACGACATTCTTCGATAGTGTGTGTTTTACGCAATACCGAGTTTTACTAAACAATGATATATTGTTATAATATTATTATGAACTAGACTTTATGAATAGTATTAACAAAATTTTGAATGTTATAACATAATTATTTCATCTTACAAATTTTCTAGAACCTGGTATGTGAACAAAATAATTGTTTCGGGTAAAATAAGCATTTTTTAAAAAATGCAATTTTGCCACCTTTTAATGGAGCACCCATATTAAATCTAGTTTTTGACAAGTTTATAACTTCAATTTTACAAAATAAACTTCTTATTTTTAATTAGGATATAAAAATTTACATTGGATAAATTTTTTATATTTTTCTGATAACTTTCATATTTTACAGAATAGTATAAACACGCTATATTTTAAATAAAAACAACTTTTTTCATCGTAATAATTTATATGGTTAAATTATAATATTGAATGGTTTTAAAGTATAAATAGAATATATTTTTACCATTTAATATAATGTATGTCATTAGCATTTATTTTACCTTGAATTCGTAGGTTAAATCAATTCAATCTTTTGAAATGTTTTAAACAAAAACACGTTTTCTTTTGACAACGAGGTTAATTTTAATTTAATTTCTGCAACTTCTGTTTATTGAATTTGAAAAAATGGATTCCATATTTGGAATCAGTGGGTCCAAATTACGTTAATAAGCTACTTTTTTTGGGATTATGAATAGAAACTACTGTAAATTTTATTTACCATAGTTAATGGTAAATCGGGTAATTAAGGGTAAATATAAAATTATAAAATTACCCAAACACCTGTAAAAATATAATTGGATGACTAAAAGTTTACCCATATCACCTAAGGGTCATATTAGATTCATTTAATGGACTTTTTTCCCTGAAAATAATTTAATTATTATTAAAACCAAATAAAGTGACAATGTGTCACTTTCTTAAATCTTATAAGTATAATAATTTTAGTTTAGTGATAAACTTCATGAAACATAAGATATAAATAGTCTCTGGAAATCTAACAAAATTATCTACATCATATTAATTTATTTAGAATTTTTAAGGATTAAATAATTATCATTAAAGGTAACATAATAGTGATGTTGAAATTATTTTATTAAGAGAAATATCAAATAAATGGTTTTAAAAATATTAAAATAAATATTAAACGAACTATTTTATGTGATAAACTAATTTTATAGATAAATATGACATGTTATGGATCTATTAAAGCTTTTAGTTTGATCATATTCTCTGTATATTGTTTATTTAAATTCAAATAAATGAATAGTGTCAAAATTGACACTGTGGTTATTTTATAAAAATAACATATTATAAAATTGTTTAAAAGCCACCAAAATATTTAAAAATTATAAATTTAAATTTATATGGTCTAAAATGTCATAAAGTGTCAAATTATGGAAAATTCACAACACATATGTAATTATTTATAATAATTTAAAATTTATAATACTATTACCACAAATAAAAGTAAATTGATAAATAATGACAAATCAAGTTGATAATGTTTAAAATAAATTCATAACATGTATAAATTTTATTTTTTGATGATAATTAAACCCTATCTCATCTAATATTAGTATATGAGTCATTTTGGAAGTTTTTATGTGGGGTTGGGATTTAATATAAACTAATATTTCTTATATTTCCAAAGGTGCCCCTCTCCTTCCTTATAAAAGGGCACCTCCTCCCTCTCTTCCTCACACCAATTTGAGCCTTCAACCTCAGACAAACCCTGCCAAATTCTCTTCTCCACTTTCCTAGAAACATCCTAGAGGTCCTTCTCTTCATCAAAGTCCAATTTTAGTGCTCTAAGAGGAGGTCTCAAAGAGGCGCTTCAAAGAAAAGGTAATGTCTGTTACCGATTCTTTCAACTTTATTTCTTCTTCCACTTCTTCTTCTTTTTTTGTTTCATTATGATGTAAAAACATCAGTATCACTAATATACTTATATGTTATTATAAGTATGAAACAACCCTATTTCACCATCTATCCATCAAAAAAAATGAAATCACCGCACGTGCGTACGTACGGAATACCGTCTCCACGCCGTGGTGTAATCTATTTTCCACCACCACCTTACATGGATGAGTATAATGGTGTAAATAATAACTATATCTGATTATTTTAAAGTAATATTTATTCTTAAATAGTATACATACACTCAAATACAATTCCACGATCATGGGAATGGTTTCATCGCTCGTGTGTACGTACGGACCACCGTCTCCACGACGCGATGAGATTCATTCTCCATGTTAACCATACATGAATGATCTTTAAGTTTATATAATGAATAATAATGAAATATATGAAATAATAATGCGACTGGATTTATGTATATATATATATATGTATGTCATATATGTAGTTTCATTCAATTCAATAAGGAAACGAAAACAACGTTCATGCTTACGTACGACCTACCGTCTCCATGAATGGTGTATTTCATTCTATTTATCGATTTATCATATATATATCTATATACTGAATATATATTATATATTAATAATTTTTGATATTCTGGAATTATTTAAATCAGGATATAAGTAATAATATGAAGAACGACAAGTCAAAACACATACGATAAATGGAATTATTTTACCCAAAATGCAGCTTTAAAATGGAATTTATAAAAGAAAAGGTAATATAAAGTCATAAGTGAAACATATATTATATCATAACAATTTAATGAGTCAATGAAATTATCTAAGTCGTTATACAGGAGGATCAGATCCATACGAAGCATATCAGACCTATGGTATGGGATATTTTTTCCAATCTCATTTTTATCCGAGATTGTTTATTCGTAAGTATTCATTGGGGTTATGTTTATCATCCATGTCCCTATTTTCCAAAATTTGTTTCATGTATGTTTAAAGTCCTTTTTACCCATTTTTGACCTTTACTACATGGTATTTAAGGAATCTTTCTTTTGTTTACGTTATGTGGTACTTTTTTGACTTTTCCAACAACAGAACGAGAAGAATGTTTTTTTAACTTATACGACATGAAAGGATTTTTACAGTTTTATAAAGCCTTATTTTCATGAAGATTCATCCAAAATATTTCATGACTATTTTTAACCAAATCCTTTTCTTAAAATTGCGTGGAATTTTGTGAAAATAAAATGATTTTGAAGAAGAAAGGATATTTTCCTCAAGAATTCATTTCAAGAGTTTTATCAAAACCATTTTCCATTTAAGATGACATTATTTCATATGTGTATGTTTCAAGTATATGGTACCTATGATTTACATGGTTTCACTCTTCTTATTATGAAACGATATCCATTTCTTTTATATGGATAATGTGATGATGGGATGATGTTTATGAAACACATTTTATTCGTTGGGTTATTATGAATGATGTATGTTTATTTTGTGGCACAAGTAAGAATGATTTCATTATGATATGGGTGGAACTATATATCCCTCCAATGCATTGGGTAAAGATTTACATCTCATGAGATATAAATGGCCGAAATGGTAAGTTAATCTGGTTCAGTGTTACAGGACTGAAACGAGGAGTGAACTCGATTCAGAAAGGGACTTTGTCCACTAAGATGATCTTGGAAGCAATGGTTTGGCTACTATGGAAATAATAACATGTGCTGAATGTTTTCCACAATTACATGTTTTATTCCCAATATATTTTATCATGGTTGATGTTCCATTATGATATATTCCTTACGTACTTCCACGATTTATGTCTTTGCTCAAGATTTTGTTGTTTAAATTTCATGTTCAAGTTTTTGCTTTCAAATGTTTATGGATTGTTTTATGTTCTCAATGTTTTCCCTTACTGAGCATTTGAGCTCACCCTTTTTATGATCTATTTTCCCTAGGAAATATAAAGGCTTTAAGTAAGGAATTAAACAGTGGAAGATCTTTATGGGAGTTGTTGAATATCATTCAACATGATTAGAAGTTTATATTCCATGTTTCCAAAGACACTAAACTATTAAGATACTTGTCTGTCTGTTTTTGTTATGTATTAAGTATTCTACAAAAGTAATGTAATTTACATGTATGTCAAGCTTCAGGTCTCTATAGTTGGTATCAGAGGAAAGGATTAGTCAACATTTGGAAACTAGGATCAGAAAATGTTAGTGAGATCCCTAGATATATTTCTAAGGTATGTCTAGGGATGTCCCTAAGGATAATTATACGTATAGGATATAGTCCTAGATCTATGGTAAAAATCCTAGAATTTAACCTAAGATGTTAGATATTGAGGGTACTCCCCCATTACAATGTTGTTTTCCCTAGCATGATGTTTTCCTCTGACACTATTCTTTTTGGGTTTTAGAAAATGGCTGGAAACAGGAATATTAACGATAATGGAGGATATGACAGACAATGGAATGATATTCTTCATGAGAAATCAAATGAAATGGGATTTGGAAGTCCAAACATCGTTATTTTTCCTAATCAGCAATCTCATAATATGACCAATAATCTCAACTTTGGTAAGTTTCCCGAGTCCAATAATAAGAGAATGATGGAGTTTCATAATGATCATAGGGGAAATAAAGTTCAATTTCCCTCATGTAAATAATGTGGGAAATGGAATAATGGAGATTGTTTCAATGGAAATGGAAGATTCTTTGGCTGTGGAAAAGAAGGACACAAAGCCAGTAAGTGCAAATGAAAAGGATTAGTTAACACCATGGACAAGGATAATGGTATTGCTACGACATCAACAATGATTAGATGTTTTAAATGTGGAATGTATGGGAATTATTCAAACCAATTCCCTAAGGGAAAATATCATGAAGAGAATCAGCATGGTCATATGATTAGTATTTATGTGGATGATGATGAAGAGACTACAAATGAAATATGAGATGAAAGAAATGATGAAGCTCAGTTAGTGGTTTAAGAAGTTAGTGGAATGATTGTATGTTTATAAAGAATAATGTATGTTACTATGGAATGAAGAGTCATATAAGGATTGTTACACTATTGTTTTTCCTAAAGTATTTGAATGTATATGTTGAATGGTACCGGTAACCATGGAAGGTTATTTAGATTTTTTTGGAAAGTAGACGATATGTGAAAAACGAAGGGATAAGAAGATAATGAGATGTTTGATTGTATTCATGAGCTAATGACTGATATATGGACAAAGTGATATTATGGTTTGATTATATAGATTTTTTGGGATTTTGGTATGTGGAAAGAGTTACCTTTTGACAGTATTCATGTTTTCACTAAATCTGTATGGTAATTTATGTTTCAAAAAAATATATGACTAAGGTATTCATGTGTTTGGAATACAACCAACAAGATATATCTTATGATATATGTTGGATAAACTCTTGTATTCACATTCTTGATAGATAACCATTCTAGTAATTGTTTTCTTTATACTATGAACTTGTACCAAAGTATTTTAGATAAGCCTTCAGATTGGAATGGGTTATGTTGGACATAAGTTAGTATTGTTTAAGTATAGAACATTTTTCAATATTATTGATGGGATGTTATAGTAATGTAGATTTACAAAAAGGACAACCTGCAGGATGGGGGACAACCCATCACATCAGACAAGGCTGTGGGAATTGAACCCACAACTGAAGTGTGACTGGCCTTTATCACATACCAATGGTCTACAGGATGTCCCTGGTTAGTAGAAACTATTTTTATTTTATTAAGCGGCATGATAGATGAAGTATAAGTTCATTTTTGGAATTGTATACGATTAATGTCACCATAGATGAACTTATGTATATTTGATAACTTTTGATAAACTTTTGTTTGAAACAAATGGAATGACCCATCATTCTATCACATGATCTGTTAACACTTTACGAATAAAAAATTCATCTTCAGTTCTTTAAGAGATAAAGTGGAAATTGTTCAAAGCACGAACAATAGTGAGGTTGTACCAAAATCATGTAAGTATTTCTTCTAATTAAAAATTTTCAACTTTAGTGAAATGATATTGAAAACCAAAAATGTTGTCCTAGTGCTCTTATATCTGATGAATTAGATGGTACCTTAGATCATAAAAAATTTATGGCTTTGTGATTGATGGCTTTTTCATTGCAATGTTCTCTATCACTCTCCATCAGAACATGATGGTTAGATTTTTCTACCATATCCATATTTTAACCTATATTCTCTTATATTGAAACCCAGTGATGAGTTACTTTGGGTAATTGTTACGTTTCATACATTAGTTTTTAAAACGTTGTTTTAGTATTTCTTTTTACGATGTGGGTTTCTATGAATAGTAAACGATTTATAAACCCTACGAATTTTGAGGGAGAAATTCATTTTGAGGGGGGTAGAATGTAACAACCTGAGATTTTATATGATATATATTTTTTAATCTCTTTCATATCTTCTACTGTACACTACACCAATATTATCTTGCGCTATACGCAACACCGTATTAGCTTGCAGAATATGCAACACAAATCTTGGATCATGTTACACATAATATCAAGTTTGTTTGATAGTAGTTATTCTACGCAACATTGAGTATATATATATATATATATTAATTGTATTAATGAAACATTGTAAAATTTTTATATACGCAACAAAAAACGAGTCGTGCACAAAACACAACCCCGACTTGGCTTGCATTACACGCAATCGCGACCTTCCTCGATAACGTGTGTTGTACGCAGTACCGAGTTTTACAGAACAACAATATATTGTTATAATATTATTATGAACTAGCCGTTATGAATATTATTAACTAAATTTTTAATGTTATAACATTGTTATTTAATCTTACACATTTTATAGATCATGGAATGTAAACAAAATATTTTTTTTGGGTAAAATAAGTATTTTTAAAAAAATGCAATTTTGCTGCCTTTTAATTGCGCACCCACATTAAATCTAGTTTTTGACATATTTATAAGTTAAATTTTACAAAATAAACTTCTTCTTTTGAATTAGGATATAAAAATTCACATTTTATAATTTTTTGACATTTTTCTCATAGCTTTTATATTTTAATGAACAGTAAAAACATGCTATATTTTAATTAAAAACAAATTTTTTCATTGTAATAATTTATATTCTTAAATTATAATATTGAATTGTTTTAAAGTTTAAATAGAATATATTTTTACAATTTAATATAATTTATGTCATTATCATTGATTTTACCTTGAATTCGTAGGTTAAATCAATTCAATCTTTTGCAATGTTTTAAACAAAAACCCGTTTTCTTTCGACAACGGGATTAATTTTAATTTAATATCTGAAACTTTTGTGTATTGAATATGGAAAAATGGATTCCATATTTCGAATCAGTGGGTCCAAATTATGTTAATAAGATACTTTTTATTTTTTGGGCATTATGAATAGTTACTACGGTAAATTTTATTTACCATAGTTAATGGTAAATCGGGTAATTAAGGATAAATATAAGATTATAAAATTACCATAACACCTTAGAAAATACTATTGGATGACTCATAGTCGACTCATATACCCTAAGGGTCGGATTATATTCATTTAATGGTCTTTTTTACATGAAAATAATTTAATTAATATTAAAGCCAATGAAAGTGACAACATGTCACTTTCTTAAATCTTATAAGTATAATAATTTTAGTTTAGTGATAAACTTTAGGAAACATCGGATATAAATATTCTCCAGGAAGATAATAAAATTATCTACATTATATGAATTTATTTAGAATTTTTATGGATTATATAACTATCATTAATGGTGACATAATAGTGATGTTGATATTAATTTATAAAGAGAAATATCAAATAAATGGTTTTAAAAATATAAAAATAAATATTATATGAACTATTTAATGTTCTCTACTATTTTTCTTGAAATATATGACATATTATGGATCTATTAAATCTTTTAGTTTTAAAATATCTTCTGTATATTGTTTATTTAAATTCAAATAAATGAATAGTGTCAAAATTGACACTATTGTTATTTTATAAAAATAACATATTATAAAATTGATTAAAAATCCCAAAAATATTTAAAAATTAGAAATTTAAATTTATATGGTCTAACATGTCATAAAGTGTCAAATTATGGAATATTCACAAAACATATGTAATTATTTATAATAATTTAAAATTTATAATATCATTAACACAAATAAAATAAAATTTATAAATAAAGATAAATCTGGTTGATAATGTTTAAAATAAATTCCTAACATGTCTAAATTTTATTGGTTGATGAGATTTCAATCGTATATCATCTAGTATTAGGATATGAGTAATTTTGGAAGTTTTTAAGTGTTGGTGGGATTTAATATAAACTAATATTTCTTATATTTCCAAAGGTGCACCTCTCCTCCCTTATAAAAGGGCACCTCCTCCCTCTCTTCCTCACACTACATTGAGCATTCATGCATGGAAAAACACTGGAAAATTCTCTTCTCCACTTCCCTATAAACACCCTAGAGGTCTTGGTCTTTTTAAAGCCCAATTTTAGTGCCCTATGAGAGGGTCTCAAAGAGGCGCTTCAAAGAATAGGTAATGTCTGTTATCGATTCATTCAACTTTACTTCTTCTTCCACTTCATCTTATTTAGTTTTTTCATTGTGAAGTAAAAAATCAGTATCACTAATATACTGATATTTTATTATAAGTATGAAACAACCCTATTTCACCATCTATCCATCCTACGGAAAATGAAATCACCGCGCGTGCATACGTACGGAATACCGTCTCCATGCCGTAGTGTAATCTATTTTCCACCACTACCTTACTTGGATGGGTATAATGGTGTAAATAATAACTATATATGATTATTGTAAAGTGATATTGATTCATAAATAGTATACAGACACTCCAATACAATTCCACGATCATGGGAATGGTATCATCACCCGTGCGTACGTACGGACTGATATCTCCACGACGTGATGAGATTCATTCTCCATGTTAACCATACATGAATGATCATAAATTTTATATAATGAATAATAATGAAATTTATGAAATGATAATTCTACTAGTTTTATGTATATATATATATATGTATGTCATCTATTTAGTTTAATTCAATTCAATAAGGAAACGAAAACAGTGTTCATGCGTACGTATGGCCTACCGTCTCCATGAACGGTGTATTTCATTCCATTTATCGATCTATAATTTATATATATATATATATATACTGAATATATATTATATATAAATCATGGTTTACATTCTGAAATTATTTAAATTAGGATATAAGTAATAGTATCAAGAATGACAAGTCGAAACACATATGATAAATGAAATGATATTACCCAAACCACTGCTTTAACATGGAATTTACAAAAGAACAGGTAATATAAAGTCATAAGTGAAACATATATGATATCATAACAATTAATATTATTATTTAATAAGTTAATGACATTATTTAAATCATTATGTAGGAGGTTCGGATCCATATGAAGCATATTAGAACTAAGGTAAGGGATAACTTTTCCAATGTCGTTTTTATCCGAGATTGTTTATTCGTAAGTAGTCATTGGGGTAATGTTTATCAACTATGTACCTATTTTCTTAAAATGGTTTCATATATTTATATAGTCCTTTTTACCCATTTTTAACTTTTACTACATGGTATGTAAAGAATCTTTCTACTTTTTACGTTACGAGGTACTTTTTTGACTTTTTCGACAAAAGAACGAGAAGAATGTTTTTTAACTTATACGACATGAAAGGATTTTAAAGGTTTTATAAAGCCTTATTTTCATTAATATTACTCCAAAAGATTTCATGAATATTTTTAACAAAATCCTTTTATTTTAAAATTGTAGGGAATTTTGTGAAAATAAAATTATTTTGAAGAAGAAAGTATATTTTCTTCAAGAATTCAATTCAACTGTTTTATCAAAACCATTTTCCATATAAGATGACATTATTTCATATGTGAATGTTTCAAGTATAATGTCTCTATGATTTACATGGTTTCACTTTTCTTATAATGAAATGATACCCATTTCTTTTATATGGATTATGTGATGCTGTGATGATGTTTATGAAATCCATTTTATTCGTTGGGTTATTATGAAAGATGTATGTTTATTTTGTGGCACAAGTTAGAATGATTTCATTATGAGATGGGTGGGACCTATATCTCCCTCCAATTAATTGGATAAAGATTTATATCTCATGAGATTGAAATGACTGAAACTGTAAGTTAATCTGGTTCAGTGTTACAGGACAGAAATGAGGACTGAACTCGATTCAGAAAGGGACTCTATCCACTAAGATGGTCTTGGCAGCAATGCCATAGATTTTATAGAAATCATGACATGTGATGAATGGTTTCCACAATTACATGGTTTATTCCCATTATACTTTATCATGGCTGATGTTCCATTATGATATATGCCTAACGTACTTCAATGATTTATGTCTTTGCTCAAGATTTTGATGTTTAAATTTCATGTTCAAGTTTTTGCTTTCAAATGTTTATGGATTGTTTTATGTTCTCTATGTTTTCCCATACTGAGAATTTCAGCTCACCATTTTTATTTTTTATTTTCCCCAGGAAATAAAGAAAGGTTTTAGGTATGGAAACAAAAATTGGAAGATCATTATGGGAGTTGTTAAAGATCTTTCAACATGATTAGAAGTTTATATTCCAAGATTCCAAAGACACTAAACTATTACGATCCTTGTGTGTCTATTTTTGTTATGTATTAAGTATTCTTAAAAAGTAATGTAATGTCCATGTACGTCAAGCTTAGGGTCTCTACAATACCCCACCATTTTTAATTGAATCAATGGTAAAAAAATCTAACGAAATTTGGAAAAAAATGAGAAAGGAGGAAATCCCTCAAAAAAATTTGGCATGGTATTGTGTATACATGGATTCTTTAATGGGGGATAAAGGGGAATATTATTTTAAAATTATAATTAGGGATGTACTTGGGAGGTTATAAACAACACCCCAACATTTTTAATTGAAAAACTTGATATAAAAATATAACAATATTTGGAAACAAATGAGAAAGGATGAAATTAATAACATGGAAGTGTGATCCCAAAGGTATGTGAGAATCTTGAGAGAGTATTCATTGGAGCATGGTCACAATGGGAGAATTCTATAGAGAGGAAGGACGAGTTTCTCATATCTTAAAAGGCTTTTAGAGAAGTGGAATTGGGAGAATTGTTGGGTTTATATAGGAAAAGAGAAGGAATTATTTATTATTTAGCTTTTGGCCAGAATACATTAAACTAATCAAAACCACAATCCATCCCATGGTTTTTTCCAATGGTTTTTTTTTCAATCTGGAGTGAAAAAAATTATTTTATAGTGACAATGGATGATGTTATTCAAATATTATGCTTACTTATGTGTACGTGAGTCACAGTTTCAAGGTAAAAATTATAAAAGGTTAAAATATTTCATAAGCCTTTGAGGGCCCACTAATGCTTTTTAAAATAAATAAATCAAACATAAAATAAAATTATTTAAATGGTGAAACATATATTGGAAGAAAATAATGTTTATATTATTTTATTACATCACTATTGGGTCAGTATATTGTCATTAACCACATAATATAATTAAACAGTATTTAATTTTAACCTAAAAAATTAACTGTCACCAGAAATTATGAAAAAATTATTGTTGGATAATTTTGAAATCCTGATTCCAAAAATTAAATTCATTTTTTCTAAATAATTTTCTAAATATCTTAATTTTTATATTTAAAATAAAAACCGATATTTATAAAATATTCATGTATTATTTAAAAACAACATTCGAACATTAATAAAAAATTCAATAGTATTAATAAAAATTGTACGATAATTTATATTTAATAAAAATAAAATTAGTAATAATATTTAATTAAAATATTATTTTATTCCAATATCAATTAATTCATAATAATAGATTTATTAATTTAATATTAACTACTAAATCAATTTTTTCATTAAAAACTATTTACAATGTAACACTAATAAAATGAATGTATATTATCTATAAAAAAATTATTCACATAATCATAGTGCAATGGTATTGTTACATAACAACTTATATCATCTGCATTAGACCAAATGGTAAATTGTGCTTTACTGACAGACTCTTGGTGCTACTCAGATGACATCACTCAGGCGAAAATCTCTATCAACAACCACTTCTCCCATTGGTGGTTCTGATCAAGCATAACTTGATGTAGGCCATTTTGGGCATAGTAAAGAATGAATCTAATGATTCCACATCCTTTCTGAGATCGGAAAAATGGGATTTATATGAGGAATTTCTACAATATGAGGCCATCACTTCTATTTTCTGAGTAAATTGGATTTCTTAAATCCCTATGTTTATATTAATCATGTGATCACTATTCAAATTCTATATTAGCAATGGTAACAATTCATAGTGGTTTTTTGAAGTACAGAAACATAAAACCATATATGTAGATACTTTATATAACCATTTTACATAATAAGAAATATAATTTGATCAAGAGGAATTTTCATTGATAAATGTTTATGTCATTACAATCTTTCCCGATAAAACATTTCTCTATTGAAATTTTATTTTCCCACTCTAAAACATGTGTTGGTATCTCTACTTCATCAATTCTTCTAGTTCCCATGTTTCCATTTCAAACTTGTGGTTTCACCACAACACCATCATGATGGGAATTGAATTGGTTCATAGAACTTTTTCACTACGATCTACGATCATCACTGGCTTCAATTCATATGATAGTTCGTTCTCCAATGGTACCACGTCTAGATTGAGTACATTCAATGGGATTGGTATATACTACCTCATGAGTGATACATGGAATACATCTTGTACATGAGATTTGTATGGGGGGTGTTTTAATCGATAGGCCACTGCACCAATGTGATCAATGATCACAAAAAGGCAGATGTACCTTGGACTAAGATTTCCCTTATTCCCAAATCTCATAACTCTTTTCCATGGTGATATGTGGATGAATAACATGTCTCAAAAATCAATCTCAGGGTCTTGTCAACAATTATCAGCATAGCACTTTGGTCGACTCAATGTAGCTTTTATGAGTGGATGGATGGTCTTAACCTTCTCCACTATTTCATCGTCCATTTCTGGACCTAGGATCTTTTTCTCACCAAGTTCATCCCATCAAGCAGGTGTTCTTTACCTCTTATCATAAAAGACATCATAAAGTGTCATTTGGATGCTTGATTGGATACTATTGTCATATGATAACATAACTAGATTAAGATGTTGATCCCATCCACCTTTGATGTCCTTTGATATTGCTATCAACATATCGACAAGTGTTTGGAAAGAATGCTCATATTTTCCATTTTTTGAGGATGGTAAGTCAAACTAAAGATCAACTTAGTATTCAAAGTGTGTGGGTGACTCATCTAGAACATAAAGCTGATTCATGGATCTCTACCAGATTCAATAGATAGTGGTACCCCATGCATCCTTACCACATCTATGATATATCTCTATTCTAGTATTTCCATTGAGAAATCCTCTAAAATTGAAATGAAGTGTGCAGTATTTGTAAGTCGGTCCACAAGAAACACATATATCATTTTTTCCTTTTGATTTCAACAGAGGACTGGTGACAAAGTCCATGGTGATGTTATCATATTTCCATGTTGGTATGTGTAATGGTTTCATCACCCATATAGACTTCTGCCTCTCATCCTTCACATGCTGACATACCAGGAACATTGATGTATACTCAGCGATATCCTTCATTATGTCTTCCCACAAATAATTCTCTCAGATATCTCTAAACATCTTTGGGTACCCTTTTTGAATGGAGAAATTCGAACTATGTGCAGCATACAAAATGTCTTTCATTAACTCTGGATTTGATGGAATACATAATCCAGACCCAAATCCCACAATTCCATCTACATTAAAATTGAAAATTGAGGATTTCCCTTTCTTGATAGTTTCTGCTTTCTTCTAAAATCCCACATGTCCGTTTTGAGTATCCTTTAACCATTACAAAATAGAAGGTTGAGAAGTCATTTGTGAATGGATTGATGATGTTCCCTCCATTATGATTCACATGTCAATATTCATCAAATCTAAAAATATTGGATCCTTTTAAATTCTCATAAATGATATAATTGATGGGTCCTTTCTAATTTGATCATCTTCTACATTATTTTCTTTCCTAGGGAGGTAATTGATCAAGCAGTCATAGTATTTGATCCGATCTAACCATCTTCATTGGTGCATGTTCAACTCTTTCTGTGTGAATATATACTTGAGGTTTTTTTGATTCATGCACATTTCAAACCTCTGCCCAAAGAGGTAATGCTGCAAAATTTTCAAAGCTAATATCACTACATCCAACTCCATGTCATGCATTGGATAGTTTTTCTCATGAACTTTTAATTGCCTTGAAGAATAGGCAATTCCATTTTCATTTTTCATTATCACACAACCCATGACCTTCTCCCAAGAATCATAGAATACCACAAAATGTTCTCCACTTATTGGTAGTGTGAGCATGGGTGCATTGATAATCTTTCTTTTTAACATGAAGAAGCTCCCTTCTCATTAATCACCGCATGAAAACATTAGTTCATTCTGAGTTAACTTTATAAGAGGGTTAGACAATTGTGAGAAATTTCTCACAAATCGGCGATAATATCTATCTAACACTAGGAAGAAACGGATATCGTTTACCAATGTTGGCCTCATCCATTCCTCAATTACAGCTATCTTTGAGGGATCCACATATATCCCATTGCTTGTGATGATATTACCCAAGACTGAGACCTCTGTCCACCAGAACTCACAATTTCTATACTTTTCATAGAGCTTCTCCTTTCAAAAGGTCTCTAGTATAGTTATTTTATGTTCCTCATGACCCTCCATTGATTTTGATTATATTAGAATATCATCTAAAAATATTACCAAATTTTTTTTGAGGTAATCTCAAAATACTCTACTCATCATTTATATAATGATTGATGTCGAATTATTGAGTCTAAAACGAATTATTATGAATTCATAGTGCCTGTATCTTGTACGAAATTCTATCTTTGGTTATCCTCATTCTTCAACCTTAATTGGTAATATCTTGGACATAAATTCACCATAGATAAGAATTGTTTTCACTTAGATGATCGAAAAAGTCATCATTTAGAGGATGAGGATACTTGATCTTTATCGTGATTGTGTTGAGCTCTTGATAATCAATGAAAAGGCACATTGAACAATCCTTATTTATGTCAAAGAAGACTGGTGCACCCCATGGTAATGCACATTGTCATATAAATCCTTTATCTAGGTTCTCTTGTAGTTGTTTCTTCAACTCCACAAGCTCCATAATTTCCATTCTATACAGTGTATTTGATATTGTCAATGCCCTAGGTGTAAGATGATTGGGGAAATTAAACATATCCTCTAGGATGAAACCATGAAATTATTCAAGAAACACTTCGGCAAATTCCCTCAAAATAAGCATGTTTTCAAGGATGATTTATTCCTTATACTCGATCATATGATCCATAAACGTGTTGTCATAGGGTAGTAATATCCACACTTGAGATCAGGGTGATAAAAAATATTCCACTTCCTCCATTCACTTAAATAGAACCTGGGGTCGATTCGCCACATGGAGAGTGATTTCCCTCTCATTATAATTTATGATGGAGTTATACAAGGAATACCAATCCATGCTAGGAATTACCTCAAATTATACCAGAGGGAGTATGATGAGGTTCAACGGGAAGTTCATTCCACAAATTTCACAATGAAAGAGTTATATAAATGGGATGCAATGGTTTCCCCATTTCTCATTCTCATAGATATCTTTATTTCCATGATTTTTGGTGATTTTGGTATTGTTCTACTAAAATTTTGGGATATAAAAGAATGCATTGAACCTAAATCAAAAAATAATTCACCATTCCTAAATAAATAAACAGCGTACAGATCACCAATTAATTGTCGGGGTTCATCTCGGTGGCAGTGATGGAAAAAGCTCACACTTACTACATTGGATGTCGATGGTTTCCTCTAAATCCCATCAGATTAGGGAAATAGTTTCCAAAGTGCATTGGTTCTTACTAGTTTAAGAAATGAAAAATGTGTTGAGGGTCAAATGGAGCTTTCATATCCTCCTCCATAGCTGCAAGTTCTTTGTTTTTAGTAGTTAATGGACACATCCCATTCTCTTCCACTCCAAAAGAATTTCCTTGTCTCCTTCGGGCAACTTCTGGGGTGCATCATTATGCACCATTAGTAAGTAGGGTGTTGGATTTTATTAGCACCATTGGATTTATCCATCTGACTACAGGTATTGAAATCCACCATGTGCTTCTTATCACATGGACACCCCTAAGATTATTCAATCTCTATTTAAACTTTGAGGGAACATCAGACAATTTCATCATAGTAATTGAAGTCACTTATCTCTAGGGCTGTCTGTTGGCTAGTTTATAGCCCACCAAAGAAGCGGTTAACCTTGAATTTGGGGGAAACAACAATGCCGAAAGAATAATGTGAAAGCATGGTGATTTTTTCTTCATACACACCGAATAATTATTAATAATTTTACTTGAGGGCATGGAAATACCTTTCCATCTTATATTGGAGGGTACACGTAAAATATTTATAGAAAAACATTTTCCAGAAATCCTTATAATACAACACCTCGATCTCCTCCTCAGGCTTCATATTTTTTATATCAATGTACAACCTTGATCTGATCCACCCTCAATATGACAAGAAGTCATAATAACCTTCTCTTAATCAAAGAATTGAAGGATATAGATGATCATTTCAATGGAGTTGATCCATTGTTCGACAATTCAGTGATCCGATGAACGATTAAAATTAGGAGGCTTTCATCTCATGAAGATCTCGATTGTGACTTTTAAATTATTTGGGGGGATTGAACATTCATGTTGACCCATGATTCTTTTCAAATCATGAGTTAACATAGAGTGTGTTGTGTCAATGATAATGATTCTCACTCCCATTTAATTGGGAATCTCATTAGAACAGTCCTCTCATTGATCTTCGCATCAGTTGTTAGTCTGTTTCCTCATGTTATAAGCCAATGGTTGGAATTAAAGGAAAGTTATGGGTAACACACAAAGGGTAATCAAAACAAAAAATGGATGACTAATAAATTACATTTATTTCCTTATCTTATGAATCTATAGGATCCAATCTACGTTATTCATGATCTACGTCACAACATGTATTCTTAGGGGAATTTTTTATTCACTTAATAATGGTTCATACTATGATTGATAATTTACCAAAGAATATACGTAGGAATTTATGTAACTAAGAGTGAAACAGGGACCGCTGTCATGTACTCGGATACCCCAAGTCAAGCCTAAAACAATTTTTCAGAGTTTTAACTCCTTATTAAATCTGTGCCAGAGCTACCACTACCTACTCATATCCAGACAGGGATTTATTTTCTTGATAAACCGGTTACTCAAAACTCACCAAAACATAGGGATTTTTAATGATAATAAGTCTTATACCTATGTATTTCACAAGGGTTTTCTATTCATAATCTCAAAAATAACTAAACGTATCCTCTACTAACAACTATAACAACCCTGATTTTTATTGCACACATAAAAATGATTATTTATATAAAATAATCACTTGATAAAACATTTATGATCAAGAGGTATACTATATTTGGGGCTTAGAAACATTATATAACAACATATAACATAAAACACAACATCCTAATAGAAAACATCCTTTACATGAAAACTATATTTCCTCGTACATAGCATTACATGGGATAACCTGAGAACATGTATAAGAAAATGGTGAGATATAAATCTCAGTAAGGGGGTAATGATTGAATAAAATGAAGAGTAAAATACCCATTAGGCAATAGTAATATCATTGGAGCATAAGAGAAACATGAACCTAAAGGCATGATATATCATGATTATCATAACATGGAAATGTGGAAAAAAACACTTATCATGGTATTAGCATGCGCCAAGGAACATTGACCACAAAGAATGGGTAATCCCTCATTGATCTTTCTGTATCATGATATTAATCTTTATCCAATTCATTGGAGCTCTATCAAGGCGCACCCTTCTTAATCATTTCATTTCACATATAAGTGTGCCACATAGATATTATAACTTGGATTCTTTAAAAATCATAATTTATTAGAAAAAAAGGAATGTGAAATTAAAACATGAATATCTATAATTAATATGTAAATGTTCATTATGGTGAGTTCCCTTAAAAGAGATACATGCTTTTTGTTCACTACAAAATGTCTTCAGCTTGGAAAAATCACTATGTCATTTCAGCAGCATAACATTGTGACATAAGAATTCATAATATTATATGATGAGAGGGAAATTTGTGTATCATCACATTTATATGAAATGGAATGAAAAGGGGTCATTTAGATACATTTCTAAACATATGTAATGTAATTTATATTCATATTACAAAATGATTTCATGAACATAAATTAGCAAAGAGATATCCCTTAATGGATTATAAAATTGAAACAAGTGTACATGGGAGGCATTAATTTGAGATAAAGGGGTATATCATGAATAAAAACTATATAGGGAAGTATGTGGGAGGTTCAAAACCATACCTAAGAAATTTTAATTAAATAAAATGCTATAACACTAAAATGCAATTTGGACACAAATGAGAAAGGATGGAATCCCTTACGGAATTTTGGCATGATAACGAGTATACATGGAAGGCATTAATGAGAGAAAAGGGGTCTCTAATCATCAAAACATGAGTAGGGATATATAAGGGAGGTGCAAAACCATACCCCATTGTTTTTAATTGAAAAAAATGGTATAATAATATAATGAAATTTGGACAAAATGAGAAAGGAAGAAATCCCCCCACATGGATTTGTGATCCCAATGGTTTGGGAGAGGCTTGAGAGAAGATTCATGGGTGCATGAGAACCTTGGGTAGATTCTAGAGAGAGTATGTTCGAGGTTTGTTGTTCTCCAATGGCTTTGAGTTATTAGGATGTGGGAGAATGGGGGAGTTTGTATAAGAATCAAGAGGGAAATCTTTATTATTTATGTTTTTGCCACCATACTTTAAACTAATCAAAACCACAATCTGTACCATTGTTTTTCCCATTTTTTTACAAATAAGAGTGGAAAAAAATATTTTATAAGGAAAATAGCCAATATTATAAATATATTGTACTTTCTTATGTGGACATGAGTCACACTATCAAGGAGACAATTTTAAATGGAATAATAATTTTAAATGCTTTGGAGGGTCCACTAAAGCATTGTAAAATAAATAAAAAAACCTTAAATAACATTATATTAATATTAAAACATATATTTTCTAAACATAAAGTTTTTATAAAATTATTACACCACTATTGGGTAATTATGAGTTCATAAAACACATTATATATTTAAACTGTATTTCATTGTTACACACAAATTCGACAGTCTCAGAAAATTATGAAAAATTCAACAATGAATAGTTTTGATGTCCAAATTACAATAATAATATTCATTTAATCAAAATATTTTTTAATTTACTTAAATTTTTTTACTTTTATAATATAACCAATATTTATAGAAAATTCATTGGTTTTGACAAAAACAGCTTTCAAAACATACTAAAAATTTCAATTGTCTTCATAATAATTACATGATAATTTATATTTAATAAGAATTAAATTAGTTATAATATATCATTGAAATATTATTTAATTCCAATATCCATTAATTCCTCAAAAAATATTTCTTAATTGAATTTTAACTATAAATCTATTTTTTAGTTAAAAACTACTTACAAAGTAACACTAATAAAATGAATGTTTATTAGCTATAAAAAAATAATGCACATAATCATAGTGCTATGTTCTAGATAAATAACCCCTTATAAAACCCGCAAAATACTCAAGGGTAAGGTAAGTGATCGTGACAGACTCATTGGTGCCTTGGATAACATTGCCCGTGTATACATCTCTATCAACTTATACTTCTCCCGTAGTTGGTTCCGCTCTAGCTTAACGTGTTGAAGCTCGACATGGGATTGGTCAAGAGAGAATACCAGTGATGCTACCTCATTTTCGAGATCCAAAAGATGGGCTTCGTAAGGGTAATGTCTACGAGATAATGACATCAATTCCTTTATTTGAGTAAATTTGATCTGTTAAATCCCTATATTTATACTAATCAAGTTATCACTGTTCAATGACTATATTAGCAATGGTAATAATTCATATTGGTATTTTGAAGACCAAAAATATAAAACAAAGGAAAATTATATTTTATATTACCATTTTACATTATGAATCATTAAATTAGTTCAAGAGGAATTTTCATTGATAAAATATTGGGTCATTGCAGGAATTTTTCTTGAGTAACATTATGAAAAGACCTACAAGCACCTAAATAAAATAGAAAATAGTTTTAAAAATACTAAACTAAAATACCCGAATACATCTATCACAATCCAATATACATCATAAGTACTGAATGTGGAAATGGACAAATACATTCCCAGCAATTAAAACTGAAAAATCATCTGAACTACTCAATATAAGTTAATTAATTTAAAAAAACACTAAAAGGATTCTTATCCCACCTCTAGTAAGATCCTTGTTAATTATATCTCAATATGATCTTCCAAACATGGGTTCCCCATCAACTCCATCAAAAGGAATGTGTTATTCAAAAAACAAAAAACATGTGTGGGAAAAGACAATGTATGGTTGAGTATAAAAATAATCAGTAGGAATACAAAAATACCAAAAATATATAGAGGAACAAAAAGGACATAGTCAGCTCAAACAATCATGAAGAACCCCCATCGAGAGAGAAACACCATCTCAAACCATCCTCAACTATACATAACTAGTCAGCTCCATCCACAAGGGGTGTCAACCTAGAAATGTGACCACACCCCATGGACACCTCAAAAAAACCTATATATACTCATTTAGACTCCATGTCTCAGAAGGTACATACCTCATCTACAGAAACAATATTATTCTTGAGGCTCTAGTGGGAACATAAAATAAAAGAACACACCCCATGAGTTTAGCCATTCAATATGGCACCCGTCTGAGAGACACACTCCATTAGTAATAACTAACTAATTCCATATCAAGTGCCCAATAGTAGAGTCTTTATCATCACAAGTGTTCACCATATGATATGATATAATAAAACATACTTGGAGAGGCCCACCCCCACCACAATACACAGTTGATAGAGAACTACCCTATACGATTACTATTATGCATCCTCTCTAATGAAATAGAGTATAGATAAATACAACATTCCACTAACCAAAATTTGAGGGACATCATTAAAATAATAATAATGAATCATTCACTTATATTGTAGGGGAATTCTCCTCATTAATGTAAACAAAAACAAAGGGATCTCCATCTCTAAAGGAGGACATGCTCCTCAATTATACTTATAGATGGGGGTGTACAAATCCATATGTTATTACTCATTATTTGGAATGATGGGGTAGTAATAGTCAATGGATATTGGACATGAACCCTTGACACTGGGTGTACCACTCTATGGATTGAAAACCCACACATAGGAATGTTATGTCGGTACTTTTCTACCATATTTATACTATGGTGGACCCAAACCATAACACGAAAGTGGAGTATCAACCCAGGATAAGGGAACCATTGGCTGGTATGATAGGGGAGTAACAAATATGTAGGAAGAAAACATATTTAAGAGTCAAGACCTATAATAATAGGGGTGTTCTAAATCCATGTTTAGAGAGAATGTTCCAATAGTGAAGTTCCTTCCCTATATGGAAAATGAGTATAGTTGGCCCTTGACGTTGAATAATGGGGGAATGATAACTACAACTACTCATGTGATTCGGGGAACCCACGCCCAACTTCATCAGGGGAGTATATACCTAGGAAAGTCTTCCAAAAGGTATATAACCCACACCCACATCATGGGGAGTCTATTATCTTCCATCACAGAGTGGAAATAGAAACACACTCCTTGATACCATAGGGGGGTAACTACCTTATCTAGCCAATGTGTATGAACATTACACACCCTAGACTGAAATTGGGGTAGACTCTCCAACTACTCATGTGATATGGGGATCCCACGACCTACTCCATTAGAGGAGTACCGAGCCCATAATATATACCCAAAGATATAGAATTGAAGACCAAAACACGGGATGTCCTACCACTAAGAAATCATAATGGTAAGGGAAACTCGCACCCTGATCCCACATGGGAGAACAAGTCCAAGCCTTACACTTATGAACCATATGATATTCAACAATGATTATGAACCATTTCACAATCACCATGAATGATTTATACTACCTCATATATTGTATCCTAAAATGGAGGCCACCATCATTTACTACTCAGAAAATGACTTTGTATTGTTTTCTCATAGGACTGAATATGATTCACAAATATAGATACATAGAATGTGTAATATCTCAAGAAGATATCAAGGAGTACACAACATGTACTAGGATCCACATAGTGTGCGAGCCTTCCCATGTAGTTCACCATGTATCAGGTCTACACGGTTTGGAAACCCATGTAGGGGTACACAATGTCCAGTGAATGTACATGTCATTTCCTACTTCACCCAGCCACTGGTCATTGTTCCCATTCACATGGAATGTCTATTCATGTCCCATACATTCTGTACATCCCATTCTACATGGAATGACCAGGGTAAACAACCACTTAGTTGTGTGGTTTTCCCATTCCTATTTATCAAACCCGATGTCTATCAACTTTTTCTGTGTGGTTTTACGTTGTCTTTTTGATTCACACATCCTACCCAATACATGTCCCATGGTCTCACATATTTATGAACTACATATCTTACAACCCTAGTACATATCTATTAGTTTTTTAAGATCATCTTCTGTAAATAGGTTGGGATAAATAACGTGTTTCACTGGACTACACCATATGAACATTGTAATTCTATTTGGGAATCCCTATAAAAAACACTTGATTATCTGTAATTGAACCAAAAATCCATAGATTTACCTAGAAGGGATCAATAGATTTTAAAATAGGGAACTAAACCCCAAAAAATAAAAAGGAATGGGATCAATACTAAGAATGAAAACCCACCCTTGTGGGTGAAACGTTGAAGCTTTATTTGATGAAAAACACCTGAATAAGGTTTATTCTCATTCTAATGATGGATTTCATTCAAAATGAGGATTAAATATGATTCTTATCATTAATTCAGTTTTAGTGTGTTCCTCACTTGAGGGAGGATTTCAGAAGGAAGGGTGCATTTAACAATTGGTTTTCATGTACCTAATAATAAGGGCGTGGACTTGTAATATATTTACAGTTTTAATTAATCAATTAATGATTCATCTAATCAATTAACTCACCACACATTATCCTTCCAATTAACCTCTAAAATATAATCCTATCATGGATAAATTTCATGTCATGCATAGGGAAAACATGACATCTTGAACACAATTTCGGTCTCAGAAATCTAATCTGAGACTACGTACAACAGTTGATCCCTTTTTCATGTTAAACTACATGCGTGTGACAAAATATATTTAATATTTTTATAGTCTCTATATCATGGATTACCAGGCCCTAGATTCCCATTATGACACAATACAAGGAATTATAGATAATTTTATAAGTATTTAACATTATTATATCTCAAAACCGATGTCTCTATATCCTTACAACCATCAGAGAATTTCTTCATCGAAAAGAAAAATATAAGGAATATAGAAAAGAAACATATATATACGACTTGGAATTCCATGAAAGTGATCTCACCAAGTGTTTTGGTGCTGCATCCAAGAATTCAATAAGGGGAAACACAAAGAGTAAACCACTCTTATGTGCAGATTCTACTAGGACAACATCATGCTAAAATTAGTCACTAGTCTCCTTAGCTGTGGAAGGTGGGAAAACACCAATCACCAATGTATAATAACAGTGATATGTTATAGTGGTACACAACATCACTAACCTGATATAGATATATATGTTCCCATATGTCAACATAATTCTCTATAATGATTGTACAATATTATTCCCAAACATTTTGGGTTCAATGATGATGCCAAATATGTGAGGGTACCAATGAACAAGATTGGTGGGTACGCTCATCCCACCCAGAAAATCATGACATGAAACACATTTTGTATACCCTGTGTGTCTTCACCCATTCCAGAATGGGAGTTACCAAAAATAAGAAGCAAATCTAATACACTAGTGGCATCCCAACTAAGTATGGATGGTAGGCAATGAACCCAAACCATAGAAACATTTTAGGGTCTAACTCTACATTTATGGATCAGGTCAATGAATTTCTCCCCACCGCTCCTCCACAACCTAAACACAGAAGTATGATGAACTGGGTTTACTTATGTTGATATTATCTTCATTCGGTGGAACTAACACACCCACACTATTTTGGTCACGACACAAAGATGAATCTTTATGGGTAAAGAATTCAATATCCTCCAAATTCCAAATCCACGTCAAACACTGCAACATCCCTCCTTGAGTTTCTAGTGTTTTATGTCTATATAGTGTGCAAGAGTGTACTATAAAACAATAATGGGTTGCCTAAATTCTTAATAGGGTCTTAAAAGTCCTTCTGATAGAAAACTATCGATACATCATGCAACCCTAAACCCACTAATCAGATGGAATCATAAAACACAATTGGATACTATTTGATATGTGTGAAACTAACTCAACCTCACTATTTTTTCAATACCATTACAAAATAGTATTTTTGGTGGAAGGAACCCATGTACTCATGCATTTAAATCCATGTCAAAAATACCCAAAATAAGGATACACTAATGACCCACATTACCCTAGAAAAGCATTGAAAATGAATTGTATAAAAAAAGTTTACCTCACATCATTTTCTATCAATTAATAATATATAAAATAAACATTAAACAAATAATACCTCTATTTATCCCTAGATCTTAGAGGTCAAGGGTCTCAATGGCTGAATATATCCTCTCCAACATCCTCTTGGTCCCTGAGGTTGGTGTGTTCCACCTGGGTGTGGTGGTTGCAACCCCTTGAACTTCCATCCTCCACAGGTTGTTGTCCAAACTCCACTTCCACATCTTCCACCCTTCATATTTTTATTCTCTACATGATTCTATTGATAATGTGTTTAGTTTAATGAAATACTATCATAAGTATTATGTGTACGGAAATATATAAAAATATTTCCTCTACTGATTAAAGCATAACACCACCCCTCCCGTGGTTGGACATATCCCCAATGCAGCTCCTTCCCCACAATCCCACATTATTGGGTCTTGGTATTGACATGAATCTTATGTTAAAATCCTATAATCTTCTTTCTACCAAATGTTGCAGAAGCCTCGACCTTGTGACTGCCACATCAGGCCACATACATCTGTCCCTCAACCAGGATTCTCTACCCCAATAAATCATACTCAAAACTCCAACAATTAGAGGGAAAGAATGTAGATAGTAGTCCAACATGGACATCTCCACAGAGTCCATACTCAAATGTATGTGCTATGAAGTTCTAGTCTCGCATGATATCTAGAGTGTAGTGTGATATGTTCATAAACAATGAAGGGTAATCCATCATAAACATGCTAAAATTCTATAGTTGTATAAGCTCATGGATCCACATCAATATCAATATATTTGGGTGGAATTATTCTTGTATGAATCACTCGATCTCAACCTATGTGAGTGTCACCTATCAATGTGACTACACCAGGAAAATCCTATATCAGGTGACCAATACATGAAGTAGTCTTGTCCCTTGGACCACCATCAGATCAGGTGATGTCCTCAAAATGTAGATGACATGTACTACTACCTCAAGATAGCCATATACATCCAACTGGTCTGTATCACCCTAGTACCTCAAAGGTCACATCATTTGGTTCTCATGAAATGCACTCAAACTATGTGCATCCTCAACTTACACTAAAGGCAGAACAAGCTACTCAACATGTTTTTCAACAACCAGTGGACCACCCAGAGGTAATACATTATAACAAGTTCCCAGTACTAAAGCCTCTTCATAGGGAGGATTTTAATTATAATCATTTCTTATAACCAGGTATTTTTATAATCATAAAGGAATCGTGGAACATAATAATGGTGCACCAAAATCGAATAATATATATTTGGAACTCACACGAGAAGGACAAAGAAACCCAAAACAGAACAATATAATATGCATTTAACATTTTTTCCTTTATTAATAGAGTCCTAATGTACCAACTCAAAAATTAGGTCATTAATGTCTTAGTGAATGGATATGTTGGTCACCAAAATAACATTGGATACACACTCTTGAGAGCCATACTTGAAACATCCAGTCATTTTCACTATGTAACCCATCCAAATCTTCTTAGAGAGATGGGTCCAACTAAATTTCCATGAAATAAGCCTCTATCTAATACTATTATTTCATGATCCAAATGATGGTGTGGCGTGATCAAAAACTATTCCAAGACCTCATAGATAGGCCATATGGTTGAGAAAATCTCCAAAGGACTAAATAAATTAGGCGTGGCCTTTTCCTAGTGTACAAGTACAAAAAAATCATTAAACACCTCCCTGAAAAACTAAACAGATATAAAAACTCAAAAATAAATTGCATGCACACATTTATATGAAACCAGTGTATAAAAAATTTAATTAATGTGAATATAGAAAAACATATTACCAACAAAGAAAAGAACAAAGTCATTCAACCTAATCTGGAAGGGATCAATGTTAGAAGAATCTGCTGAAATATCCCAGCCCTAGTAAACACCTTTGTGTGTCTATCTCGCTATAGTTCTCCTGTGTTGAGTAATCCATGGACTCCCTCGAACTTCAAGTGGCCTTAAAAAGATATAGAACTTGTGTGGGAAAATCCAATGTAGGGGGGAGTATAAAAAACAATAGGAACTCCAATAACCATAAAATAAAGGGAGTATCTAAAAGTAGATAATATGCCCATAATTGCTATAGGAAACCCAATCGAGAGAGAAACAAAATGTTTAACCAACCTAGGTTTTACATGACTAGTTAGATTATTCCACAACAGATGTCAATATAATTTGTGAAAACATCATAAAGACTACCAAAAAGAACCCGAATATAATTCTTTTTGGACTCAAAGACTTATGTGGTTCTAACATCATAGCAAGAAACAAGATTATACCAATGTATCTAAATTTAAAACCAAATAGGTGAACACACTCCATGAGGTAATCCATCCATGATGGAAACATTTTAATAGATATGAAAAGATGAAAACAACTCACTATGTTCTATTATAGTTCCCAGAACTACATGAATTTTCATTACTGGCCTACACCCTACACAAGGATATAAGAAATCCCATATCGAGAGTCTCACCCCTCATCACAATAATCAGATGAAGGAGAATTACTCTAAATTATGAACCACATACATCCTCTCTAATGATAGTGAAATGAGGGGATCACAACTAGCCACTACCCTACAATCTAGGGAGTACTATCTTCTATCTAAGAATCATTCACATATAGGGGAGGGGTGCACTCCTCGTATCTATACCCACTATATAAGGGAGCACCAAATACCTTGGAGGAATCCCTCCCCAAAATTACTTAGATATGGGAGATTAAAACTCTTTATGTGATGACTCATGACATGGAATAATAGGGGAGTACTTTTCAAACGATAGAGGACCTGCATGCACAACATGGGAAGTAACACATAATGGATAGATGAACTACACCATGGAATGATATTGGAGTAATACTATATAGGACAAATATTATAAGGGCCACTCACCCTAGTACGAAAAGGGCGTACTGACCCAGGACCAGTGGAAATTATCTATAGTAAGACAAGGGAGTAACAAATCTGTTGGATGAACATGAACGGAGGACCTATGCCATCAAACAATAGGGGAGTTCTAAGATCATGTTTAGAGGACCTACTCAATAACTAGATATAATTATAGTAACTCTATTGATATGTCATGTATGGGGGATCCACTCCCTAGTATGATAGAGGAGTACCATCTACATAGATAGAGGGATTTCACTCATGTGTAACAGGGGAATTCTTATGCTATCTGGATAAAAAATAAAAAGGGACCATGCCCTGGAATGATAAGGGTTAGCTAACTTCAACATCTATAAAGATATGGTTAACCTATTACACACACTATTAAAAGTGTAGTGACCCAATAAAATCTACAAAATGGAATATAACCTACACCCACAACATGGGGAGTCCCACCAATAAAAAAGAATATATGTAAGAGAATCACATTCCCTAATCCCATTGTGTACTACCTACCCTATCTAGATAACTGTTATGGAGGGACCTCTCCCTAGAATGACATATGAGTGATAACTCCATCTACACATAGGATACATGGAACCCACTCCCTACTCTTTTAGGAGAGTACTGACCCACAGATGATCTACCCAATATAATAGAACCTACAACACAACAAGGGGAGTCCCACATCAACCAAAGAAGAGTTGTAAGGGTAATCTGCACCCTAATCCCATAAGGGATTACCAATCCCATTAGCTCAATTACAAACCATACCACTCTTCTTGAATGGTTAAGCACCACTCCACATAATTGATTATTGATTTTTTCCACCTCGTATCTCATAGGCCGAAATAAATTCAATCCATGCATTCTATGTAGAATACTACTTAGGATTGGACACACATAAACAAAAATCTAATTCCAAAGGAAATAGATATGGAAGGTAGGAGATCTCAATAGGATCTGAATAAGTACACCTCATACATTGGGGGACACAAGGTGTCTGAGATATTCCATGAACTAGGTCATGTGTCTTATACACATTTTTTGGAAACCCATGTAGGTTTACACATTGTGTTTCAAAGTTACATGATGTGTCCTTCTGCGGCTAGCTCATGGCCATGTTTCTCTGGAAAACATTTTTTCCATCCGTGTCACTTACACTCTATGAATATCATTCTTTATAGAGTGTTTGGGATAAACGAACACTTGGCCATGTGGTTTTCTCATTACCTTGTTCTGTAACCCGTGCCCGTGAACTTTCTTCATTCAGTTGTACATGGTCTTGTAGTTTCACATGGAGAACATGATCCGTGTCCCATGGTCATATGGTTTGGGGGAAACCTATCTTGATTCCCTTATAGATAGAATGTTTTCCCCAAATATCATCTTCCTTGAATAATAATTGATACATAGTCTGTGTCAATGGGCTACACATCATGTAGATCATAATTACAGTTAGGAATGAGCTATAGAAATTCCATATTTTCCCTGATTCATCCCAAAATCTAATGGTCTACATTGTAGGGATAAATATAAAATTTATTTTGTATTTTCAATCAAAAAACAAATAAAAATCAATGGGATCATGACCATGAATAAAAACCACATTCCATGAGGGTGAAACATTAATGATTTGGCTGATGAACAATTCTTAGACCATGTTGCATATTGATATGATACTGATCTGCCTTAGAAACATGGACTGTAAGCACTTCATTGCATCGCATCTATATTGGTTCATTCCATTATGAAGGAAAAATAGAAGTATGGATGCATCTCTCATTCGGGTTGTGTTCCCAAAATGGGAGGGGAGGGGGATTGGTTTATGGTTTGTGTATTTAATTAATTAATTAAACTTTCTTATAATTAATTAGTTAACCCCACATCTCCCTTCCAATTTACCTCTATCCAAAATCCATGGTTCAAAAATATGTATGCCATGCCTAGTGTAAACACTATGTTTTTAAATCAACTATGGTATTAATAAATCTGATTTGAGATTCCAGATGGGAGTTATTTCTATTTTAAAGAGAACTGCCATCACATGAAAAAATATATTTAATATTTTTATAGTCACCATGTCGGTGCTCTTTTGTCCTCAGATTCCCATGCCAACTCAACTAATTGATATATATATATATATATATATATATTCATATAATTATTCCAATTAATTATAGGTCAAAACATGTGTCTCTTCATTAATAATCACCCAAATTTATCTAGATATGAATAATAAGACAAACCATTTTTATCCCAGGGATACACCCTGGTGGAGATATTTTTAAATTGTGTATTTCATGTGACAACATACACCATCTTTCTATGACTCATAAAATCCAATTGACATTGAAAATTTGATTAATGTGATGTAAATGATAGTATCCAATCCCATGTGATCAGAACCAGTTATGGTATATTGGACATATATACCATTGGGGATAAAAGGCCATCTAATTGAAGACTATTATTAAAAACCAATCCATCAAAGGAGAAGTTGAGTAAAAATAATGGTATGGGATTAATAAATATTACATTCCCAATAATATCTCACAAACTTGATTCATAGAAATATAGAGGTAATAACTTGAGTTTAAACAAATGGAGGATTAATCCACTATGAAATATGGAGAAAACATCATGATATATGCAAGACAAAACACTTTACATATATTTAACATAAAAAATTAAATTTATCATTTCATTAATGGATGAAAACCTATTATTTGAAAGGCATTGTTCATAATAGAAGTTTGATTCTATGTCAATATTTTTTGTTGTGTGCTAATGGTTGATATTAAATCAAGGGTTTGTTAATAATACAGATGGTGAAAATATAAGGACGAATACAATGGGATATTTGATATTTGTTCACATGGTCATAAGATAATTAAAAATACCACATTTCAATATTTTTGGATGAAGTACCCATGTAATATCCTTAATGGTAAGTAGATTTTTTTTATTTTTGACATGGTAGGAAAAAAATCCCATAACTATTGAATCAAGGAAAAGAGTCTACTAATCAATTTTTGATGAGGGGAAGGTCTTAAAAATGACCTATCCAAAAGAGAAGGCATCGTGTGAATATTTTTTCATCCCTATGTGAATCAATTCCACAACACTTGTTCCAATGATGATAATAGTCCCCAAAATTATTAAAAAAAGAGTGAAAAATGATTTGTAAGAACGATCACGCACATAGAGGTATATCTTGATTAAAATGGAACACGTGGTACACTAACTTATTATTCATAAACTTCAAATACAATATTTGAATATGGTTCATCACAATATTTAATTTAATAATGGTTTTCAAATATTGAGGAATCTCTATCTCAAAAAATTGAGATTCAACTATATATGAAAACACCTCATGGTTGAATGAAATTTTCAACTTAAATAATTGTTTTCTAATTTATTTTTGGTCGAGGATTAATCATGTAGATACAATTTACAATCATTTGATTGAATTTTACATGATTTTAGGTATGTATTTTTTCCATATAAGGATCCCATAACAATTTTCCAATGATTGTGATCTCATTTTATATTCTAAACTATCGCATTCTATAATTCAACATATGTATGATCATCCCATAGAATAGAATTCCTTAATAAGGGGTATGGTAAATAATAATGGGGGGGGATACAATATTGATATTCTTACAATTATATTATAATATAATAATGTATTTATAAATTAACTACCTCATATTCCCTAGAATGTGAGGTTAATTGCATGTTTTATCCTATACATATATATATATATATGAATATATCGTAGAGGCCATATAGAATTGATCCAGTAAAATAAGTGATTATAATGAATTTGATAGAGTAATATTTGGAAAAAGGTTTTATATCACTAGGTAAAGTTAAGTATTTATTATATTTAAAAAATTGAATTCAAAACAATTTAAGGACCCTATAGATTTATAGTTTTACCATTCAGATTGATTAATTCTCATTCAAACATCATTATTATAATTAATCGAATATATATAGAATATTTAGATCTATTTGTGGTTGTATTTATTGATGAAATTTTTATATACTTAATGATAAGGGAATATCATGAATATCAATTATATAATTCACTCATCACCTTATTAAAGTTAATGATGTAAGAAAAAATTTAAATATAATGATAAGTATAATATATGGATAATTTTTTTGAACTATAAAATTTTATTTTCATAATGATTATATGGAAACATTATATTTATCGAGAAATGTGTTTATTATATTGATCACCATAGATCAAAATTTATAGTCATATAGAAGGATTGAGTACTCCTAAAATGAGTTGGTTTTAAATTATCAATGATTATGAATTCTATATTCATTACCACCATGTGATGGAATATTTAGATCTTGGCGATGTGAGTAGGAATGGACATGCTACATTATCATCAATGATGATAGAAAACGACCTAATACTCATGGATTTCTGGATGATGACTCTAAATTTTATAATAGTGGGAGATAAATACTGTAATTTCGTAACAACATGTCATCTTATAATAAATGTGAAGATATTAAATTTATAGATATATAATTTTATGTTACAAAATGAATGATAAAAAATGTTTTGTTAAAATAATTTCATGATAGATGTTTATAGTTAGGAAACAAGAAATGTGTCCTATCAAATCTAGAATTTAAAATGTAACTCTTGGATAACACTCATAACGCATCATTCACTAATAATCCACAAAACACAAATAATTTCAATTTTATGATAAATAAATCTACTCTAATATTATGATGTTATATATTATTGATTTTATGTCTTTACTATCGGTACTCCATCAGGTTAAGACTTAATGGAATAATTATAATTGAATCTTGCAACTGTTACAGAAATTCAAATTTAAAGGGTAAAACATCACCATGGATTTTTTCATAGGACTCCCCAAAACATATAAGGTCCATACATCAATTATTTTTATAGATAATCACTTTATAATATATGTAAATTTTATTTCCACCATAAATTATTTCTCCTTTTCCCAACTCGACAATACACACATATGTGAAGTGGAGAGAATACATGGAGTACCGATATTCATTGAATCATATAAGGAACTGAGGATTGCCTCTAGGTTTTAAATTTTATTTAAAAATCAATTGAGATTGAGTTTAATAATTCTCATCGTCAACATATTGAATGATTATTATTAGGGAAAAATGGAAATGCCCACGGAAATATAGTGATATTTTTTATTTATTCAAAAAAATTCATATGATCAAAGTGTACCCCTTATATAATAACCATATTACATCAATTTATATTATATAATTCATTTGTATCCATATAAGACTCTATATGTGAATAGATATAGGAATCATACATGCTATGATTAATTTGGATAAGGGAAACTAATAGGTCCTAACCATGTACAAGAGGTTAATGATAAGGATTAAACCATTAAACAACAAATGAAACTAGAAAAAATATGAAAATGGATATATATATATATATATATATTCATCAAGTAGATAAAGATATTATACTTTCTGAAAATGCATTCATTCAAATATCAACAGGGGTGTGAGTTCATAGATTTTAGGTGAAACAGAAGTAGAGACCAATTTAAATTCATTCCTTGGAAGTACTTCATGATTTTGGGGTTGTAGGTTAACTCACAACACTCCCCCCTAACCTATATCAATATCATAAATTTTTCCATGAATCATATTTGATAATGTTCATTCCTAACCATTTATTTATTGTAATAATGGATTATATGAAATTGTAACATCACCTCCCAAATATGGAACAACAAATGGAAATTATATATCAAATATATAAGGATTTTTTAAATAAGTCCACTCATCTAGTCAATGATATGTAGAGAAATAATTTGATTGTGGGGGATATGTTGGATAATTTTAATATGATGTAACAAAACTACATAGAATATTTTTTATACATATAATGAAATTAAGATAATGAAACTCCTTTAAAAGGGGTAGAGTGAAACTTCCATACTTTATTCCTCTTTATATATATAATGTTTTAGATATCTTCTACTATGCATTATAGAATATATAAATACAAAAAAAAAATTATAATAAAATTAGTAATAAATATTTATTAGACAATATAATTTTTAACCATTGAATTCCAATACCTTATTATGTTCGATAATTAGTATGAGTTAATATTGAAAATAATATTTTCAATAAATACCATATTTATTATACTTATTTTATTTCAATGTATTATTATTTATTTATTTTTTATAAAATACAGTTCTTTTCTTATATTTGGACATAAAATTTCACTTATTATGAGTATTTTAATTTTTTCTGAAATGAGTTATTTTTTTGTCCAAAAAATGAGTCTTTCTAAATGTTTTAATTTTTAAAGTTATTTAATTATTTAAGAATATCAATAAAGTTTAAAAATACTTTCATGTAACAAATTATATTCTTATTTAATAAATAAATGAATGTTAATATATTCACTGAGCATATAAATTATATGGAATTAATTAAAATGTAGTAAATTAAAATAAATATTTAATAAATGATATATTATGTCATTTAATTTATTAATGTTTTTTAAAGTTAAGATTTATTTTTTTATTTCCTTAAAAACAAGAAAAAGTTCAATATACTTTTTTTATAAATATATTTATTAAAATAAAATAAATGGTATTTCATTTTTATATCATATATATAGATTAAAAGATAAAAACATTTATTTTATAAGACATTCCTTTTCGATTTAATTGTTTTTACATTAAAAATTATAATTTAAATATTTAGTAATATTCTAAAAATAAATTATTTTATAATATTAATTCAAATAATTTTAATTCTAAAAAAATTTAAATTGAAATTTCCTTCATCACAATTCATTGATAAATTAAAAAAATCATTAAAATATTAAAAAATAAAACAGATAAATTACATTTAATATGGATAATGAGACATAAAAATGATAACATCTTTCTTTTAAAGGAGTTGAATTATGGATGTTGAACCCAAAACAACATTCCATATGAGTTTAAATATTTTGGAACCATGGCCTCTTTAATAGTTTAAATAAAATTTTTAAAACATAGGAGGGCTTCCCAAAGATTGTTTTCCCTTATAAAAGGACATCAATTACATTATTAAAATATTTCTAATATTTTAAATTCTATATTGAATATATAATATTGTATTTCATAATACCCTGATATATATTTAGGATTCCCTTGGTCATACTATGTAATCCAAATCCATTTAATTCCTATAAGTATTCAGATGAAGGATCAAGAATACAACATATGTATTATGTCCTTCTAATTTTTTTATTCATAATCACTCTCATCAAAATATGATCTCAGCATAATTCAAATATGAAATAGTTATTTTTTTAAAATATTATGTCTTCATATTAAATTTGTAACCCTTATTTATTCATTTTTATCTACATATAAAAAATGTAACATCAACCAAGTTTGTACCCTGAAAACCACCTCTATAAAGAACCAATTTTTTTCTTTTTTTATGCTTATTTATCAATATTTATACAAATATATTAATATATAGTCCTCCAAAATAAAAAAATTTAAAATTAATTAAACTTCTATTGTACTAGTACAACAAAAAATAATAATTGACTTTACCACACTCAATCATTTAGTTATGGAGTGTTTATTTTTTTGTCTATTTAAAGACCTATATGAATTATACTACAAATATATATAATTTATGGAATCAGGAAAATAAATATTAATATTATTATATTGTAAGAAATAAATATGATTTGTATATTAATAAATAAATATTATATTTTTATTTTTTCATATAATTATTCAATCTTATTCTTTCACAAATATTCTTAATATTAGCCAACACCGGTTCCATTTTCACATTTTGTATCAAAATGAAATAAAATAATAATATAAGATATTCATAAATAAATGTAATTTATATATTATTGTAGTAATAATGATGTATTTAGGAATAATCGAACAACAAATAATGGGTTATGATATCAAGATATAATGAATGATAAAACGATTAATGGTTTTTACACTCGATGTCTAAAATAAATTACAAAATCCAATTACATGAAAATTGTTATTATTAATAAATAGTATACATGGAAAAAAATGAATAATTAAATGAAATAAGAGATAATTCATTCTTACATTTTGATGTAGAATGTTGAATCACATCTAGAGAAATCAAGATGAAATGTTAAGGACATGGTAACTCAAAATCCATTCATTGAGTAATATAATTTTTTAATTAAATTTATTTTCAATGAATATCTATTATAAATGATGTTTTATTTTTAATTATTGGGAAAAGTATTTTTTGTAAAATATCAATTAGAATAATTTTTTTTCTATTTATTTTATTGAAAAAAAGATCAATTTTTAAAAATATACTCATAACTATTATGTTTAAAAATCAGATAAAAAATGATATTAAAAAGGTAATTTCATGATTTTGATTTAATTATCATAAAATAATCATTCTACAAAAGTGTTCTATTTCAAAAATAAACCTATATTTTTCACATTTCATATAATTTTTTTTGTGGTAATTATTTTAGTACAAAATTTTTTAGTTTTGAATATTAGGTTAGACATGTTGTATTATTTTCATAAACCCATTTCTTTCACATGGGTTCCTTATTAAAATTGATACAATTAAAATTATTTATTTTAGTGAACTTATTATATATCTCTAGTTATTTATAATGTTAGAAGAGACTAGTCATTATTTAGAACACAAATTTATGGATTTTTTTATGGGTGTCTTTATTAAAATAGAATGACAGGTTGTTCCATTATTAATCATAGATTAGTGGTTATGTTATAAACCATAGATGGATGGGTCTCTTATATCTCTTTGATGAATTATTAAAATATTAAAACTCTTGATACATGTATTCAAAAATATAATTACTTCCCCATAAGCATGGGAACTAATGTTGGGGCTAACGAATGTAATTTTCTCATATTCTAATGTTTTTTCCATAGTTAAAGGATGATTATTCATTATGAAATTATATTATTAGGATTAATGGATTGGGATAAATGATTATATTCCTTATTATCAATATTATGATTTAATCTTTATCATATTTAGATTTATATTTTAATTTCATGTACACTAGAACTAAATTTTTTTATGGTTATCAATCACGATGTTATAATATTTCTCTTATACTCACGTTTTTATATATTTTTATGAAATCATTCTTCATGAATAATTTATTCAACCCATTCTAAGAATTTTAGCTGACACATTCCCTTGGTTTAATTAAATGTGTTATGATTATGAGGGTTACTAATGATTTTTCTAGAATATATACTAGTATATTGTGTTTAATGGGACATTATATCAATTAAAATAAAATAATATGACAATATAAATAGTATCTCAAGACATCTAAGCTATTATAACATGTGATTTTATTATTTAAAAATGTAATGTTTTATATAATTTCAATGAGGTTAAATATATGAATTTTTATCCTATGAAAATATAAAGGATCTCAATTTATGGAACCAACTATATATATTAGGTTGCTTATCTTTCCCCATAATGATTTGTCATATTATAGTTCCAAACCCACTAATTGGGAATTTAAATAATTCAAAATAAATAATAGAGATGGTTTTTGTTATGTTATTGGGTTAGTATTATTAAAATAGTATTGCAATGATTCCCTATCAAATGAATCAAAAAAATATAGTTTTCTATAACATTATTTATCTTGTTATAACATTTATATTTTTATGACATGGAAAATTACATTAACTTTTATTATCATGAAAAAATGTTCAATTCAGTGTAGAATAAATCCCAGTGTAATGGATATCTTGGTATAGGTTCCATAAAAATGGTTGCTTAGGATCTTTCAAATGAGAATATATTCCTGATTAACATCAAAGGGAATGTAGAACTATTAGGATTGGTTCGTCTCACGATAAGTAAGGCCCCATGAGAGGCATCGATGATTTGAATGTTGTAGATATTACAGTCTTGATATAATTATGTCTCTTCATGGTTATATTGTTATATGTATAGATTCAATGAGGATATGGTCTTTGATTAAAGTGAATTATGTTTTCATATTGAATATATATGAGTGAAAATAAATGTGAGGTATCTTTGGAGATATGGAAAATTGATTGAAAAAATTGATCATTAGGATGTTTTCTGTTGTAAATGTATGATATATATCATAGTTGGAAAGGATTATAGCCCACATAATTTTTGTAACACAATTTAATATCATGTTACTCGACCATACCATGTGGTTTAATGCCATATAGTAAGTGTGTTTTCAAAAAAATTTAATTCATATTACTAGAAATTCAATGTCAGTAAATAAGAAAAAATAATAATGATCTAAAAGGGATTATATATGGGATTTCAATAGGAACTTCAATAATTAACTACTATGATGAGATCATTAATGAATGATAGATTGGAAATAGATTACACCTCATGAATTCCCATGATATGGGAAGGATTCCTATAATATCATGTTCAAATAGTATTGGAAAATTTTTTCATTGGGAATATGTCCTTATTTAAAATATGTATTAGTTTTAAATCCCAATGATCGCCTTATACTTCTTAGAAACTACAAGAGAATGAGAAATGGATAAAAATATAAGTTTTTTACCCTGATATGGGTCTCATTTTTTTTGTGATTCATGGTGAGAATATATTCAAATTGAATATCATTTTTCATTTAACATCCTAAGAATTTCAATGGAAACATAGACATTTAATTGAGATATGGAGGCAGACTGGTCATGTTGATCTAGGAGATATTTTTCAGGCGTCCTCAAGATAGGGACCCGAACTGTCCTGGAAAATAAATATTGTAATAACCCAAATATTTTTAACAAGATTGCGTAAAATTTATGGTACAATAATAATTTATTAGAATACACAATAAAATGGGTTTGAAAATATGTGAATCCCCATCAATGAGGATTTACTCGTTTTAGAGGAGACCTAGAGTAGTGGGTTCCTTAGATTGAGGGAATGTATTATGGTTTTTCTCCAATTTAATATGGGTTGTTTACTATACAATATTATGGAAACTGAACATAGTGGTTAATTCTAATGTTGGAAAAAATATACTTCAACCATTGGAGGGATATCCATGGAATTTCTATACAATGAAGGCCAAACATGTAGATACTACCTAGTGAAATTTATGTGTTCTTAAGACATTGTAATAAAAGTAAAATGTGGATCCCAAGTGAATCATCAGAAAATGTTTCACCCAAGCAATTCTAGAGTAATGTGTCCCCCTTTTATTGGGAAGGTGTGTCATGGTAAAAATCCTTGATCAAAACATCCCAATACGGGACATGAGACCTTTTGGATTCCATTGGATGAATGAAACATCAATGTATCACCATAGAATGGTTACATATATATAGTAAACAAACAAATATAGAGTACATGGCTTTACATTATGGGGTTTAATATATTATTCCAGATAGAAAATTTATTCCTATATATTATTCGTATTTTTTATTTTTTTAATAATTTAGTTTTCAGGGGGAGTTAATTATTACAGTGTAGGACTATGGTGAGTAACGATTTGGGATATCTCATTTTCATTTAAAAATGTTCGAGGTAGTATATGAAGGATCATAAATATAGAAATAGTTTGTGACTTGGGAAAAATAGGTTAGTCGTCTAGGTTACTCACTAGAGTAAACTTCTATAAATATGTTTGGCCCAAAAGAAGGATAGTAGAGAATGATTAAAATAAATTTAGATCATAGAAAACGCAAATTGATAAAATAATTCACTACAACAAAAGCATCCCTTAGCGGCGGTTTAAACCGCAGCTAAATGGGTTGGCGGTAGTTTTTGTAAACCGCCGCAAAACTTGGCGTCGACAATCTTTTAGCGGCGGTTTAAAATATGTGTCGTAGATGCCTCATTTTCCGGCGGTTTCTCTCCATTTAGCGGAGGTTTTATGGGTATTCCACACCTTTTTATGCGCGGCGGTTTTCACCGCCGCAAAATTATGCCGTTTGATGCGCCTATTTTGCGGCGGTAAAAACCGCCACTAAATATAAACGTAATATATCTAGCGGCGGTTTTAACCGCCGATAAATGCTGCCCAGCAAGGCATTTAGCGGCGGTTAAAACCGCCTCTAAATGCTGAACTGAAAAAAAAATAATTTTGGTTGTACTACACCACTGCTCTGAAAAATAAATCAAACCAGAATATAGATAAATGATCACATCGTCATCCCTTTAAGCATCCAACCGATCATGCTCCCCAACATAGGTTTTAACATTAACGGAAAATTATGAACCATACTATTATCCACCATTGTAATTTCCTATAAAGAATATCCAAAGATTTCCAATGATAATATTGGATTTTTTCCTCTAATTGGGAAATCCTAAATACTTCTGAGGCCATAATAGGGACCTTACTATAAAGAAACAGTCAAATGCCAATCATCCTAACTGAAACTAGTCATGCAATCTTTCTCAGAAGACATTTTCGACCCTTTCATGACACCCACATTAGCCTAGTGACATGATTTAAATGGATACTTTCACCTATAAACATCTAAGAAGAAGTATAATAATTCAATCCACTTTCAGCTAACCATTCCCAAGATACTCAGCTTAGATGACTCAGATATCACAACCTGAACCACAATTCCTTCCTCTATGAAATCCCGTGTTTACCACAAGCACATTCACATAAGCCCATACCTGACTTTAAATGAAATTTCATAGTCATTCCATCACCTAAACATTTAATACATTGTTCCCCAGCATGAACAAGGGTGGAACCTAGATCCATCCCACTATAATCATTACCCTTTAAACATCACCTTTGAGTTCGACGATAAGTTTGGGATAAAATAAGATCATCAACTATGTGCCATAAATGTTACATATACAAACCAACCGTTATCATACTTGTTCAACACATCAATAATACTACTACTCATCATCTGATGCTGCATCGTCACCCTCTCCAACTTTATCTCCACCACCTGCTGCCACCTGTAAGAACATTATATTGAAAATTAAATATTGTTGCATATTTATAATAAAACATAAAACCAATAAAAGTTTGAAAACTAAATGATTTTTATTTTTTTGTGATTTAACAACTCACCACTACCCGATGCACTACCACCGGGGGCATATATGCTCATATACTGACGTATTTCAAGCAACTCTTTCTACAAACCAGATATCTGATCCCCCTGCTGGTGAACTGTGTTTCGTAGAGAAGACATCTCCCTCTGAGCATCTTTAGGTATGAAATGACTATAAGCAGGAGTAGATGTAGCTGAAATCCCTGATGGCATGCGAAAGACCTCAGATGGTACAGGTCCCAAACCCGTCCCGCGCACTCTACAAGGATGCTCCTTCCCAAGGACTTTACCAACCGGGTCATCCTGGGAGACTGAGTAGGATTGCCCAGGATTGGCATCCCATATTTCTTTAATTTTTACCTATAAATCAAATATCAATATATATTAACACAGTAAAAACTGATAATAAGTTATTATAATAAATAATTGACTTCATACCCCAACTTTTCTAGCAGGTTCATTAACAAAACTTCCATCTGTTTTTTTATGAACATCCAGCCACAGTTCTGTTCGGGATGCGTAATGCCCTAAACTCTGTGACTGCATTAAACAAAGATAAATCAACAATTAAATATGTTAAATAGATAATATTATCTTATAAATATTTAAACTAATTAAAAGATTACCAATGACATTCGGCTTCTTGAAAAGCTTTTTGAACCCACAGTGTGCGGGATGACCTGCTTTGCCCCGTTTGAAGCATTCTGTCTTGAGAGATACTGAAATAAATACAATTCAATTAAACAGTATTGTATTCAATGTCTATCTCCTCTTCATGTACATGTATAAATGTAAAATGAGGATAATATAATAATATATATTTCAATACCATCCGCTTCTCATCATGATGTCTATCGACAAAAACCTTCCACTGTTCTTTCGGTACCCCACTGGGTAGCTTTTCATATATCTGCTGCAAGGTCAACGAAGTATCGTTGACATCACACCACAACCTCCATTTGTAATCTTTCCATTTTTTTCCAAGATTTTTCAATGTCCACTTCCGTGCTATCACATCTGCAACGGTAAAGTTGATGAACATCTGTATACAGAAATTCATTTTGAATATATTAGTAACATGACATTCAATTAAAACATAAAGTAATAAAATTACCTTTATCTGAGAATCATAAACTTCATTTTTTCAGTTTGGAGGCATATGCCTCCAATCATCATATGAAATAGGCAGGGAAATGGGCTCCGCTGCCAGTTCTTGTTGGGAGCGGAGACGTAGGCTTGGGAATTAAGCTGAACTTCATTATCAAATTGTGTCTTGTCTTTTTTATTTCCGCAGCATTGATAATTGTTTTAAATTGTTAATTATTTTTGAAAAGGCAATTCACCCCCCCTCTTGCCATCCTCTACGACCCAACATTCACTTTATTCATCGAAGTGTCACCTCTCTAGGTTTGAGTATTACAAGTCAGACATTTATAATCATGTCTTCAACCATCGACATATAATTAACCAGTTTTTTATTCAAGGGTTGTCTTAGACATTGAAACATTATTAATCTCATTTATAAGAATTTTATTTTAATAAAAAAATTTAATTTTTTAAAAGGGTTTGATCACTACAGTGGTGAGAATGTAAAACACATACATACATCAAATTCATAAACACATGGGAAATGCAGAAGGACTACTCACATCAATTATATTTTTTTCACTTTTTAAGAACAACCCTATAGCTCTTGTCTATGATTTTTTAAATCTGAAATCATATCTTTAGTACCTATCTCAAGGCACAACACCAAATACATAATTATATACAATTTATAGTTAATTATATAATTTTATTATAAAAATTATAATTTATTTCAATTAAAACCAACAAGGAATAATTGCCTAAAAATCACCAGCCCACCTCATCACACCTATATAATAACCAACCATTTATGTATTTTTTGTGGTGAACACCAAACATTATCCCAAAAAAATTACCTATGAAGTTGAACTAAGTCAATAATCTCCAAAATCTAACCAAAAAATCTAAAAATAAATGAAGAACAATGTAAAGGTAACATCAAATGTAGTCATACATAATGGAAATAATACTACATGTTTGACCCAAACCATGGCCATGAATGATGTTGTAGAGGAATTTATCCAAGGTTGATGCAAGTAGTTTATAATCAAATGATATCCTATTTGACATTAGCATCACCTTTTTGATGTGTTGGTTACATATACTTCTTCCTAACCATATAATTTATTCTACTTCCCCTTCTCTATCTATCTACCTCTCCCAAAAACAATGTCTACCTCATAGGAATATATGTTGGTATTTTGAAATATTTAATTCATGTAGTTGTTGATATGGTGGCATGTATATTTGTCATAATTGAAATAATGTTTTAGATATTTCATTATTTTGATGACCCATGTGTTTTAATTTCCCATTATGGTTTTTTGAGACTCGACGCAGTAATGACCTCCTCACGGTGGAAGACTAGGCCACCAAAACCCAATTCTTTCCACCATAGGCCATTTTTTAAAGATAAGTGACGAGAATGAATAATTATAATGGTAGGCCTCTTCATAATGTACATGTTGGCATGCACCCAACCATATATATGAATATGTTCATAATAATAAAAATAAGAGAAAATAAACTAAATATTTACATTCTATCATGTTATTTACTTTAGAGAATAAAAAATAGTACAATAGTACAATAGGAGGCGGTTGCGGCGGAGGAGGAGGAGGCGGCGGCCGTAGAGGAGGAGGCGGCGGCCGCGGCGGAGGAGGAGGAGGAGGTCGTGGTGGAGGGGAGGAGGAGCAGGAGCAGAGGAGGAGGAGGCGGCCGTGGCGGCGGAGGAGGAGGTAGCGGAGGCAGCGGAGGAGGAGGAGGAGGCCGCGGTGGAGGAGGAGGAGGCCGCGGTGGAGGAGGAGGCACCGGCGGCAGCGCAGAGGCAGGGCGGAGGCAGGGCTGAGGCACTAACTCATGATAGGCACACATAATCTTTTCCCTATCACCCTAACGTATCAGGACCATATTACTTATATTTAAGATTACTATCATGGTGTCTATTGGTTCTCATTATATCCTAGGAACTTCTATAGTCTTTTTATATGACATGTAATCTTAGGATGTCACTATATAAATATAGTCAATGCAGAAGAACAACCACTATTTTTGGTAAGATATAAACATGTATATATCAAACTGTATGCATGTAATGGTATTCAATATAAATACATGAGTTCGGTCTAGGGTACCCACTCACGACACCACACTTATTTATGGAACCCACATAGAATGGTACCCTAAAACACCCTTCTTACTCTTTAAATATGAAGTGATTTCATGTAATTAACCTCGAAGAACAAGGGTTGTAAAGAAAAAGAATAATGAAATGTGGTAACCTATCATGGGATACAGGGGTTTCTACTGGTTTAACAAATGTTCAAATGTTAGATGGGCCTCACTTTCAATTGAGAACAATTAAAATCAATCTTTAGTTTCATTCATTTTAATATGGCATAAAATAATCATGCGTTAATAAGACATAAAATAATGTTATAATATTTTTTCATACACATAGTTATTTCAAGAAATAGTGAATGAGAAATAATGTTTCAAAATAGGCTAAGAACTATCTCAGGAATAAGAAAAATGAAATTGGTCAATTGGGTCATTTCATGAATATCAATAATCACTTTACTTGATGCATGTATTCATGAATCAACATCAAGAATAAGAAATCACATCGATGATCATTTTTAGGAAACTTCAAATAGATGTAAGATTGTGAATTTTAAAAATGTCAACCTATTTCTCTAATTTAAAAAAAATCATTTCCTAGAAGTTAAATAAAAACTCAGTTTTCTTACTGGATGTTATTTAATTATGGTTATTAATCTAGAACATTTACCTTTCTATCACATAGTTGGAGAATGAATCAAATTTAACTGGCTCAGTATTGATGCTGATTTTAAATTCTACTAGATCGGGCTACATGGTCTCTTTCTTCAATTGTTAGACAATAATCTTCTAAGATTTATATGATCACTTTTATCACCTAGATCTAGCTTAGGAGTAGGTATATATGTGTGGCCCATTATAGGAAGGCTTTGTACCTACCATTTCCTACCTTACTAGATTCCTATCTACTATAAATATTATCTAAGGAATGTGCTTGGAAACTGTAGAGTTATACCACCATGACATCCTCACATCATATTCCATTAGGGTGATGATGACCGTTACCCAGGAGGAGACGTGGAGGCACTGGTGGCACCGGCGGAGGAGGAGGAGGCATCAGCGAAGGAGGAGGAGGCCGCGGTGGAGGAGGAGGCACCAGAGGCACCGGCGGCAGTGCGGAGGCAGGGCGGAGGCAGCGGAGGAGGATGATGAGGCCGGTGGATGGGAGGAGGAGCAGGAGCAGAGGAGGAGGCGGCGGCCGCGGCGGAGGAGGAGGAGGCAGCGGAGGCAGCGGAGGAGGAGGAGGAGGCCGCGGTGGAGGTGGAGGAGGCCACGGTGGAGGAGGAGGCACCGACGGCAGCGCAGAGGCAGGGCAGAGGCAGGGCGGAGGCAGCGGAGGTAGCGGAGGCAGTGGAGGAGGAGGAGGATGAGGCCGGTGGAGGAGGAGGAGGAGAAGGAGCAGATGAAGAGGCAGCGGCCGCGGCGGAGGAGGAGGAGGCGGCGGTCGCGGAGGCACCGGCATGACCGCGGCGTGACCACGGCGTGACCGCGGCGTGACCGCGGCATGACCGCGGTGTGACCGCGGCGTGACCGCGGCGTGACCGCGGCGTGACTGCGGCGTGACCGCGGAGGAGGAGGGGGCCGCGGAGGCACCGGCGGAGGAGGAGGAGGCATCAGCGGAGGAGGAGGAGGCCGCGGTGGAGGAGGAGGCACCGACGACAGCACAGAGGCAGGGCGGAGGCAGGGTGGAGGCAGCGGAGGCGGCGGAGGCAGCGGAGGAGGAGGAGGATGAGGCCGGAGGAGGAGGAGGAGGAGGAGCAGAAGCAGAGGAGGAGGCGGTGGCCGCCACGGCGGAGGAGGAGGCGGCGGCCGCAGAGGCACCGGCGTGACCGCGGCGTGACCGCGGCGTGACCGCGGCGTGACCGCGGAGGAGGAGGCCGTTGCAGAGGCACCGACAGCACCGGCAGAGGAGGAGGAGGCATCAGTGGAGGAGGAGGAGGCACCGGCGGCAGCGCATAGGCAGGGCGGAGGCAGCGGAGGCAGCGGAGGAGGAGGCGGCGGCCGCAGAGGCACCGATGTGACCGCGGCGTGACTGCGGCATGACCGCGGTGTGACCACAGTGTGACCGCGGCGTGACTGCGGAGGAGGAGGTGGTCGCGGAGTCACCGGCAGCACTGGAGGAGGAGGAGGAGGCATCAGTGGAGGAGGAGGAGGCACCGGCGGCAGCGCAGAGGTAGGGCGGAGGCAGCGGAGGCAGTGGAGGAGGAGGAGGATGAGGCCGGTGGAGGAGGAGGAGGAGGAGCAGGAGCAGAGGAGGAGGCGGCGGCCGCGGTGGCGGAGGAGTAGGCGGCGGCCGCAGAGGCACCGACGTGACCGCGGCGTGACCGCGGCGTGACCGCGGCGTGACTGCGGCGTGACCGCGGTGTGACCGCGGCGTGACCCCGGCGTGGCCGCAGCGTGACCGCGGTGTGACCGCGGAGGAAGAGGAGACGTGGAGGCACTGGCGGCACCGGCGGAGGAGGAGGAGGCATCGGCGGAGGAGGATGAGGCCGCGGTGGAGGAGGAGGCACCGGAGGCACCGGCGGCAGCGCGGAGGTAGGGCGGAGGCAGGGCGGAGGCAGGGCGGAGGCAGGATAGAGGTTACTTTATACTTTTTTTCATAAATTCAAAAAGATTAAAAAAATTAAAGATTTTAATATCATGATCAAATAGATTATATAACCAATAGAGTACCTTATTTAACCTACAAGAACATATTAAATGGGTTGGATAAAACCTTTAGAAAAAAAACCATCAAACTATGTTTTAAAATCCTTCATTTTAGATGGTGTGATTTGATAAAAGTGAAAAAATAGGATACATTTTACAAATCATGTTATTATAAAACTCCACCCCTTCTCAATAGATGTAAACCAAAATATTATAATAAAACACATTGGAAACTCAAAACATATGGGAGAAAGATCACTACACGATGATCACTTTTCAGGAAAAATTGTAATCATGTATATCATCCTATGTAACTCTAGAAGAGAATATCTAACACAAATCAACATATGGTTCCATTCTACTTGAAATACATAAAAACCCATTAGGTCCAGCAATGGAAATCAAATGAATGTAATAATTAATAAGACCATTATGGGAAATCAACCAATCCATTATAACAATGACATGTAGAGATTTCATATACAGAATCAATAAATATCATACAAGATTTAAATAAGAAATAAATAAAGTATAGATAGGTAATAACAAATCCTTGTCTCTTATTTTTCTTGTAGGACCAGAAATACCAATTACATAGTGTTTCAGATCCATTAAAATATTCAAATATTTCACAACATACACATATATGATAGAATGAGGGGATTTGGTATAAAATATTACCGTCAATGAAGATGATTATCTGAAAATGGAACCTCTAATTACCAAAATCGAAGGCCGCAGGGGGCGCGGTGGTCGCCAGGGGGGGGTGCGGGGGTTGCCAGAGGCCGCGGGGGGCGTGGTGGTCGCCGGAGGGTGTGGGGGCGTGGGGGTCGCCGGCAGTCGAAGGGGGCGTCGGGGGGGTGCGGGGTTCGCCTGGGGCCCGGGGGTCACCGGAGGGTGCGGCTGTCACCGGAGGGAGCGTGGGGAGCCGGTGTCGCCGGAGGGAGAAGCTGTCGCCGGGGATCGGGGAGGGTTTGTGAGGAGAGGGTGGGGGTCACCGGATCTGGGAAGAGGGGAGAAGACACGAGGGGAAAGCGTCGCGATTTTTCTAAAAAAAATGGGTTTCGCGGCGGTTTTTAATAAACCGCCACGAAACCTTTCCTGGATAACGTTTAGCGGCGGTTTTGTGAACCGCCGCCACAAAACTGCCGCTAAACCAGGGTTTTTTTTGTAGTGATTGCTGAGTGGTGGGATTGAGAAATCAAGGAATGTGTATAATGACCTATGTTAGATCAATGAATCCAAGAATTCTTTATAATCATCCAAATTTAAACATACAACACTTTTTACCATGAAGTCTGTTTCTTATCAATTTTTAGTTATATATATTTCTATGAAATTATATATGTCACTGTCTATCAATTTCACCAACATAAATAAATTTACAAGGTAAAAAACTACTATTAAGGTCTATAATGTTTTTGACTTCTAAAATTTCTATTATAATTAATCTAAAAAAGAATATTTCTAGAATGAAGTATTTTGCACCACATAAAATGATAGAGAAATGTTTTTTTTCAATTTATGTCCATAAGTTTTTGGCCACTTATAAGACATATAAAACACCATTGTTTTACTGTTCATGTATTGGGATAGTCTTCTACTAAAACAAGACTTGTGTTTTATTAACGGATAAATGGAATTGATTTTGTGGACAAGTGTGTGGGAAGAATTTAATTGTTCAAAAAAATATAAAATAATTCAATCAAATCTAAAAAATTGTATATTCATTATACAAGGTGACAGAATGAAATTATTCTCAAACTCATCCCTGAGAGTAATAATGGGGAATAAATCCATAATAATTTTACTCTTACCTTGTTGAACCATAATCTAAAGAACCCTCAACGTCTATAAACACCATGTTGTATTACTAGAATGTGAGAAAAAAAAATTCTTCCACCCCTAAAAAATTACATGAAATTATATTAATTAAAAAATCATATAATTAAATATAGACATAAAATAATCAATGAAATTATAGGACACATAATGAAGAATAAATAAAGATTATTACAAAAATACCTAATGAATATATGAAGGGTAATTTATGTGAAATAAAAAATAATAATTATAGTGAAAATTTAATATTCCAATTTATTCAATTAGATTTATAAAATTTCCATTACATTATAGAAAATGATTAATGAACTATTATATCCATCCTAAACCACTATAAAAAAATTCTAAACATGAAAAGTTTACCACCCTATATTGACCCTAAAAAAATATAGTTTGAAAAAAAAATTACTAAAAATAAATGTGATACAATCTTAAACAATCATATATTTTACTATCCACAAATACACAATCAATAATAATTATTCTATTAATTACATAATAATGATATAATATTGAATAATGAATTTGGGAATTCTGAAAAATATATAACATGAAAATACAGTGTTTTTGGTATATGACGGTACCATCATATGATGGTGATGTTATATTTCATATATTATGAATATTGTTAAGTATTGTCTATCAGTATGTTGTTCGTAATTTGGATACATTATAAAATTTTCAAATGAAAATCACATAGGATACATCCACTGACAAATATTGGGGATCATTTCATGATTTAGAAGCACTATATATTTCATTTGGATTAAAAGAATAAATTTATAGTATATAGGGAGATTGATTATCTAGTTATGAATGATTTATCAATGTTAAAACCGGAAAATAATAGCAATGATTTTATCATGAAAAATAAAGAATTATGGAGCTCACTGAAGATTTGGTATTGCCCTAATGAGTCATCCATAAGGAATGCATTGTGGCCTTCACGTATCAAGAGTTTGTTTCTAAAAAAGATTATTAGAAACAACTTATGATTAATAATGATTTTTAAATATGATTTTTATTTATGATTCCACGATAATTTTATGATAAATTTTTTATGAGTTTCTATAACAAGATAAAATTATTTCTATAAAATTTTTAATGTTTTATTTTATATCATCATGTTTACAATTTCATTAAAATAATCATGATTAATGTTGAATTTAATAAATGTATTTGAAAATATTATATAATAATGTTTTTTGTTTAATTTGTTGGATTTTTGCAAGAATCTTTTATATTTCATAGAGTGGGATCTCTATAGTAATAAATTCAATTTTACTGGATGATGAATTTTAGGAATGTTTTATATTTAATTATATAGATATTAATAATAATATTTACATTTTCCATTTATTATGTTCATTATGAGTGTTTTATTTTTCAATAGATTTGATCGGTAAGAATCTCAGTAGTTTTGTGGGATATGTATTTAAAAAAAATATCAGTATCGATGGATAAACTAGGGATGAGGTAATTAGATGGTTCATATAAAGAAAAATACAATGGAGAGTCTGTAAATATTTTTATATTGATAATAGTCAAATGTTGGACATCTAAAATTTTCAATAAAGGTTGAGTTCATATTTTTAAATGAATTATACAAAATGATAATAACTCCAACAAGAGATAAAGCACATTTCTCATGAATTTACAAGTATGGCTACCTAAATTTTATACTATAGTGGTAAAGAAGTAATTGGTAATTCATGTTTTATATAGTTATCATGGTGAAATTTTTTTAGGTACATTCTATTCAATATTTACATTATAAGATTCATAAATACTATATATAATATATTATGATAATGCTTTTATTAATTAAAGGTAACAATGTTTGTTGATATAATATATAAAATATTTAATTTACGTAGTTAAATTTACAGTTTAACAATGGCTACTAATAGTACATCAAATTTATGAAATATTGAATGGCTATGATGAAATGAAAATCACATAGAAATTCACCATACATATAAATGTTTATTTTATAGATTAAATGAACAATATTACCGGATAGAGGAATAAGAAACTAGATGGATGTAATAGTTCATTAGATAGAAAATCACAAGATAGAGAAATATTGATTTTATAGAAATGACGAATTGAAAAAAATAAATGAATTTAACAATATACCATAGAGAATGAATAGTGAATTAGAAAATAATTTATTTGATGAAGAAATGTTTATTTAAAATAATAATAGAATAATAATTCATATGGATGAAATAACACAATATACTGAATAATAAAAATACTAGAAAAAAATTCAATATAAAGATAAATAGATATATTCTAATTAAATGATGATTATTCAATTTGAAGAAGTTATTGTTAGTTAAATCATTACACCATAAAAATTTCAGATGATATTTTAAAATGTCTATACTAAACATTGTATTGTTATAATCCATTATGATAATATATTGTTCACAAAATGTTTTCTTATAAAGCATGGTTATTAAATTTTGAAGAAGATTCCCAATTTAGTAGCTAAGGATATATGATGAAATATTTATAGAATTGATATTTCATAAAATATTAACTTTTTTCTAGAATTCCTAAGAAGTTTATAATGAGGTTTAGTTTTTTAGGATTTTTATGTTTTTATTCCCTATTGATATGGAAGAAAATTTTGTGTTTTTTCATTGCCAACTTAGAGATCACTTATAAAAACAAGTTTAATGTATAATATGGTATGATGATATACTTTTTATACATTAATGAGAGTCATGAAATTTTAATGGACATATAATAATGTGTATTTTGAAAACTATTGTAAAATAATTAAGAAATCATAAAAAAGTGTAGTAAAATGTTGTATTTCATATAGAGAACAAATAAATTGTGAGGAACAATGATTCCTTCAATAGACATACGAGGTATAGTATTTTTTTTCTACACAGGATGATGATTCAGATGAAAATGGTAGACCTCAAAATAGGTGTATTCTTTTCAGATGTGGGATTTTTAGATTTAAAATTGTGATATATTAATATAAATGTATTATTTATTTTTATATTAAAAAATAAAAAAAATTATTTGAGTAAAAATAATTCCTCATATGTAGATTAGAGGAACATATCTTGAGATTTCTTAGATTTGGGATACATTATAAATATTGATCATATTTTATTGTAGACAAATTATTAGTAAATTACCTATTTTTCAATGAGTGTTTAAACTACAAGAATTACGATAACACATTGATTCAAAAAAAATTATATAATTCATGTGTCATTCAAAATTTAGATTATCTTTAGAGTATAATGGAAAGTGGAAAGGGTGGGATTCTATAGATATATATATCTTAACTAATAAAAGGCATTCAATAATGTTTTGGTAATAAGTTGTTTTTGGTTAACATTACAACTTAAAATAAAATCACTCGCAATCTCCCCTCAGGGTGACCACTTGATCCACAATGGAAACGTAGATTCTAATAATTTTTTTTATTTTATACAATACTACAAAGTTTATGATGAGCCTTCAACATCTCTAATATATTCATTGAAATATACTATCCATCATAACTGAAAACATTTACTACATTTCATTATAATATAAGGAATGGAATCATAATATTGGGGTGAGTTAAAACACTCTGTAAAGGAATTATATACTTCCAGCTACCAAAAATTTAAAATATTATACATAATATAACATTAATAAATGATCAAAATAATTCCAAAATCAACAATGACTAAAAATCAAATATTTATGATAACATGTTAATAAATGGAAATCAATTATACTAATATCATACAAATTTAATGAATAATTAAAGACAACAACTTATAGGCAATAATATTTTCAATGACCATTTTTTTATATGGGGATATGTATATAGAAAAATCCAATATATTCATTTCTCAGGAGACTGTTCGATTCATTGGGGTTCTGTATAATGATATGCCCCACCATTTGACTGATTAAGTCAAATTAATTCAAAATATGAGTAAGCATGACATTACATACAATTTAAAAAGTAAACATTAGCATCATTAAAATATTTTTAACATTTTAATGAATAATGAAGAGTAATAATAAATAAAAAAACTATATTAGATTACAATATTCATCATGAATTTCAATTCTTTTTCCCATGATAGTAAAATAGAAAAAATGAAAATAAAAAATCCCAGCAAGAAATTGGATGTTCAAAAAATACAAATTAAACTATCTAATAAAAAATGTATTTCAATATCAATTTAAAATATTAATATACATTTACCAATGTCATTGGAATATCAATCATTCTTGTTAAAAATCATCAAATATTATTAATGTAAAAATTATTTTCCAAAATATAAATATCAATGATTATATATTTATTCCAATACTAGAATATTATTATCTCAATCCATTTAATTAATAATGGTTTATTGTTTCAAATAAATAAAAAACTTTTGTAATAACGAATCATATAAAGTTGTTGAAATATATTGGAAAAATATTCATAAATAATTCAAAAATAATGCAACCCATGAAGTGATTTGGAATTTCTTTGTATTCTCTAGAAATTTAAATTCCCAAAAATTTAAATATATATTATAGTGTCAATTTTGAAACATAAACCATATTATAATAAATCTATTTTAAAATAAAATTCTAAATAGAAGTATAAATTGAATATATTTTTTAGAATTCCTTTTTAAAATTAATGTAAAAGGTAATGTTAAATGTACTCAAAAATTCTTTTTAAAAATTATATTTTAAAACACTTAAATAACATGTACATTGGAAAATAATTATCAATTATATGAACTTGAATATTTAGTAGATATTTCTTATAAAACTATTAATATTAAGACAAATCATATGAAAATGAATTAAAGAAAACATTTTTAATACATTGATATATAACATTTTTTAAAACATACATTGTAAAATGAATAATAATACCTTAATTTTATTATAAGGTTTTATCAGAAAAATGATTTAGAGATAGTACATTATGATAATTTATGGAGGGGGAAACTAGGAATAGAAGAAAAATGATAATTATAAAATATAATTACTCAAAGAAAAAATTTTAGTTACCAATATTCATTAAGGGATGAATATCCCATGAGGCAATAGATATTATTCCTTGGGTGTAGGTATTATGATTTTATAAATTTATGTAAAATTAAGAGATCACCACATAATACTATCAAAATGATGAAATAACCAACTTTTGTTTAATAAGTTTAATAGAATTATTATATTTCATTGAAATAATATTTAGTTACCTTACCACTTGGAAATCAAGTTAGTTAATAGGAAATTGAATAATGATTCATTATTTTTCATGTAAATATAATGATATAAAAACAATATAAAAATTTTTTTATTTAGAAGTAAAAAAACAAGATATGGGGCACAATAATTGATATTTTTAAAATTATTGGAATTGTATTCTTGAAAAAATTAAAATATTAAATTTTTTTAATAAAAAAAACCCTTAAGATATAAGGATTGTAATTGAACCTCAAATAAAAATATAAAAAATTAATTCTAGATATGATATCTTACATAGAAATTATATAAATGTAACATCCAAAGTAAATAAAGAACATTAAAATTTTCATATTTATTAATTTTTTTAGATTGATTATTAATTTAACAATAAAAGTGATGATATGTTCGATGGCATTCCTGATTCACAACAACTGGTTTCATTGAAATCTTATGTTGCACGTTAATATTATAATATTACTATTTTAAAATGTAGTTTAACTCCAAGCCATTGTATTTCCAGGAATTAACATAACTAACTGAAATATTATTATACCTATTTGTTAAATATTTTTACATTTATCAAATTAAATTTAGAGGCTTAAAATAAGAAAGGAATTCGATTTTAAACATAAATACTCTAATATTCACTAAAAGGTCATTTTACTGCCTTTGGATGGAGAACCCTTATTTAATCATGTTTTGGCCACTTTTATATGTTCTATTTGACCAATCAAAATTAATAATTAGAATCAGAACACCAAAATTTAAGTTCATTAAATTTTTGGCATTTTTCTGATAAAATTCATTTTTTAACGAGAAATCAAAAATATTATATTTTAATTCAAATCTTCTTTTTAATATAATTTGTTTATATTATTAGGTTATCATTTTAATGAGTTTCAAAGTATAATTAGATTCTATTTTTATCATTTAATCCAATGTAGTCCATTGGAAATAATATCACATTTAAATTGGACCTAAACAAGTGTTAATCTTTTGATAGTTATTATTTCATAAAAACAGACATTTTTTTTGGAAATGGTAATTAATTCTAAATTAATTAATGAAACTTCTATGTTTTGAATTTTGTAAAATTGAAATCATTTTTCAAATTGGAATATCAAATAGATATTAGGCTAAAATTTTGTTATTCTTCTGAAAAACACCAATTTTTTAATGAATATTGAAACAACTAAGTAGTAGTTAAAAACTAACTTTTTCATTTAAATTAAGTTTTACCAATTCTGTGAATTTATTTTCCAAAATCTGACATACATGGATTTTATTATTAAGTAAAATGTGGTCCAATAATATGAAATTATTTTTTGGTGAATAGTAACTTTTGACTTTTATTTATCGCAGTGAAGGAAAAATAGGGTAATTCAAGGTAAAGAGAATATTATAATAATAAAAATTACCTTAAAACTTATCTTAACCTTATTTTATGAGTTATGTCCAAACATGGGCATTATTGGGTCCATTTTTGGACCCCATAGAGAAACATAAGAGTGATAATGTCACTTTAGATTAATTAACTTAAAGTAATGATAAAAATGACATAAACAAATATCTATTAGTAAATTAATTTTTACATAGGGTTATATAAGATATCTTGTTAACTATAAATATTAATTGGATAGATAAAAATATTTTCCACATCATGGTATTTGTTTTAAATTTATACATCATATAAATACAATTATTTATGAAACAGCAATGATGTAGTATTTTCCTCATTAATAGACGATTTAAATATAAAAATTTATAAATAATAAATAAATATCAAAACCTATCCAATTCTTATTGGATGATTTTATTTCTAACATCAGCCATTTTAGCTTCGAAATTAACGAGTTTTGGACCTTTTGAAATCGATGATAATTTATAATTAAACAACTATTTCAAGCGTTCCTAAAGAGCCCCTCCTCTCCCGTATAAAAGGAAACCACTTCAAACAAATTCCACACACCTCTAACGCCCCTTGGATCGATCAAAACTAGCCTTAATAGACTCTCAAAATACCTCTCTTTCTCATATAATCCTTAACTTAGTTATAAGGCACTTCAAGAAGTCCTTTTGGTTCAAAACAAATGGAGTTACCCGAATTAAATGTAACAATTTATCATAAATTATTTTCTTTTATTTTACTTCTCTAACCACTAATTATTTTTATTTCATTAGTTTATAACAACACCAGTATCCTATATATAATATGATGTTTTTATGATAATTATTCTAACTACACTTACACACACCTCTATTTAATGGGTGATGAAAAAATGGTTTCAACGGATGGAAACCTAATGCCTCAAGAAGCGATGATTGTTCAATTACCTCCTACCACCTCTCATGGTGTCCATTAAGATGGTAATGTATTTATATATGATATATATTATGTTTAATTTTTCTATATTCTTCTGTATTTGTCATTTATAACATACTTTATGTTTTCCATTACAGTTAAACGTGATAATTTCATTTGAGATAATGCGGACTAACACCCCCTCAAAATGATATGACTCGTTAATGACATATGTGGGATGTATAAAGGAATGTGTTAATGAAAATATATATGATATTATAGTGGAATTATAATATAACCGTGTGTCATTTTTTTTAATTCCATTAAAATATAAAATATAAATGAAAGTAGTGTTCATGCGTAGGTACGACTTACCATCTCCCTGAACGGTGCATTTCATTTCTTACCACTAAATGTTATGTAATATTATAAATACATATATATATTGGATATATATTATATATATGATATATAAATCATGAATATAATTCTGTAGATAATGGACTATTGACCACAAAGACAACTTGTAATTATAAGAAGTCCATTTTTTACTCAAGTACCAAATATCGACCAAATGACCATTATTAACTTAGAAGATTGAATAATGTTTATAACATGTTAATAAGTGATATAAAAAGAATAATAAAAATTAAAAAGGTTCTTAATCATATATAAATTAACATTAGTTTATTATTCAGGATGAACAAGGAACAAACAAGTCATGTCGGACATGAGGTGAGTGCATTCTTAACTAACTTTTAATTCCGTGAGATTTTCATTGTTCACCACTAATTTATATCATGTGGTGTTTTGGGTACTGTGATTTGATATATATTATAATGATTATCTTTATATTCATTTTATTATATGAATCATTTGGTGGTTATTAACATTTGTTCATACGACTCTGTTGATTAAAACATAGTAAAGGATTTTTATCTATCTTTATATTCTCGTGAGATTCATGCTATATTTTAAACTATTTCCATTTGTGTGGTGTATGTACTGCCCAATGTTATATTAATTGTGCAATATAATTTAATTTATAGGTATTTAAATCTTCATTTCATGATCTTTCTTTCATGGGTTGTATGTTTATTATGATACCAAATCGGTAAGGGAACTTTTCACCATCTTCTTTTAAAAAGACTTATTTTTGTTATGTCTTTTAATTTACATATTCTTATGTTTTGATATGTTCTTATATATCGTTATTTTCTATAAAAAAAATCATGTGATGAGATACCATTTTTTATCTCATCAACTAGTTTTCTCAATTTTATAGTGACAAAGTTAGGCTGTCAAATTTCGGTCAGAGAACTTGTTAACACAATTTACATTCCATGGGTTAATATAATAATTCATAATTATGTCATGATATGATTATCTGTGGAATCATTGTTTATATATTTATGTTTTAAATTACAGTCCCCTTTGTGAGGATATATTTTTTATACACATTATTACTCCATTGATAAATTCTCAAGTCATCGATATGAACTTGATAAGAATGATTTTATCTCAATTTATATTCATTGATCAAGACATCCATGTCATTGGTTTTGTCTTAAAAAGAACATGTTTTAATGTCCTCTGATTTATTTACACTTAATATGAAATCATATTGAGTTTATTTATATTTTTCACACATTATTATATAATTTATTTATCCTTAATCTAATGATACAATTTTTATAAACAATTTCATCTCAATTTACATTCTATTTGACTTCATTGTTGTCATGAACCAATTCACTCTTAAGTGGTATATATACTATCCTTTGGAATATTGTATCATGATTAAATTTAATCTCATGATATTAAAAAGTTATGATTCAATGTTATTCATAAATTATTTTTATTTAAGAGTCCTTCATTTTTGTTGAAAACTCTTTAACTTATATATCATTTTAAATGTTTTAAAAATTTAGTCTTCTAAATAATTCTCATTAATTTGCATGTTTTAAAAATGGTATTAATGTTTTATTTATATGTACATTAATTTTTTAATGTTTTATTTTTTTTAATATTCATAGTGGTATGGGAGACTTTGATTGAAAAATCTCTTTATTAAATGTTTTAAATGGATTTTAAAATGATTTGATAAAGAATTGTTTATTTCAATATCTTGATTTGATATATTGTGTATGGAATGTGGAAATGTTATCTTTCCTTAATGATTTTGTTATGTGTTATGAATATGTTGTGGTTATTGGGCATTGTATACATATATAGGTTGTTCCATGATAAACATAGGGCGGGTGAGCCTTATATAGATCTCTAATGCATTGGGTAACATGATGAAGGTAAACGTTAATGTTTCTCCTAAGAGTTTTAGGGAATGTACAATGATATGTTTTCCTAATGTGGCTCCCTATATAGATGTGGTATCTAAAATGTCTATATGTTATAAATGCCACAAGTTACCTTTATGATTTATGATTTCTGTATGTTATTCATAAAACTTATTATTTCATGAGGTATGTTATGATTGAAAAGTATGGTTTCATTGATTTGTATTTATTGATGGGATAATTTTTTACTCCCTTATTTTATAACCCTTAATGAGATTTTTATGCTCATCCCATGTTTTTGAAATGATTTCTATAGGACCTAAATATAAATAGGGTCCAGGATGAGAACAAGGAAAAGTCATTCTATCTAAAACATGGGACTAGTCATGTCTCTGTTTTATAGGGATTTTATTTTATGAGAAATGTATACTGGGTAGTAGGATTTACATGTAATATTAAAGTTGTTATATAAGAGATATGACCTAATTCACTAAAACACTAAACCTAATAAGATCATCAATGTGAATTATTAACACATTTCAAGATTATGTAATGTTTAAGGTCTGGTCCTTGTAGTTGGTATCTGAGGTCAGTATAGATAACTCTAGGGATTATGAGTTTTTGTTAGACACGTGGTTAGTCCCTATATATAATATTTCAGTTAAATCATTGTTTTATAACTTTTTCATATCATGGAATGATAGTTAAAAATGGAAGGAGGAGGATCTCAAATGAAATTCTTATCTCTTCCTAATGACTTGCTTGCAATAATTATTGCAATGTCATTTTCGGATGATTGTGAATCGTTTTCTAGCATAGAAATCACTTGAAAACATTTTTTTGAGATATCAAACACCTCCACTATACCTTGTTATCATCATGTAACGTGGGTAGTATTTAAAAAAAATCATTTTCCCAATATTCTCCTATTTTTAGAAAAGGTAAATATTATTAAAAAAATTTCAAATATTTTACCTAATCATAAAATTTTGAGGCATATTATAATTTTGAAAATGGTTCTGAAGAAGGAGACCCCCGAACAACCTATTTATAATTTCTTTTACAATATATTCTCTCATCACATACCTATGGTATTTTAAAAGGACCATTAATTGAAAGTTTCAACTCATATTCAGTCCGACTATTTTATAGAAATCATGTTTTATCAGATGTTTTAAAATTATACGTCATACATGATTATTTAACAAAACTGTTTTTCTGTGAACACCCACATAACCCATGATGTACAAGGTGTATTTTGATGATGGAAGCAAATTATTTTGAAGGATCTCAAAATCATTGTGGAAAGGCATGGACCTTCTACCAACGTGACCAAGTTGATGATGAAACTAAGTGGACACCATGATCAAGGTATGTTGTTCTTTATTTTAGGGATCTTTTTAATTTATCATATGGTGGTTTGATAAAAAATGACAATATAATAAGACATCAATAATTAAGATGTTGAGATCATAATGAACTGGGATGAAAATGAGTGGTATAAGGAAACAATTAAGGTTAAAACTTTTTAGGGTTATTTTTGAGTTTTATAAAAGGGAATACACACACACCATATGACAACCCATCACATTGGAAATAGCTCCGGGAATTGAACCCGCAACCAAAGTGTGATTGGGATTTTTTTCCTACCTCTAGACTGCATGAAGTCCCTAGTTAGTGTGACTGATTATTTTTAGTTAAATAATATTATTGATCAAGAATAATTTTATTTGGGATCTTCTGTTTTATCAAATAGATATCCCTAATATAAGAAAATGATTTGGCGATTAAGTGGTAAAAGGGATTTTGGAAGACGTTCCCACTTTTCGGAACATTATACTCTTAAGAAAAATAGAATTCTATGGGATTACATTTAAGGAGTAATGGTTGAAATTTTCTTTTTTAATAATATATATTTCTATTATGGACATATAGCATATTCGGTTATTTATGGAAATGATTAAACTATCATAGAGAATATGTGATTTGGTTAATTATGCTTCAGTGTGAGACTTTAAGAGTAGTCTATGTTTTGAGAGTAAAATGTTAATATTTACTATGGTTGACTATATTATTAAATCCTTCTAAATTTTGGGTTTAAATCTTAGTTTGGATTATTTCAAAAAATAGTAAGTAAAATTGTGTATTTATTGGTCTTTCATGATCTTTGGCTACTTTTTGTTGAATTTTGGAGATTAATAATAGTATTTATTTTTATAAAGGAATGTAATTTATGGGGATTATATGATCTCATACTAACCATATTTGTTTTAGTTGATTTCTAAATAAAAGGGAGATATATACATCATATTTTATGGATTATGTGATTCTCTATAAGTTGATTCTTGTACATTTGATGTGACAGAGTCTTTTTAAATTCTCATTGTTTTGAGAAAAGATTAGTTTTTGGTAGATACTTATTAAAGGTTGAAACTAAATATGAAGGTAAGTATATTTCTTTATGTTTTTATTCATTGCAGGTAATGAATCCATCAACATTATGATATGGAACGTGAAACAAAAACATTATTTGTTTATGTTTCCTATTGGGTAATCATAGACCGTTTGACACATCATATGTTTGTGATTTTCTGGTGGTTTACATGCTCATAATCAGGTTTTCTATAACTCACCATCAGAACATGACCATTTTTTTCTCTCTCATATCCATGTTTTATTACATGTTATCCTAGTATGGGTTATCTTAGATTTCATATTTACATTTCTTTCATTCTTTAAATGTGGTAGTTTTGCTAACACTTTTTTGATGAGGGATTTTTAATGATATTTTCAAGCCCAGTTTTAAAATTATGAGGACGCAATTCCCCAAAGAGGGGAAGGATGTAACATCCAAGTTAAATAAAGTCCCTGGAAGTTTTCATATTTATTAATACTTGTAAATTAATAATTAATTTTATATTAAATGGGATGTTATGTTTGATGGTGTACCTAATACACAATAATGGTTTTCTTTGAAATCTTACGTTGCACACTAATATTATAATATTATTATTTTAAATGAGTGTTAATAGCCAGCCATTGTATTGGCCGGAATGAACATAAGTAACTAAAATATGAGTATTCATGTTGTTTAAATATTTTTACATTTATCCAATAAAATTTAGACTCTTAAAATAAGAAAATAATTTGATTTTAGGCATAAATACTCAAATATTCACTAAAATGACGCTTTACGACCATTTAATGGAGAACCGTTATTAAATCTAGTTTTGTTTGCTTTTATACAATATATTTGACCAAATAAAATTCTTATTTATAATTGGGAGAAAAAAATTTCCTTTGGGTAAATTTGTGGTAAATTTTTGATAAAATTCAATTTTTTAATAAATAGTAAAAAATACATTTTTTTAATTTAAAAATGATTTTTAATCTACTTTTTTTATATGGTTATATAATATTTTTAATTGGTTTTAAAGTATATTTATATTATATTTTTACCATTTAATCCAATTGTGATATCTGGAATTAATTTCGCATTGAAAATGGATCTAAACAAGTGTCATTATTTTGATAGTTATTATTTCTTAAAAATGAGATTTTTGTTTTGACAACTGGAATTAATTATAAATTAATTAATGAAACAAATATGTTTTTAACTTGGTAAAATAGATATTTTTTTAATTTGAATATCAAATATATATAGGCTGATGTTTTGGTTTTTTCAGAAAATCCTCAATTTTTGATGAATAGTGAAACCACTACGTAGTAGTTAAAAATCGAATTTTTCATTCAAATGAAATTATTAACAGTTCTTAAATTGAGTTTAAAAAATCTAAAATATATGTTCATTATTATTAAGTAAAATTGTGTCTAATATATTGAAAATAATTTTTGATCAATACTAACATCTGACATTTATTTACCGTGATTAAAGGTAAATAGGGCAATGCAAAGGTAAAAAGAATATTCTAATATTACTAAATTAACTTAACACTTATTGTAACCATATATTATGAGTCACCACTGAACATGGTCATCCATGGGTCGACATTGAGACTCCATAGAGCCACTTAAGAGTGATAATGACACTAGAGATTAATTAATTTAATGTAAAGTCAAAAATTTCATAAAAAATATCATTTAGTAAATTAATTATTTCATAGGGATATAAAAGTTATCTTTTCAACTATAATTATTCATTGGATAGCTAAAAATATTTCATACATCATGGAATTTTTTTATAATTTTTAGAAATAAAATAAATAAAATTATCTATGACACATAAATAATACAGTATTTACCTCATTAATAAATGATTTAAATAAATAAGGTTATAAATATGAAAACAAATATCTAAAACCTGTCCAATTATTATTGGATGATTTTATTTAGAACTTGAGTCAACTTATCTTCAAATTTAATGTGTTATGGACCTTTTTAAACCTAAGATATGTTTATAATAAAATAATTGTTTCAAACATTCTTTAAGAGCCCCTCCTCTCCCATATAAAAGGACACCACATCTAACCCATTCCAAACACCTCTCAAGACCCTTGGATCATCCAAAACCTACCCAAATAAGCTCTATAGATCCCTATATTCCTCCTAGATGCCTTACATGATGTATAAGTCCCTTCAAGAAGTCCTTTTGGTTCAACCCAAAGGTTATTACCCAAAATAAAGGTAACTGTTTTTCTTAAATTCTTTCTTTTATTTTACATCTCCAACCACTAAACTCTTTTTATTTAATTAATTTATAACAAAACCAGTATCTTCAATATAATATGATGTTGTTATGATATTTATTCAAACTTTACTTACACGCTACTCCATCTAATGGATGATGAACATACTGTTTTTGTTGATGGTTAACTAATTCATCACAAAGGGATGATTGATCAATTATCTCCTACTGCCTCTCATAGAGGCCACTAATATGGACCTATAATTATATATTATATATATTATGTTTATTTTTTCCATATTATTCTGTATTTTTCATTTATAGAATACCATTATTGTTTCCATTATGGGTAAACATGATAATTTCAATTGAAGAAGTGCAGACTATCGCCCCCTCAATGTTATATAACTCGTTAATGAAATAAAAGGGATGTATAAATGATGTATTTAATGATATTATGTCTCATATTGCAGTTTAAATAAAATATACCTATGTATAATTATATTTTAATTACATTAAAAATACAAAATAGAAATGAATGTTGCGTTAATGCGTACGTACGGCTTACAGTCTCCATGAACGGTGTATTTCATATCATACCTATAAATGTTATGTAATATTGTAAATACATATAAATAATGGATATATATTATATATATGATATCTAAGCCAATAATATAATTATGGAGATAATGGACTATTGACCACCATGGAAACTTGTAATTATAAGAAGTCCATTTTTTACTCAAGTAGCAAATATAGACAAAACCACCATTATTAACTTAAATGATTGAATAATTTCAATAACATGGAAATAAGTTATATAAGAAGAATGATAAACATTAAAAAATTTCTCCAGTGAGTATAAATTAACTTATGTTTATTATTCATGAAGAACAAGGAACAAACAAGTCATATCAGAGATGAGGTAAGGCGTTTCTTATCTCACTTTTATTTCCGTGAGAATTCCATTATTCACCAAAAATTAATTGCATGTGGTGTATTGTGTACTTCCATTTGATATATATTGTCATGATTATATTTTTATTCTTTTCATTCTGTGAATCATTTGGTGGTTATATACTTTTTTTCATAAGACTTGATTGATTACAACATGGTATGGAATTTTCATCCATCTTTATATTCCTGTGAGATTCATGCTATATTTGCCACTATTTTCTGTTTTGTGTTGCATGTACGGAACAAGATTGTATTAATTATGTAATATACTTTAATTAATGGGTATTTATATCTTCATTTTATGATCCTTTTTTATGGGGTGTATTTTCGTAAGTTACCAAATCGGTAAGGGAACCTTTCACACTCCTTTTTTTAAAAGACTTCTTTTTTATTATGTCTATTAATTTATATATTGTTATGTTAGGATATGTTCTTATATGTCGTTATTGCATTAAATTTCATTTCCATTTGATGATATAACCTTTTTTTCTCATCAACTCATTTTATGAATTTTAAAGTGACACTGTTATGCTGTCGAATTTCTGTAAGAGAACATTTAAACCCGATTTATATTCGTTGGGTTAATTTTCTAATTAATAGTTGTGTCATGATATTATTCTATGTGGAATAATTATTAATTTATTTATGTTCTAAATTTCACTCTCCTTGGTGTATATATACATTGGATACACATATTCACTCCATTGATAAATTCTCATGTAACCGATATGAACATGATAAGAGTAATTTTAACTCGATTTGATTTTGTTGAGTTAAAAATCCATGTCATGGTTTTGTCTTAAAAATAACATGTGTGAATGTATAATTAATGATTTACACTGAATATAAAATAATAATGATTGTATTTATATTTTTCACGTATTATTGTGTAATTTATTTATCCTTAATCTAATGATACCATATTATCAGGTATTTCTTCTCAATTTACAATCCATCGAGACTTCATTGTTGTTATGCACCAATCCTCTCTTATATGGTGTATATACTGTACTTTGTCATATAATATCATGATTCCCTTTATTCTCGTGATATTATAATGTTTTTATTCAATGTTATTCCACAATTATTTGTATTGAAAAGTCTCATTTTGCTAAAAACTCTATAAAAATATCATTTTAAATGTTTTAAAGATTTATTATTCTAAATATTTCTCATTAATGTCCATGTTTTAAAAATGTTTTTAAGAATTTATTTATAATAACTTTAATGTTTTAAAATTTTAATTTTCTAAAAGCTTCAATGTGTAATGGGACACTTTGATTAAAAAAATCTCTTTATTAAATGGTTTAAATGGTTTTATGAATAATTTGATAAAGAATTGTTTATTTCAATATATTGATTTAATATATTTTGATTGTATTGTGGAAAATTTATTTTTCATTAATGCTTGTGTTATGTGTTGTGAATATATTATGGTTAATGGGCATTGTTTTTGTATATAGGTTGTTCCGTGATAAAACTAGGGAAGGTGAGCCCGATATATCTCTCAAATGCATTGTGTAATGTAATAGAGGTAAATGTTAATGGTTCTTCTAAGTGATTTAGGGAATATACTCTCATGGGAATTACAAATGTGACTGTCTATGTAGTTTTGATTGATACATTTTCAGTATGTTATGAATGTCTTATGTTACCTTTATGATTTATGATTTCTGTATATTATTCAAAAAAATATTGATTTCATGAGGTATGTTATGATTGAAAAGTATGGTTTCTCTGATCTGTATTTATTGATGGGATAATGTTTTCCTTCCTTATTTTATTACCCTTACTGAGGTTATTATGCTCATCCCATTTTTTTAAATGTTTTCCAAAGTCCATAAAGATGAATAGAGTCAAGGATGAGATCGAGGAAAATTCATGATGTCTAAAACATGAGACCAGACATGTCTCTTTTTTAAGAGTTTTTATTTCATGACAAATGGATACTGGGTAGTAGTGTATACATGTATTATTCATGTTGTTATGTAATAGTTATGGCCTAATTCTCTGAAACACTAAACCGAAAACAACCAATATGAATTCTTGACACATTTCAAGAATATGTAATTTTTAACGTCAGGTCCTTATAATACGCAATACAACAAAATTAGATTCATTCTTTGAAAAATTCATTAAAAAGAGGAATTTTAGAATAAAACACTCACATTTTCCATATTCCTTCTACACATATGGCTAACATCCCGAATAATAAAATTAGGTTTATTATATACCTTATATGGAATCTTATTCATCTTTACTTTTTTTATTTGGAATAATTATTTAAAATATTTTATTTATTTATTATATATTTTTCATTCTTACATCATCTTTATTTTCATTTTTTCTTAAATTAATTTTTTGTAATTTTAATGGTATAATGAATATGAAAATATTTTTTTACATTCCATAATATAAATAATAGTTATATGGATAGTGTGTTATAATATTAAATATATTTTTGAAATAATCTTTTATGGGTTATGATGATAAATGAAACTATTTTCTTGTGGTGATTTTATTATATACATATGTAATTTGACTTTTCATAATCATATATATTATATATATTCTATTAATTTTTAAATAACATCATTAAAATTAACCATGATAGGTGGTTACAAAAAATGACATCACTTCGTGATAGTGGTAGTCCCCACACATGTACAAATGAGACAATTACATTCATTAGTTGATGGAGAGGTAGAAATGATAGAGCCTTTATTAATATAATAATATATGTGTATAAAACATGTACTCATTTCATTATATTATTATGGATATAATATATTATGAATTGGATGAATAATAAGGCAATATTTGAATGTAGGTAATACATTGATTGGACTCTCGATATTCGTTTGAAGACATCCATGGATATGAAGGACATATTTAATATTATAGAGACCACGATATTAAGGATGTGAAAATTTATTTCTATGAGTTTTATTTTGGGATATAAGAATATACAATTAATATGAGATCTCTACCATTGAAAGGGTGGAAGTGATCTATTTCAATAAGTGAAAATAATCTTTCAAGAAAACCCATTAATTTTCAAATATATAACAATATTATTTAGGTGGAAAAGATTGAAAATGTTCAATCTTATGGGTGTCGGGTTAATTTTGGATCTATATTTTTTTTCTATTTAATTCAAAACATACTTTAAACATTTTGGTAGTCATTTGAACATATGTTTTTACATTTACCTTTTTTTCATTCATAACTAGATTTTAATTTGGTAATGTGAGTTTCAATAAAAATATTAACTAACCCATATAAAATATATGGGATAATTTAACCTCATATGAAATATATAAATTTTTAATTTCATTTTTTAAATATGTTAAAATTATCATTCGAATTAAATAAATTTTTATAGATAATTTTGTTTACAATTTTTTTTTAACATTAATTGGTCTTAATAATTTTTATAAATGTTTAAAATTTATATTTATGTTAACTTAATTATATATGTATTTAAAAATTTCAATTCATTCTTAGTTTAAAATAAAATTATTATATCTATTAGATAATAATTACACTATATTAACAAAATATATAATTTGTATAAAATTTGTATCAATATCTTGGTTAGAGAAAATAATATTAAAATTCATACATTAATACCCAAAATTTAAATTTTAATTGTTACCTAATGTGATAATTTTGATAAAAAAATTATTAAATCATTTTTGATACATTTATATTCTACAATTAAAAAACAGTAATTTTATAATAAAATCTTAAGAAATCGTGTTTAGAATAAAATATTACTTATGGTTTTAGAGAGACATATATAATTTTTTTAAAAAAGAGGGATATTTTTATATTTTATTATAATTTTTAACATATATTTATATATTATATAATTTTATTAACAAAATTGTTTCATTCTATTTTATTGAAGAATTTTTTCAGGAACAATTATAAATTTTTCTTCACTCAAATAGAATTAATAAAGAAAAAAATATCAGTCTATTTGTAATATAATTTCATTATTTAAATATCCGAAATGATGTTGTTTTTTTGGAATTCTACATCAAAAATATATTATGTACTCATTTATAATAAAATCATAATATATAATGAAACAAATTAATAGGATAACTATTTTTATCATATTAACCATTCATATTCCTATTTTAATCATTTATATATATAATTTTATTATTAAATTATTCAAATCAGAATTAATTTATCACTATTAATCACAATATTCATGAAATAGAAAGAAATATTTACTGAAATGGTGATATTTTGGAATATCATTATCCAAACAGTAAGAGATCATATTAGTGGTTTTTTTGTAAACTAATTTAATTTAATTAATATTAATGTTTCCTTCATTTTCCATATAAATATTTTATATAATGAAATTACTCATATTCATTCCAATTAATTATAAGATAAGGCTTTAATGGAGATAATTATTTGTTATATTTTTATTTATACATATGGTAGTTTCATTTTAGTTATGTATTTCATTTGGAGAAATGTATAAAATACATTAAGTAATTAAACATAAGTTCATTATTAAAATCACAGGGTGATATTTTACCCGTTTTAAATAATATCACCAATAAAATATTAATTATTACTATATATATAATGAGGTTAGAAAATTATTAATATAATTTTCAATCAATTTATAAGATATATTATGAAATTTCTCACACTTTGATAGGAAATATCATGTCAGTTATCCTTTTCAATCAACATTAATGATTCATACAGTCACTACCCCAATATTTATACAACCAAATAATATATTTCCCCAATTTTACAAGTAACAAAACCATTAAAAACTCCAATTAAATAAAAATTCAATAAATATAGTACATTTAGAAATTTACTCTATATTTGACTCTAAAAATGTATTAACATCTAGTTCATAGGGTAAAGAAACTTCCAATTTCAATCATAATCCAAAAAATACATTTATCATCTTCAAAAATAACGACTATTAATTATGATTCACATGGTTTAAAATAATATCAAAAAACATTTTCCTAAATCAATACACACTTTTTACCTCAAATAAAGTGTACACATATTCTTAATGTTGTTCATACCATAAACAATTGTTCTTCTATATTTAAATTCAAAAAATTATTCCGTCAATAAAATAATCTCCCAATGATATTAATATATATTATGTGATTTACAACCATTAATAAACATGTACTAATGAAAGATCCTAATATGTTACATATATTCCCAAATAAGTTTTTCAATAATGAAATATTTAATTTGATGATATTTCACCTTTAATTATAATAGCTAAGAAAATCACAATTTTTTCTACATGAATATCACCATCATTACCTTATGTTAGAATATATAACAAACCCAATCCATCACATTGTGAAAATAATAAAATTCAAAAACCTTAAAATTTACTAACCTTTTTGGTTATAATAAATTGTTGTTTCTAGATATATAAATTTCATGGCTTTATCTTCATGATCTGATTTCTACCAAATTATGACAACCCATATTACAATTAAACATAATTCATGATTAATTAAAAAAATAAATATTTAATAAAACTAAATAATATCATGATATTGATTATCATTTTTAGATTATTTATTTATCGTAATATATTGTATTATAATTACATAATCATAAAACAAAAATGTCTAACAATCCTATAAAATTCCATTCCTTTCTAAAAAATATGTGGTCTAACAATGGAAAGTAAATAATAATGGGTGGATTTATAATTCCAATTAAGGTAATAATAAAAGAATAAATGTATTTTATGGAGTACATGTTAGTCGAGATACAATTTGAGGTATTATAATTGGTGTGGTATTCCAAAACATGACCATCAATTGATGATTGAAAATGAAAACAGAAGAAAAATATAGTAATGACGTGACTATAAAAAAATTGACATTATAAGAATAATTCAAGGATAAAATGAATGAATCCATGACAAAATGATTTGAAGGTAACTACCAATGAACTATAATTGGAATGAAATGATCTTAAAAACATGTATCCAATGAATTGGAGTTCTATATAACTCTTATCTAACATTTACATCATATACATGCATTACTATACCAAAGCTATCATACAATATAAGGGTGATTTAATTCACATTTAATCAAGATATTATGGGTTGAGGTTTACACACATTTATGTATAAAATTAGTGGGGAATAATTAAATCTACATGAAAACCCTTTGGTGGAAACGATTATGGGCACTCACCACACAAATGTTTAGAATGTAAAATCACGTGATAAATTTTACATCATAATGGGGATATGTAAAAATTCAATGAAGGGTTAAATTATATTTAAAAAGTTATATCTTCACTTGGATGTTATAAGGAAATGTCAATGGATTTTGAAAACATATACCAACATGAAAAACTAGAAATTAAATGTAACTTAATAAATAATGATATTGAATAATGTGGAGAATGGGAAGATCACATACCATGATAGGGTACTTATAACATATTTTTAGGTTTTATTTAAGATAAATATTGGACCTTATGAGAATAATAGATAGGTAAAAGAAGAGTTACTTCATCCCCCATATGATTTTCATAGGGTTAAATAGAGGTTTTATGGGGATATATAGATCAATAGTGGGAAATAATTATTAATTCATGAACATATTTTTTGGTCACACTCTTATAAAACGATCAATACCGCCAAAAAACAATGTTTCCCCACAGTTTATTACAAACAAAATTGGTTTTTGATATTTTATTAATTTAAATAAAATTAATTATTACACATTACTAAATATGTAAATTATTATAATAACATCAACATTTTAAAAACATAAAATATAATATTGGATTTAGATGATTCATTAATGATGTAAAAAATTAATCAAATAAAATCCAAAATATAGTATATTAATGGGTATAATGTGGTTGTTTATAATCATTGTAATTTTTTCCAAATAACGTTTCCCTATTTTATGATATCGTAATAAATACTACATACTTATATAATATTTAAACTACCGAAAAAAAATTCAAAGAATTAGAAAATTAATAAAAATTCACCGTTAACAAATCTATAGATGATGAATTAAATCCTAGTTATTATTTTATCAACATAAATACATATATATGGGAATTATTAATTATTAATTAAATGTTCTCAATTATTAAATAATAATGGTATTTTATAAAAATAGATTTTTATAATTTTAAAAATAACAGTTTAAATAAGTGAATTATATTTTAATTTATAATAATATTAATATTATAAAACAATTATATATCATAAGAATAACTTATTTTAAATAAATATTTAATTCATTAAAAATAATTTCTAGTTTAAAAGTATTACTTTCACAGAAAAATAATATTTTTGATTTATTATATAAAATTCCACCTATTATCAAAAACATCACTAATTATTTTATAATGAAATAGTAATAAAATTTAAAAAATTATAATTAGAAACTAAAAATATAGAAATTAATACTATCAGGGTTATTATACCTAACCAGTTATTGCACCAATGTATTCCATTTGTATGTTGTTCATACTTTCCATATTTAGGGATAGGATCGATAAAAATGGTTTGGGTCTTTATCTTGATAAGATCAAATTTATCTATTATGAGGTTTTTCTCATTATTTACTCATTAAATCCTACCATATGAATCGTCAACTGAAAAACAATGTGATGATATCTACCATAAAATATAGATAAAACACTTTTATTTGGTATGATCCTACTGGCTAGGGCTATCATTTCATTATCTATATCAACAGTTTTTTTCATAACCCATAATATTTACCAATAAAATAGATAACATTACAATTTCTATATTATTGGTGGACATGATCTTAAATACGATTTTTTATGTTACTATATATGACATATAATTGTTCAAAAAACAATGTATCACTTGTGTTGTCTATAATTTCAATTCAAAATAATTAATTTACTCATTTATAAAATAATTATTTATACATGGCAAAGTAATTATATTTATCCCCCACCATAAATATTCCACTAAAAATCATTTTTAACACTAAATCAAATAAATTTAATTCTTTTTTATCAACTCTTAGGTTTCTCATTTATCATCCACATACAGATTTTTCCATTTTAACTGTTTGATAGGATTAGTTGTCTGATGTTTTAAGAATTTACCTCTATGATCAATGATATGCATTGGTTACTCCTCGTATGAATGATCATTCTATAATTATACAACTATTTGACTTAGTGCTTGTGTGTGTTTTGTTATGTAATTTTATAAAAGGTTTATATAGAATAAATCGTGTACTTACAATATGTTAGGTGGTAATGATATTTTATATGATAACAAATTGATGTGATACAGGATCACAAAAGGAATGAGGTATCTAATAATATGCATTACCAACTTCCCAACCCACATGAATTACCTCCACGATAATATACAAAAAAATACATTATCTCTAACATCAAATTTATGTCCTCATCAACATTTTTCAAGATATATTTCCATTGTATTTTATATTTATATAAAACGATTCTAAATTGTTTAAACATTCTATACCAAATCCTTCATATGTTCTTTTCCAATAGTCCTTATATCTCTATATTCATCCCACCATGTTAGAGTCTAAAACCTCATTCTATAAAATTCCACAAGGGGTGAAAATTTATATAATGAGTGAAAAAAATTTATATAATAATTGAACTGGGGGAGGGATATAAGCCCAAAATCTATGAAAATATAATAAACATGATCTCATCATATCCCTTTTTGTTTTAATGGTCCTCTTAAACTATCTATCAACTTATGTGTTACAAGATGAATAAAAACACATCTATGTATTGAATAATTATTATGGATTTTAATAAACAATGATGTATACCTATGATCACGATTATATTTAACGCACAATGGAACACCCTGAATAATGGAAACCTTCATTTTATTTATTATGGAGTGTTTTTTGTAAGAATATTCTTCCAGGATACAAAATAAATACTCTATCTTTGTAAGGTTGTTGACTACAAACAATATGAAATTATATTCTTTAGATTTTATAGTGAGTACTATCGTGAAATAAATGGAATTTATATATATATATATACTATTAAACAAAATGGCTACATTGTCTACTAAGTCCTATTTCATTGATCCATGTCTTGTTAACATACAAATCATCGACTTACAGATTAATCAATATCCCCCATTATGTTATCCCACTATAACATTTTAATTAAATATCTATCTATTTTATTGTATTCTATGTGAATATATATATATGATCATTGTGATTCATCTAGAACATCCCTCTGTAGATCATGTTTTAATAGGGACCATTACTAGTATCTAGACCATATGACTATACAATTTACAATGTTATACTCTAAAAAATTTAGTACCTTGTTATATAGAAGCACATAATCATTCGTAGAATTTATGATCATATCCTTAAAAGAGGTTTCTATAGTTTTTTTTAAAAATCAATGTGATGTAAATTTTATTATTCCCATGTACATAATGTTCATATATATCAAGATTAGATCTAATAAAATTCCACATAATAGAGATGGTTGCAAGATCATTCCAACTAAGAACATCTTCTGCATTGTCTAGCATCTCTGGATGATAATAGACATTTGACTCATAATATTTTTTAAACCTTCCCTAGAACATATTTAAATCATTTCCAATGAATACAAACTAAAGGGTAGTAGGAATGGTAATTAAGCCCCACATCTCACAAGATATTGAATATTTCCAAATCATGTACATAAAAATATTTACAACCGATTATATATATATATTATGTTTTTTTATCTCATGGATATAATATTTTTTCAGGGAATTAATGATTCCTTTTTCATCTTTCATGTGTACAACACCTATTGATCCTGACCAATGTCCCTTTCATAGACCAAGGGTTCTATGGTTTGGAAGATAAGTCCAAGTAAAAATGGAATATACTATCATCTTGAATGCTACATAATGTTATTTATAGAAGGCCAACAACAAATAAATATATCAGATAATCCAACCAATAGGTATGATCATCACTGTAATTACAAGGAACATACCAGTTGACATGGTAAGACTCATCAGCAACTTGCATGAAGCTCCAACCATTCAACTGCTTCATCTCCATACTCCATACACTCATACATGTAGAAATGGATTATATTCTCAATGGGACATTGTAAACCACCCTCCATGGGTTAGAAACATAAAATTTATGGTTATTGGGACATATGAGTCATGAGAAGTGGAGAGGTTGTTCATTATTATAAGGTATCTGAGTAAGAAAATCAATATTTCTATAGAATCCCCATCATGGATCATTATTCATTCTCTACTAGTGGGTAATGTTAGTACACACCCATTGATTCACCTATTAATTTTCTCATTCATTCTATAATATAATTAATTTAACTATAAATATATGACACCATTCTAATTTATCATAGTGAGCAGGATTAAAAATCATTTGATGTTTATAACAAATTAATGATTGTTTCCTCCTAATCCAAAATGTTTATATATATATGTCTCAAATTATGTTATATTCCATCAATCAATTTCCACTCTTTTTTATGCATCCAAAATTATATATTTTCTAGTGAACACACGCATCAAAATACTATTATATCCAAACAATATAAAATTTAAAATACGTCATAAATATAATTTTTTTTAAATTTATTCATTTGATAATGGAAAGGGCACTCTTTATACACATTTATTTTGGTGTATATAAGAATATAAAAAATACAGAATAAATAATTTTGTTAATTTAGTTCCTAAATACTATATTAATTATTTCCATAATGATATAAACATATTTAGTTTTTTGAAATTATATCACTATGAACTCATCATGCCCATACCATTTTTAAAAACATTTTTTAGGGTGAACCTCTTTAACAACATTTACATGATACAATCCCAAATGATGATCCACAATAGAGAAGTATTCATGTCCACGTAGCTAATTGAATAAATCATAAATCTATGATAAAGGATACTTGTTCATTATTGAATCCTTATTATTCATGTAGTAATATTTACACCAAACTATGATGCTCTTTGTTTTATAAAGTATTTATTGAGAATAAAATGTTGAAATTTCTTCATATTTATATTATTTTAAAAATATTGTATATATGATGTATTCGATATTTATAAAACTCCATGGATAATATTAATTATGAAACCATCCACATGAATTGGTTAAAGGACATTGAATTCATTGGAAAACCCATTATCATATTACATTATAATTGGAATTTCATCATGGACTATCTTTCCCTTTTATAAAAAAATCATGATTGACGTTGTCATAGGAAACTAATATCCATTTTTAATATGACAATACTAAATTTTATTAATCCTCCTCATTGTACATATATAAAACAGAGATTAATTTTCACTACAATAGGTGATTTATATACCTAGACATTCTATGTTTTATCTATATATGTACATTTGATGAAAACTCAGAATATCATCAAATTATGATAATAGTTTTATCAAAATTCTCACTAGGGATTCTAGTTCAATGGAATGGACATAGGAAGAGTTTTATAGTTGTGATAAAATTATTTCCAAATTTTAAATTTTCACAAACAGATCCACATCCACAGTTGTCACTGGTTTTGAATAGTAAATTTAAACAGGAATAATTTTGACGCATTCATAGAATAATAATCAAAAAATACATTTTCCATCCTTAAATTCATCGATTTTATACATTCCCCAGATTTGCTATCGGGATCCACCACAACAGTTGTGAAGGAATAAGCCTTCCAATGATCTTTTATAAATGTAAGTTATTGTTATAAAAGAACATCTAAGAGATAATATATTTTTCTTATATCAATGTAATATATAGTTGAAACATTTGATAATAGTATGTAGGCTGTCTAGAAAATTCCATTCCTCCATCACATTGGTAACTTCATCAACTTCTTAAACACAAGGTTTGGGTCTTTCCTTCCTCAAAAAAAGCATTTCCTTTTTTCCTTTCTATAAATTTTATGTATTAATTTTCCAATAAATATTACCAGTTGTTTATTGGGATTTATTTCACCAGGATATTACATTAGTGTTCCACTAGAATTAAAATTCATCCACATATACTTATATATAGACACATGAGACCATAAGGTTCCCCTCACCTACATTTTTACCATTGGGGAACATTGTTAAATTTATTTGTAGTTGTTAAATTCTCGAATTCAAAATTATTTTAATAAACTCATATTTATCCCACCAAATATGTAGAGAAGAAAACATTTATGAGTAATGAAAATGATGGTGGTATTGTAACATTCAAGGGATGTTCCCATCATACTCATCAATGGACTATTCATCCTTATAATTTTAGTCGAGGAAATAAAAATCCATGATATATTTCAAAACATAAAATAATATATTAAATTTCCCTTTATAGTGGTTAGTAATGATAATTGGATTAAAAAATTCCATATTCCATTATAGCATCCATAAAGGGGAAAGTATGCCCCCATTATCAATTTTAGGACATCATTTTATTAATTACATACTTGTGAGTTTTATGTAAAGACTTAATTCACATACAGATGATGGTATTTTTGGGATTATTGTTTTATAGAATTATTTCATAACTCATACATAAAAATCTATAAATTATATAGTGGATTCTTATGATTAATATAATTTTTCTCATAATAGAAGTCTTTTTATATAAATAAATTTTAATATTTCTTAAAAGTATTAATGAAATTTAACATGGCTTATTCTATAACATCTCATTACAAATATTTTTGTATTTCTCATCTCTGTCAGTTTCCCTCTTTTCTTGGGAGCCTTTTTGGTATTTCATGGTGTAAATCATTAACCTAAGAATGAAAAAAAATTATGGGTATATATTGGGGTTTGAAATAATGGATATTATGTATAAACTTGTAATGTACTTGTGGGGTTCATCCCAAAATCAAATTAAAATTATTGTTATTTGGAATTTTTTTATACTGTATAAGAAATGCATGCCCTATGATTGGATTATATTTCATGTTATTTATAACATTAAGAGGTTGTGAGTATGATACATAACATAAAATTATTGTATGTTTTGTATCTATTTCAAATAATATTTTATTAAAATTATGTTTTTATAATAATGTGATGAGCACACATGTATGGTATAATGGGGTTCTACACTTCATTAAATATTATTATTGTCCAGATCAACAATATTTTGTTATCCTTTTTAGTATATTTTTTTGGAAAACTATATTATCTTATATGTTAATCACTTTTGGATGTGAAAATACATTCTCCTTTAAAATCTAATTTTTTATAACAAAATACACTTTTAATTTAAAATCCTATATTTTAAAAAATAAAACCCATTAAAAGGAAATAAGTGTATTTATTCTATTAAAATATTAATTCTTAAAAAATAGTTATGTTGGTGGTAAAATTTCAAGATTTTATATACATTAATATAGAAAATTAATTTATTAATATCAAAAGAAACTTAAAAAACTTATAGAAAATATTCCTTATTAAATTTAAAATGAATGAAAATTGTAAATTTTCTTTTTAAAAAACACATGTCTATAATAATATCATTTTGAAAACTTATGCAATGAAGGAAAATAGAGTTACATGAAAAACATTAAAATTTATTTTAATAAAAAATACAGCTCCTTATCAAATTGAAAATATTTTATTTATAAGTTCTATGAATAAATAAATTAAAACATTAATTAAATATAATGAAAAAAGCCAAATTATTCATATAACATGTCAATGTGCCTATAAATATTCGTCATAAAATATTATAGGTAAAAAACATAATTATAGTATTCAATTAATGGAAATTGAGATAATGTCTATGATCTTATGTTTTATACACCATGTCCATTCATTATCATCCTAGATGATAACATTTTGTAAATTAATTACAATATTTTTTAAAATATCATGTATATTGTTTCTTTTATTTCTCAAATTTCCATTCCCTTTAGAAATACTGTATCATATATGTATATGTTGGATTCTTCGATGATATTTAAATTATGTGTTAAAATACTTTTTATATGTTGACGATTGGATTAACTATTATTTCAACATGTAATGAATTATAGTCATGAAAATATTATAATTTTATATATAAATAATATTTTTTAAATCCAATAATGAAATATGATTATGAAATGTGAAAAATTTTATGACCATAGAGTTGATAGTTCGTTCATACACATGAGTAAAATTATTATTTTACATTGATCATTATGGAAAAGTGGTGAGTTTTATTTTATCATAACTTCTTTTAATTATATAATATTTACCAGATTAATTCTTCAAAAGTAATTAAATATATCATTCTTTCGACGTGGTGGTGAAAAAATATATATATTTCCTCATGGAGGCGGCGGTCCAAGCCTTTATGAACAATATTATCATTTTTCAATGTGTGATAGATAATTTTATATTATATATTCATAATTTTTACAATGTTATGTGTACCATTAGGATGTAATTTTTATCACATATAGTCAATAATGTAATCCTTATTTTCATCAATTTATATCATTAGTGGAAAACAAATCACATCATTTCATGATGCGATAGTCCGTCGTACACATGAGCAACATTATACTATCCACGAAAAAATGGAATGTATGAAGTTGTATGTGATATCATAACTCTATATGTCTAAATATAATTAAATAATCATATATATACTTAAAATACATTACTAAAACTTGTTGTGAGAGGTCATGCTGGAAAACGAATGACATATGTTCATGAGGTGGTATTTCACCATACACGTGAATAAAAATTTCATATCCCAATTTATAAAATAGCAGATATATTATTTAGATTATATTAACCTAATAAAATCTTAATATATGATATAAATTTTATTTATTATATAATACTAATTTATGAATATATGTAGGATGTTGAATAAAAAATAATACAAAGATTCTTGGTTATGAACAACACATATGCTTTTGGAATCCCCCTTAGGTATGCACAAAACTCCATCATATTATGGTTTTTAAAAAAAATATGGTATAATGTTAATGGTTAGGGCACTATAAAATATATTAGTGTTAGTATTTTATGATCAAAATGGCAATTATGGTGGGATTAGGAGATGAGATTGAGTTCCCTTTTGTAAGTGAGTTGACTGGCGGAACAATAATTTTTCCAAAGAAAAGGGATTCCATTGATTTTTACATTATTTATGCATAAAAAATAAAATAATATTATTCATTGAACATTATATGGTCATTAATGTCCATAAAATATATTTATACATATTTATATACCATTTTTACAGTTATCATTTCAGTTCCACTTGTGGTAATTTTGTTTCAACATTAAAAGTATGTAAATAATTTTTAATGTTTTAGAAATTCAATAGGGTGAAAATTTGATTTAATTATATTAATAAAGAATTTTTTTTATAATTTTTATTTAATCCACATTACAAAAGTAATTTATCAAATGTGAAAAAAATCAATTGAAAATAATACATGTAGAAAGGATGAATAAGTGTCTTTAAGGATATTATTCTCTAAGAAAAATATTATTTCACTTTAACTATATGAACAATACTAACAATTTAATTAATTTAAAATAATATTTATTGATATATAATATATGGAAATTATTTTATAAATTTCCCATTTGTGAATAATTTTGGTAATTCAAATGGGGATTCATTATTCACATTATAATGATTTTAAAAGATACTTATTTTTTAAATCAAAAAAACATACACTAAAATATAATATATATTTTATTAAAAAGAGATTAATCCAATTTATTAAAAATAAATAAATTATTTCATTAATTTTTAGAATATTATAAAATTAATTTCACTTTTATATAAAATCAATTTATTGAAAATAAACAATTTTTTGTAAAATCATTATTTTTCTTTATTCAGAGAAAACCCCACATTTTCTAAAATACCACAAAATATCACCATATTTTAATATTGATATGATTATTTAAAAATTTAAATAATTTAAATTCCATTAAAATTCAATAATTTATAATTTATTTATTTAAATAAAATATTATATTAAATATTTTTTCTTAAAACAATTTATGTATTCATTTAAACATTAATTAATATATTTACAATTAATATTAAAATATTATTAATCATTAACATTATTAATATAAAAATAATGATAATGTCATATAATTACCCCTTTTCTAAATTTCGTCCTTAGATATTTATTCACTCATTAAAAGTGACAACATCATTCTCTTATAGCCATTTTGGACTCCCATGTTTCCACTTCAACCATATGGTAGTTTTATAAAACCAAAAACATGTGGATCATGATGTTATAAAACACACTATATTTATAATAATGAATATTAAATTAATGTTCCCCATATGAAATGTTGGCATACAACTATTTTACATACAGGCTGTAATAATGAGATGTATCAGAAAATATTTCCTTCACACTGAGAGGGGAACAACATTGGGTTCTTGGAATAAAATCAGTAGAAACGTCACTAGGATTTTAATTTATCCTTGTTTTTATAATTTCCTACATACCAATGAACAAAATAAATACAAATCCCTTTTTCATGAAAGTGAATACTTATTTTACATGGAAAAACACTGATAAATAAATGATCCCGCATCACAAAAGATTGATGGTTGTGATGGTTATCTCCATCATGTTCTGTCCTTCTATGATATGTGATTATATGATATTGATTTTAATAATCATTTTCAAAAATTTACACTACTGAATATATTTCTAGATACATATTTTACCCTACATCATCACCAAATATTTATGCCTGACCCCACATTCAATATAATGCCTCCAATGGTGCCATATGTTTTTTATATTGAAAATAATTGTTATAATAAATCTGAACCAAAAAATTATATAAATCCTAAATTGCATCCTAGACAATTGAAAAAGGATGAATCATATCACTCACGGGTTTAATCATCTACATTGGCTAACTATTGGATTGATGATCATAATATTTACTGCAATTTATTTCAGAACCCAAATTATATGATTCCATTACAAAAATTTACTATGAACCCCAGATCACTATCGAATACAATGGAGAGGGGTATAATATGTTACAAACATATTTTATTTACATAAATGCTATAATTATTATATAAATACAATGTATATATACTTTGATATAAATATTCATAATTATTTTATATATCAACAATATCACAAGTTGCATTTTTAAGTCATGATTTCTATGAAATACAACCAAAAAATCCTTTGATATATTTCTTAATTTCAACTCTTGCACTAGATAATTGTGAACCATTTTCCTAAATTATTTAAATTCTTATTTAACCTGCTGAAAATTGGATCATTTCATATTAAAGTCTACAATATTTCATCTAAGTTCATTACACCTAGTAATACTTAATATAGTTTGGGTATATCATAGTACAGTGTTTATGAAGGGAAAATAGAGAACTATGAGCTTCACTCGAAAACTATGTTAATAATTAAGAATAAAAAGTCATGCATAATTTTCTTAAAAACCATAATACACCACATTTATAAATATTCTACCTAGTAAAATTTCCCCACACAATAGATTCTACATTTTCCTATAATGAATCATTCCATTTTTGAGCAGTCTCATTTTTTCCTAGAAGATGCTGCTATACAGACACCTACAATAGAATAGAGGATTTCCCGACTTCATATAACATCAAGGAAATAAGTAATAAAATTATTAAGAAATTAATCAAACAGAAATGTTTCATGGTTATTGTAGAATATTGTTTTGTCATAAGAAAGCAACCACATTTTTATCATTTCCAAATCAGTAATGAATAGGTTAATCATAATATTTTATCATACCCAACCACATTTTATGTATCTAGTACAATCATTTTTGAGTTAATATGTACCTTGAAATTTTATGATCATCTTATATATCACACTTTATTCCATAAAAAAGAGTCCTAAATATATTTAATAATAACCCACAGTAGCTCATTATAGATCATGTGTACCTCAATTTAACCCTTGATAGTTCAACTAATATAAGTTTGATAAATTACCATATCATTCTGTATTTGAAAGCGACCTATTCTATTCAATTAATAAAAAAATTATAAGAACAATTGATTTTTTTTTAAATAGACGTAAAAATGTAGATAATTATCAATTCTTCTAATGATTTTCAATACAATACAATGACATTATTTTTTCTAAAGTAATTTAACACCATATAGAGTTAACATAGTCTTTTCAACGGATGATCGAGAAATTTTTTACACAAACCACCTATAGTAAACAAGTAATGAATCAAAACTATGAATCTATATGGTATTTTTGGTCTTATCCAAACATTAAGAAATTTTATCATCATGGTCATCAATAATTCAATATTTATGAATGGGTTTTCCATGTATATAAATATTTCTCTACAAAAACTACCACATTATAATTTTACCATGTAGATCTTTTCATCTATCGATTTTAAAACAATACATATTTTCCAATCATGTTCTTGTTATCAATTATAATAAAACAATATGTCATCATTAAACCAAATAACAAAATTATCCAAGAAACAATGGAAATCTATATTAACAAGGTTCATGAATAAATCATGTTCATTGGCAAAACAAAAAGCAATAATTATTAAACCCAAACTAATAAATCCTTTACAAAATTTTTTCTCTAGAATTTCAACTTCCAGGACCATCAATTGATCGTAACCAGACCTCATATCATTATATAAAAAATATTGAGGTCTATGGATCCTATCAAAAAAAATCATTGACATGTTCTGACATATACATTTTAATAATAGTAATGGTATTCAATGATTTAAAATTAATGAAAATAATCAGTGATCCCTCACAAATTTTAACAGAAAAAATGGAGAACTCCCGGGAGATGTGATATATCAATTGAATCCATTATATCATAACACCTTTAGTTACTAATTAAATTTTAAATATTCTACTTTCTCAATTGCATATGGGTATTTATTAAAACAATTATGGATAATGTTACGATTAATTGCAATATCCAGATCAAGAATTACTATAAGAAAATCATTTAGAAATTGATCATTGTATTTTTTGAGTACATTATCATAGATTATTGGAGCAACTAATTTATTTTCAATAACATGAGAAATATTACATTCACATACATCATAGATCAATTTAATACCTTCTTAATATTATAACAATGCTATTAAATAGTTTAATATGACATTATTTGATCTTCAATATAAATTAGTAAGATACAAAATCCAATTAATACCCAATGTGATTTAAAAATCAATTATTTGTAGTTCAATAGTATTTTAATGAAGGAAAATAAAACTAATGAATATATGATGATTCCATTAAATATTAAATTATTTAATACATTCAAATTTTCTTTTTAAAAAATAAAATATATCTCAGATTTTTTAATAATTTTCATCAAATTACATTAATATTTATTTTATGTAAATAATTACAGTGATCTAGAGTCTAATAGGGTATTGGAATTGTTTGATTAAAAAATTAACATACATTTAACCACTTCATTAGTTAGAACAAAATCATCCAAAGTAGTAGCAACTAATTTTTCAACACCCTGTTACATCATATCATGATGATTTCTAGCTTCAGTTAATAACATGTAGAACACATTAGAATAATGATATCAATAAAAAATCATAAAAATATCACCATTGGATGGAAACGGGCCACCCCATTCATGGATTCATAATAATTATTCTCCTTACAATCACGATTAATTTTAACAAATATCATCATCGGTAACATACCCATAATTTCATAAGACATTATCCTTGGTAATTTTTACCTCACTTTCTAGGTAACGTAAAATTCATTTTCATACCTCCCTATATCATTGTTATATTCTTACCCATCTCCTTCCATTAGGATCACCTCTCATATTTATCATAAAAAAGTAAAAAACTCTAAAAAAACATCCACTCAACTTTTTCTACATAACCAACTACATTCTCATAGACATTAAATTCAAATTAAAACATACTTATTCGTATATGTTTTTTAATCCAACCTAAAATACATTAATTTTACTATTAATTTCGCAAAAAACATCTATTATATGCCTCAACAATATTGTAATATTTGGTTCAGACAATCCCACAAAACAATTATATTTTTTCCCAATACAATGAATTTTTTTAGACCCAGAGTTGAACAACCATATGGAAATATTTCTCAAGGAAATGATCATTACACATTTTAAATTCAATGGAATGAAATTATCTATCTATAGTATTTTTAAACAATTACCATCATCAATGATATTAACCATCAAAATGATAAATGGAATTAGTTCCCTTTTGATGTTTTATACATCTCATTACATAAAATGTAAATTTCATAGCACTAAAGAATCCATTTTCAACCAAAAGGTGACATTATCCACTTTATGAAGGGGGATGTTTCTTTATGAAATACCCCACAATTGGAATTATGTTTCATGGTAAATAACATTCCCTTGTAGCTTTGATAGTACAATAATATAATGCTTTTTGAATGATTGATCACAGCAAAGAACTGTTCAAATCCAATTCGATATATATTAAGACTCTAATTTGGAAATAAATACTCATCTTAGAGATGTCACACTAAAACATATATATTTTTTCATTGAAAACCCAATATCATGAGATAGTTTTAAATGAATAAAAATTGTAATATTAAAGTACACTATTAATTCAACTTAACTATAATGTAATATATAACCACTGAATAATATTAATGTAATCATAACCTCTAAAACTAACAAATATATCCTTTAATGACCAGTATATGGATATTTACATAATAATTACATAATATTCACTTTGACATTATTAATTAATTCACTTACAATTGTGTATCAATTCAGTTTTAGAGATTTATAGAATTATGTACTAAATTGTACATCAAAATAGATATATTAATAATTTTATACTTATGATTAGTTTCAATTTTATTATAATATAATAATTTTAAAATAATTCATTATTTAATGTCATAAAAATTCATGAGAAAAAATTAACTTATCATATTCCTTTCATTTACACATCATTAAAACTAATTAATAACAATGTAAATTTTTTCATATACACGCAATGAATAGTTGGAGACCATAAATTAATAAGTCCATTAATATAATAAAAAACATTACTAAACAAGAATTTTTTTTACAAATTGTATATTTTTCCTAGAAATTGAATACCAATTCCTAAATAAATATTATAATCATTCCATTTAATATCAAAAAATTTCAATTAGAACTTATTACAAAACATAGATAACTCATATAACTTCCTTGGGTTAGGATCTCATAGAACACTTACTAAATACCAATAGAACACTTATTAATTAGAATAACCATATGAACATAGAAAAATAATCCAATAGACAACATACTCATTACCAATGCAATGAATCAATATCTATGTGAAATAAAAATATAAGCAACTATTTGATCACCGATTAGCTATAATGGGGCCCAACACCTCATAAAAAATTTACATTGATCATATCATTAGAAAATTATTAAATGATTTCAATTTTTTATTATTAATCAGTTTGAATGATATTTTATCCCCCCACATGAATATATATTTTATATATTAAAATTTTCATTGGGTTTAAAAAATCATTTTCAATACAAAAAATACATTTTATTTTTCAATACAAAAAAGACATTTTATTTTTCAATCAATTTGCACAAATATATTATAATCAGGTAGATAAGGTTTTATATAAATAATAAATGATATCTGGTAATTGAATCCAAGCTTCAAATAATTTGTTTTATGTCTTCATATGTCACTGAATTCATATTGGAAAAAATTAAACATTCAATATTTCATTTGTATTGAATGTAAAACATTCTATACAATTTTAAATATTTTAAAAAAGCGTATGAAAAAATTTATCGCTATATGAGTCTCTTGTACATAATAAAATAATTTTGAATAATGTTTATGGAAAAAAATTTAGTAATATGGGAAACATGAAGATATTTTTTTATGGGAATGACTAATATAACATCGGAAATATTTTAATCATAATACTAATTAAACATTAAAAATTAAAAAACATTCAATACTATGTGAATAGATAAATAAAATATATAACATTTTAAATGGGCGATATATAAACATTGTAAAAGTATATTGGGGAATAAAATTTAAATATGATTCAATAAAAAATAATTGAGATGAATTCCCCTATAGTGAGATATATCCATCACATTTGTTATTTATCTTCACAAATAAAAAATCAATGTTTATTATTCACATGCATATAAAAATTTTTAAGTTTTATTAATCATTTTACATAATATATTACCATTAAATATACAACTTTTTGGTTGGTGTAAGAAAATAAGGACTTTGGTGAATTGAGTTCGAATAAAAATTTATGTCTAAAATGTCTTTATAGATTTCGCAATTTAAAATCAAATACTAGAAAACTAACCAAAGTTGAAAATTTATGATATATTTTATCATTTGAAATATTTATCAATGATTTTTATGTTCTATGTTACTATATTATGAATTTCTATATAAACTTTTGAAAACCAAATTCTATATAAAAATCTAATACAAACAGTATAAATGATTAACTATCAGAGTGAATTGAAGTTCCCTGGATTGAATGAACGAAAAAATTTAAGGAATATATAAAATGAAAATGCATAGTGGATTTTAAAAAAATTGGATCACTCTCAATAATAGTCTTAGTCCTATCCAAATGGTGATATTCATCCTCCAAGAAATTTATAAAAATAAAAAAATCCACTTTCTAGATCAGGGTACATAACTGTATAAAAACTGTCTAGGTCTATAGACCTCTTATATTGTATTTGTGGGAGTAAAAAATATTCAGACATTCCACATAGAGACTTAATCCACAATTATTTGTGGGAGTGTAAGTTGTAAAAAAGTGTGTTGGTGAAGATATATATATGTATCATTTAGTTTATCATAAGAGTTAGTGTGTTTTAATAAATTTGATACACACACTACTCAAAAATGTAAATAATGTACACATACAGAACAATAAAATGAGAGATCTATTTAGAATACTCTATGTGATGTGTTATACAGCTTCTAGATGTCATAAGGATTTTATATGTGATGTTGGAGTTGACTTCCATAAATATACATCAAAATAGAGTGTCATTTTCTTCTTCTGTATTTTTTTGTAGGATGGTACATGTTTCCTCGATGTATTCTTCTATTCTATGTTTGGTGTTCCAAATTTTCATGGGATTTTGGTACTCAGTAATTTAATTTTCTATGAAAAGTAGGAACTTCTTTTTTTTTCTATAAGGTATTTAAGGTCTCTTTTTCACTTTTATATATTTTTTTATATATCTTATTGATCAGGTATGCGCATTTTACATGTCATCCCACATGAAAAATTTTATTGATCATGTGTTGGTACCTCGTACCTCTTAATGTCCTCTGAAAATGTCTGTAATGCTGTCTGGAAATAATTATTAATAAAATCAATAGTATTAAATAAATAAATACTTTTATTTGTAATAAGATTGAATTTAAGATGCATATTTATAGTGTCTTAGTCTATCGACATCTTAAATTGTCTGTGTCACAGTCTATCGATGTTTCCTACATTTGGTTACAAATGTTTTCCATGACTCATGTTATTTGTATAGTGGTCTATTGGCAGACAATTCTATCAGTTGATCAAACTTGCATCTGTATACTAGGATCATTCAGTCGAGCTGTCAGTTGGTGATGTGTCAGTACATATTGCATCGGTAGGTCATGCATCTGTAGGTCAAGATATTGGTAGGTGATGCATCAGTAACTCACCTATCAGTAGCTTATACATAGATATGTTCTCAATTGTTCTATCAGTCAATTTCTCAATTGGTAACTCGATGACTCAACTATCAGTAGGATAGGTATGAGTGACCTATACTTAGCCAAAATTTTCTAACCTGACTAATGCAGTAACTCACTAACTAAATAGATCATTGTTTTTTTTAATAATAATTAATCATAATTTAAATTTATGAATCATGATAAAAAAATATTAACCAGATTAAACATAATGTAATGCGAATCATAAATAATCAGGATCAATGAGCCGGATTTTTTAGCATTAAAACTAGTGGAGGACAATAAACTCCCAATTTTAGATGATCAAAAATCATGGAATTATATTCTATAATAATTAATTTATGATTATATATGTAATGTCAGATTACCATATCACATATTTCTTAATAGAGAAATCTATCATAAAATATGGAATTTTTATTTCAATCCCAAATAAATTTATTTATCTCATATTCATCTTTCAATTGAAGCTAATTTTCAGAGTTAATTTAATGTTACAATTTACCTCACCCTGAGATGTGTGCCAAAAAAATTCACCCACTTTTAATATTATCAACTAGGAAATAAAGATTGAAACAATGAATAAAAAATATGATGAAAAGATATCCCTATCAATGAACAAATTAGAATAATATCACACATGATTAAAAAATTTCAAAAAAGGTATTGTTCAACGAGTGATCCATATACATTTTGGTCACATTATATTCAACCAATTACATATCATATGTAAAAGACAAGTAGGTTGTATTATTTTGTGGAGAGGTAGTAGTATAGAAGGCATAGTGTGGGTACATAAGTATGGAAGAGGAAGTCATTGAAAAAACTGATCTGGGATCAGGAAAGAAGAGGATGTAAGGCCTATAAGTTCTAGATGGATGACATGAAATTTTTTGATAAGATACATTGTAGGGGTGATTTTATATGGGGATGATAAATAAGTAAAAGGATTCATGACAGTTCTGAGGGGAGTAGATATAGGGGCAACGGTGACACTGCTGCGATGTTGTACACAGGTGCACAATAGATTGCTGAAGTCCTTGATAATCTCACCACTATAATTCATAGGCTTTTCAAAATCATGTGTATTTACCATAAATTTCTAAATCATTGGAGTAAATTATGTATGGTTATTGCCAAGATCCTTGAAGGTTTTAGTGGAAATAGGTAGCCTTAAATTATCCACCAAATACATGAAATTTCTAGTTATCTAATTCTTCATGTATATATACTTAAAATAGAAGTCTATCCACTTTTTTATTTCAACCAGAATAGTTGTTGTGTATCTTGGGAATAATAACATCATGTCACACACATGGTCAATGTTCTTCCGAGTCTTACTAAAGATCTCATGATTAGTGCCACCCATCATAGCCTAATGTTCCTCTCAAATCACAGATCTAATCATCTCAAAATCTAGAGAATGAATAACAAGTGCAACTGACATGGAGGAACCTAGAACTTCAAGTTGAATATCTAATATACACTGGTTCACATCAGTACTAGGGTACTGAGGCTTATATGTATCACTCCTAGAAGGTTCATCCTTACTTTTTTTCACCAATTTATCTAAGGATGTAAAACTATCAAATCTGAGACTCTTTATTTCGACATCATAGGAGTCATATCATTTCATATTTTCAGATTGTCGGTGTTAATTTCTTCCAACATTGAGATCAACCAAGGCTCAACCTGAGAAACTAGCCATCATTTGACCATATCTGAATGTTTTTTCTCAGTGAGTTGGAACTAATTTAGGTGGATGTAAAGAGTAATATAAGACTGCATCCTAAAATTCTTCCCTAAAAGCATCTTGATATGTTTTTTTGGACATATTCAATATATTCTCAAGTATCCATAGGATTGGATATAGGTATGGGAGAAGCTCACAAATCCTCTGAATTAGGATTCTCCGAACCAAATGTCACATTTCTTGGATCTCTCCTCTATATAGACACAACAATTTCATCCAAAAATGAATGTACACAAAAATTTTCCCCTTTATCATGCCTCTTCCCCTCAGGAGATGCCCAAATTCTAGAATAGACTAACATCATTACTAGAGTCACTGATATATACCATGTAGCATGAATATAAACATGAACATGAAAATCAAGAGCAATTTCATCAAACACATTTGAATTAAGGGATTAATGGAAATGTTGAACTAGTTCCAGTCTATGTTCAACCATAGGAGTATCAACATGTCATTAATGCAGAGCATAGTCCAATGTGCGATTAATAGGTTCATCATCAAGACCTTGATCATAACCAGGATGATCCGATTCACTGTCGGATCAATCAACTCCTCTATATTCCCATTCACTTGTATCATCCTCTTCATATTTTTATTCCTCATATCTATCACCATCATCTTTTTTTATTCTTATTCTCTGCAATTTTTTTCTTTTTATCCATTTAATTCCTCATCACTATTAGATATTCATTCATTCTCTGCATACTGTGATCCATCAGTATAATCACTATCATCATCATCTATAATAGTTTTTAGAGCTAGAGGTCTAGTTGGATATGGAAAACCACATGCCATCCTCTTTATACTTTTAGTAATTTTAGGATCACCCCAATTATCTATGGGTGATTCAATTACTTTATCTCCCTTGGATACATCATAATCATCAGAGTAGACACCGAATTCATATTGAACTATACTAAGGTCTACTGTATTACATGGCCTCTAGGGATGCTCAAAAACATTAAAATATTCATACAACTTATCATTATCCTCAACTGACATCATATTCAGTGGTTCCAATTAATTATCATCATCCTATGGATAACCTTGTTTTCACAGAAACAATCACAAGCTGAAATTTTTTCTTCACCTTCAATCAACAACCCATTAGCATTCAACAAAGCAGTGATTATCCTTGGATAAATAAATGTATTTGTCTTATTGTACGTTTTGACCATTTAACTAATATGAACCATCAAATATCCGCCTAAATAAATCTTAAAAAATTAATCAATATATTAAAAAAATAAACATCCTAGTACATGAGTGATAAAAATTCCCCATTCTTAGGACACAATTGTTGCAAAATGAATTTGAATAAGAGCATGCACTCACCTTCATGCTCTAGATAAATAGGCCTTCTATGACCTCCATTTATAGTAATCACAAACAATTCTTTCTCAAAACTGAAAATGTCACTATTTGTAGGCACACTTCACTAATGATCATAAAACACAACCTCTTTGTGTTCCATCGAGAATTATGCCAAATCCTTTGAAGAATAAGAGATTATTTTTTCTTCTATCATATACTTTTCCCAAATCATTTCTGATCCATCATGACAAAAATTTTCATACTAGTAGATGTCATGAACCTGCCTCAGATAGAAATGTCATTCATTATCGGAGAACGACCCCAAACATCCTTGAGCGTGCAACACATTCTATAGAAGATGCGTAATAGATAGAACTGATTTAGAGTGCATTTCCTTCTCTAGTGTCATGATTTTGTTCTCTAGTTCTGGATGACTAGGATTAGGATTTGGTTGGATAGCGTCAATTCATGGATTCTTGGATGGATGTGACTCATCCTCATCTCCTTCTAGGAAACTCTTTTCGTGATCAATTGAGATATGTTCAATGGTTTTGGTTCATGAGACAATGGTAGAATCTCAAATAATAAGGGTTTGAGGGTAAGAATATGGGATTACGAGTATGAAGGTAAATATAGTATTGGCTAGAACCTTATTTTATCTCATAAGGATTCTAAAACATAAAATTTGTAATTCATGTTAAAATAATATAAATAATAATAATATAGTTCCATTTAAAATTCAACATAGGGAAATAGTTTAATATCGGTTGGTAAGACACATCGATGTGTCTTTTTGGTGAGCCACCATTAGTAGGTCACATTTGTGAGACCTTAGTTGTAGGAATTATTGGTGATTCAGGAATAATAAGTCTTCCTAAATTGTTCATCTCTAACTCATGCCTATTGTAACTCATCTTCTTATAACTAAGAGGCTTAGTAAAAATATCATCATTCTCATGTTCTGTACCAATGAATTCAAGAGTTATATTTCCATTTTGATAATGATATCTTAAAATTTGATGTCTCTAATCAATATGTTTTGTTCTAGAGAGACAAAATGGATACATTGAATATTTAATAGCACTTGAATTTTCATTGTTTATATAGATATTCCTAAACTGATATCAATAATCATGTAATGTGTGTATCATCCAAAAAATCTCATCACAAAAACTACTAGCTACTATGTATTCAGCTATAGTATTATATAATGAAAAAAATATTTAATTTTACAACACTATGATTCTAGACACTTTACCAAGAAGAAACATGTTCTAGAGGTGATTTTTTTATCTATCAAAAATACACTATAATCAGCATCAATCTAACAAACTATGTCATGTAATTGTCCTCCAGGATATAATATAACTATGTTCATAATAATTTTTATATCTTAGAAAATAAATTTAATAGCATGAAGATGTGACACTTTAATAATTTCAAAAAAATAACACACATACACATACTAAAACAATATCGAGATGACTTGTAGTTATGTAAATAAGACATCAAATCTTACCCCTTTAATTGGTTTAATAAAAATATTATTCCAGTTTCATAAAAATACAATTTAGATGTAGAACTCATTGGAATATCACTATATTTTCTGTTATTCAAGAAAAAACATTTTAAAATATCATTATAATATTTTCATTGATTTTAAATAATAAATTTTTTATTTTGAAAAACCTGAAATTGAAGAATGAATTTGTTATCACCCATTAGGATCATGTCAAATTAATTTTTCAACTTTTTTTAAAAATAAATCCATAAAGTGTGTTTTAATATACAATGATAATTACAACAACGTATATTTGACTAATTAAAACATATTAAGAAGTTATTTTTATGAAATTATTAGGGTCATCGATCCATTTTATAAAAAATTGAGATATTGGAAAAGTGCACAGCCTGTCATAATTGGATCCTGGAGCCTATTTTAAAACATAAGTTTTTAATTAAAAAATGATATAGAAATTGATAATTTTTAAAATAGGGCAGTTGTATAAATAAAATACTCAAATATATAACTATTTAGTAATTCACTGGTAACTTTCATCTGATATGGTTTTAATTTTAGATGTGTTCCAAAACCGATAAGTATTATAATTGAATCAAGTCAAAGAACATGTGAAAAGGTGTCTTTATCGCTTATTCCTTCTTCTTAACTATAACATCTTTCAACTTGTCTTTCCCCATTACTTAATATATTTATAGTTTCATCTAATATGATTCAAATCCCCCACATAGTGCATATTGTCCTGGTGTCTTTGGGTCTATCAACAAGATTCAAAACATTGTTTCTTTCAAATTGATTCTCTTATTCTTGAATCCCTATCACCCAAAATTCATTATTGAGAGCATCATTGATGTATTTAGTTTTGTGATTTGAAAAAAAGTCATTATGTTTAAATTTGTTCCTTTTAGAAGGACTAGTCAGTGTATCCTTATATATGTCTCCAAATAAATATTCTATGGGATGGTTCTTATTGGTTTTAACATATCTAGAAAATGAGGGATAGTTTTTTAAGTTCTTTTATATGTTTTCATTCATAATGATCATAATATAGAAATTTTCCCGAACTGGAGGATATTTCTGTTTTCATAATATTAGATTCATAAGGTGTAGAATTCATGTCATTTTTTGACAAATTTCCCTCAATATTTTCTAGGGAGGTCATAGGTTATGTGGATAGGTTTCACCAAATATGGCATAAAAATATTCTTCTGCACAATTTTTATTCATATTAGTGTCCCTATGGGATTTTATTGATGTTCAATAGGATTGAATATATCCTTCATTACAGATATAAGGAAATTTGTTAAGATTCCATTTTTTATTAAGAATAATGATTTATCAACTGAAATCATTAAGGTAATTTATTTTATCTTTCATATTTTATGAAAAATCATAAAATAATTTATTATTTATCGGTATAATTAAAATAGTATTTATTATTTAACAAGTTGTATTCATAGCTTCAACCCACATATAAATAGGTAAATCATATTCATTAATAATATTTTTGGTTTATTTCTTGTAAGGATCTATTTCTCCATTTTAAAACTATATTTTGTTGGAAGAGTCCAATGAGTAGAGAAGATATAACAATAACCAATTTTTGAGAAAAATGTTTCAAATTATTTATTTTCAATGTTAAGGCCAAGATCGCTTCTTAAATATTTAATTCTAAGTCAATATAGGTTTTTATAGATCTACCATTCATGGTGATGTAAGAACACGCTTCACCCTTGTGAGATTAAATGTAAGTCCTTGTATATATAGAAAATGCATCTACTAGAAAAAATACACTGTGATTACCATATAGACAAGAAACTTAAGAAGGTATAACATAATCAATGTGATCACACTCATGTTGTTGAGAAGCTGAATATTCTTTATTTGGTTTGAAATTTATTTTATGTTGTTCTCGCTATTGAAAACGATTACGATCATTATCATTTGGAAACTCATGTTCAAGTATATCCTAGATTAGACCTTTTCTAGAATGCTTTCTAAGGGAGTGAATATTACAGTGTCATAATCACTTAATCTAGAGCTATAAATCATTTTTAAAATAAAGTAATCAATAATCATTTTGAGAAACCAAAGAATTTAAATTTACAATATAAATATTTTGTTTTAAAAAATAAGTGAATACTAAAACATTCATAGAATATAAAACATTACAAGAAACATTTTTAAATTTAACATGGAATACATCATATCATATTATATAGATTCTATAAGGATTATACGTATGACCATCAAGAAAAATAACATTATAAATTAATATTTAATGAGTGTTACATGTTTTTCCATTGATAATAAATTTTCCTCTTCTATTTTCACCATAGGTGGCATTCCCATCATTAATCATTATAAGATTTTAGAATATCAAATAGTCCCTTATCATATTTATTGAACACGTAATGTCTATGTACCTGATTCTCTTACAAGGACACATCCAACTACTATTATAAATAAACAATTCAAACCATAAAATATTTTAAAATCCATAATTTCTTGTGGACTATAATAATAGTAATTAATTATTTGGGAACCAAACTTATCTTCACGTGTATCTTATAAAAAGCATTTAGGGTATTATAAATATATAATATATTGTGTCTATAAAAATAGAGACTGTAAATGATTTTCATATGATGAACGTTACAACATATTTTTCAAATATGAAAACAAAACTAAATTCTATATATTTTGATACAAAATTTCATTATTCTATGTTAATTTCCAATACTGGTATTATATTTTAGGTCACAATGTCTTCCCAGAAAGTAAAGTATATAATCATTACAATACGTTAAATTGCCAATATCCTCCTTTAATTGTTTATTAGATAGTTTGAGTTCATTATTCTCATGGTGTATTTGATCATTAATCCCCTTATCATTAGTATGTTCATATTTAATAAACATAGTATGAACATATTCTTATTAATAGATTTATATTTTTCCAGTATTTTATTGTTTTTATCCTCATGAATTTTAACATATTCATACACTTTTACAATTTTCATATCATTAAAATATGACTCGTCTCCAAAATAAAAAGATTTAGGTGTAAGAGATTCCAGAGATACCTGAGACACATTTTTCATGGAAAACATACTACCTTTTTCATCCTTCTCATCATGTGAAGATTTAAATTCACTGGAGATATCCTCATAGGCACTCAAGGTGGACTTCATCACGTTTTTTTTTATTTTTCATATTTTTGCTCATATTTTTTTTGATCCCAATCAAAAGAATATTATATTTAAAATTTTTTTTCCTCTTATAATCAAAGTATACTTTTTCATAAGTATTTTCAATTCACTTTTTGTCCTTTTTTAGTTTCCTTTTTCTTCATAATACCCTTTAATTCTATGTTTTATAAAAAACTTCTTTCTTCTGTAAAATTTCTTAAATATACGGAATGACTAGGCCTTTTTTATCATCGCTAACACCTAGTGAATCTTTCTTGTAGGAAATTTCCACAAGAACTTTCACATTTTCATTTTTTTGGAGTAAGTGGTTTTGAAACACATTGAATTTCCATTTGGTTTATCATATTATTATCTGTTTAAAATAAATTCTTTATCATAAATCATAATATTTCATGTTAACTCATTTAATAGTAGAGTGTTGATGTCACATGATTCTATTGTTGATACTGATGTTTCTCTCCACCTTATTGGTAAATATCAGATAATTTTCATTACTTTTTACATGGATTTTATTTCCATTCCAAAAGGGACCATCATAATTTAAATTACATTGAAACTATGATACAATTACTAGATAAGTTCACTTATTTTCATTTTAATGTTATCATATTTAATGGTATTTGTATTAAGTCTTATTTAATTGAAATTAGTGGTTCCTTCATGTGAAATAACTAGTTTATCACAAATTTCAAATGTTATTTTCTTGCAAAAATCCAATTAAATAAATTATCCCATAAATAGTTGTTTAAGGAATTTATATACATTTATTTATTGTTAACGGCTTCTATAGTGGTGTCATCCCACATGTTCCTAGTATTAGTAAAATTTTTATATTCATCTACAATCAGCGGTGACAAAAATGTGTTCAAAACATCACTATTTTTCTCGTTAGATATATTTAACCGAAGTGTAAAGCTGGAAAAATTGGTTTATCATGTCGGTCATAAATTAACCGATGTGTTAAATAGACGTGATTCGATTTTTTACAGCATTATATAATAACCTATGTAAAAATACTGACATAGATTTATCACTTTGGTATATTTCTAACTGACATGACGGATAGAATTAGGGTGTTTTATCACGTTGGATATTTTATAACCGACGTGATAAATCAAATCATTGCTATTTATCACATCATTTATAAAATAACTGACATGATAAAACAACATCTATCATGTTGGTTATAAAATAAATGACATTATAATGGATATTCTACCATGGTTATTAATTAACCGACCATATAATCATAAAAAATTATTAATGCACATCAGTTATTAAATAATGAACGTGATAAGGAATTTAAATGATTTATTTTGCTTTATATTTTGTCATTTAGTTTTCTTTGATCATGCGACATGCCACTCATCCCTCTCATTAGGAATGTCGAGATATGTTTCTTCATATTCATGCCCTCCAACAATATTTTTCTAACATCATTCCTCATGATTATTATCACTATATATTTTAGGATGACTCTCAACACTCAAGTAAACCTCACACACATTTGTTACATTTAATATATTTCGTGATTCCATAAACATATTTTTTGAGATGTTATTTTTTTATCGTTGTTATTGTTGTCAAGGTAAGTGTCATAGTGTTCTTTTATAACATATTAAATTATTTTCTCATAAAATAAACCATGGGAGTGATATGATGCGAGTTCTTTGATTTGTTTACCATGTATGTATGCGTATACTTTCCTGTGTGTGTGTGGGGGGGGTCGGGGTGTCCACGGTGGTGGTGGTGGTATGTAGGGGCTGGGGGGTTTCTTGGGTGTGGGATGCTTTACAAGGGGGTGGTGGTGTATAGGGGGTGTCCAAGTGGGTGGGTGGTGTCTAGGTGAAAGGGGGATTTCCAAGGGTGTAGAGGTCGTCCAGGGAGTGGGGTGGTGTTCTTTGGGTTGTGGGGGCTTTCCAAGGGTCTAGGGGTGTCCATGGGGTGGGGGAGTCCGTGGTGGTGGGGGTGGGGGTGTCCAAGGTGTAGGGGTGTCCATGGGGTGGGGGGCTATCTAGTGGGTGGGGTGTTTAGGAGGTTGGGGGTTGTCTAAGGGGGTGGGGGTGTCCTGGGGTGTCCAAGTGGTGTCCAGGGTGGCTACGGGCTGTCCAAGGGGGTAGGGGTGTCTAGGGGTCAGGGGTGGTGTCCAGTGGGTGAAGGGATGTCCATGTGGGTATGTGGTTTCCTAGGGGTTGGGGGAGTCTAGAGGGATGATACTTTCTAGGGGGATGGAGTGGGGGTAGTCCATGGGGGTGGGAGTGTCTATGGGGTGGGGATTCTCCAGGGGGTGGGGGGATATCCTCGGGATGGGGGTGTCTACGGGTGGGGGGTTGTCCAAGGTGGTGGGGCATCCAAGGGGTGGGTGTGAAATCTAAGGTGTGAGGGGGGTTTCTAAGGGGGTAGGGGTTTCTATGGGTGGGGTGGTATCTAGATGGGAGTGGTGGTTGTCCAAGGGAGTTGGCGGATGTCTATGGGGTGGGGGTCCAGGGGGGATTTCCAGGGGTGGGGGGATTTCATAGGGTGTGGGGGTCTCTAAATGTTGTCCATGGGTTTAGGGGTGCATTCCATGTGTGAGGGGGATTTCCAAGGGGGTAGGGGTGTCCAGGGGGTGGTGGTGGTGTCTAGGGTACTGAGGGGGTTGTTAAATGGTGTAGGTGTGTCCAGGGGATGGGGGTGTTCGACAGGGGGGTGTCCAGGGCATAGTGGGGGTTGTCCATGGGGGTGGGGTGTCCAGGGGGTAGGGGTGTCCCAGGGTAGGGGAAAGTCCGAGGGGGTGGCATGTCGATGGGGAGGTGATTTGTAAGTGTGTTGGGGTGTCAAGGAGGTGTCCACGTCAGTAGGGGTTGGTGTGCAGAGGGTAAAGGGGGCTATCCAAGGGGGTAGAAGTTTCCAGGGGTGGTGGTGGTGTCGAGGGGGTGAGGGGGTTTTCCAATGGGGTAGGGATGTCCAAGGGTGTTGGGGGTGGTTTCCAGGGGTTTAGGGGGCAGTCGAAGGGGTTAGGGGTGTCCGAGGGAGGGGATCTAGTAAGTGGGGTTACAGTTGGGCTTTCCAAGGGCTTGTGGGGCCTTTTCATGGGGGTGGGGGCATTCTAGGGAGTGATGGTGTTTAGGGTGTGGGGATCTATCCAAGGAGGTGGGGGTGTCTATGTGTGTCCATGGGAGTTGTGGTGGTGTCTAGGGGTTAGGAGGCTTTCCAATGGGGTAGGGGTGTCCAGTGGGTGGGGGTTTCTAGGGGTTAGGGGGTTGTCCATGGTGGTAGGGGTGACCAGGGGGTTGGGTTGTCTGGAGGTGGGGGTGTCCCGTGGGTTGGAGGGATGTCAATGGTGGAGTGGGTGTCTAGGGGATGGGGTGTCTAGGGGTGGGGGATGTCCACGAGGGTAGGGGTATACAACACCCTCACCCCTGGACACCCCTTTGAAACCTCCACCCCAATGGACACCTTCACACTCCCTAGACAACCCCCCCAGCCCCCACTGAACAACCCCCTAGACAGTCCCACCCCATGGAAAACCCCAACCCCCTGGACAAAAACCCCCCTCCCACCCCCACCCCCACCCCCGGACACCCCCACCCCCTGAACACCCCCACCCCCTTGGATTGCCCCATCAAATCACTGAACATCCCCTTCACCCCTGGACACCACAACCCGACCACCTTGGACACACCCTAGGCACCCCCACCCCCTTGAAAACCCCACCCCCAGGACACCACCCACCCCCTGGACACCCCCACCCCATGTAAAACCCCTGGAAACCCCACGAACCCTTGTTTAAAAAGTTTATATACTAGAGAGTTTATGCCAACTGATATTGATAAATTGGTAAACATATATCCCAATTGTTTCTATGAAATCATTGTAATTGATTATATTCCTGACAACATGTATACCAACGGTTCTTGAACCATTGGTGTATATATATATAAATATAGTTTCATTAATATTGTTGTCATATATTAACTTCAGGAAGTCTACACTAACAGTTCTAGTAGAACCGTTGGTATAGGGCTATTGTAATGAACATCTTACCGACAGTGTCTGAAACTGTGGGGATATTATATCCCAAAAATATTAGGGCCTATCCCAAATGTTTAAAATCATTGGGATAGGTGTAATTTTAATTAGTTAATGTATTCATAATTTAATATTTATAACTCATATTTCTTGGTTAGGGAATGTTGAATTTTGTATCTAGTTGCACCAAGATATATTCTATTTTGACACTAAGATGAAATGATCCAATATAAATTTACATTATTATATCATGATCCTTATTAGAGACATAAAATCCTAAAATTATTTTAATATTTATATATAATAGTTATATCTAACTATATATTTTGTTAAAAATCATTTTCATGAATATATTTTTCAAATATTCGTATATTTGTTTTATATTTCAAAAGAGATTTACATTAAAATTATGATTTTTTTTATATAATAACAAAGATGTCCTATATTAAAAATATGTATAATTTTTATATTTCGTATAGGTAATAATGAGTTAATGTATGATTATGGCACATCGAATCAGTATGTAATATTAGGAAGTTGTTGATTCCTTTTTGGAATTTCCTAAAACAAAAGTTCCAAGCGGCTATGTTTTTTTCAGTACATGGATGAAGTGTTTGAATATGATGAAGTTGAAATTTAGAAGATCAAGGATCATCTGATTTTTCATGGTTTTAATTTGAGTTATAACTCTTGGATTGGGCATGGTGAAATGAGACAGAATGTCCGATCTACTAATGATGATGATTTTCAAGATGCTAACTCCAATGGAATTGAATAATTGATTTGTGATTTTAGAGAAAAATTGAGATAGAACTAACATTTTTTCATCTATATGGTGATGCTAAAAACAAATTGTATCAATGTTTCACTGATTTTCCTGATTTTTTGGTGGTGTTAATATTGATTAACCCAATCTCAAAATATGGATGGTGTGACATAAGTTTTACAAAGCTGCAATAATTGTTGGACGACATTCTTCCAAAAATAGTAGGATAGACTCATTCTATAATTCATCATTTGAAATGATTATATGATAATTCACATGATGAAAAAAGGTGAGGATGACATACTAATGAGTGGATATATGATGAAAAAATATGTCATCAAGTTGGTACAACACAATGGATGAAAATTGATGGGCAATATCCTATAATTGGAAATAAAATTAAAAATCTCATACATTGGTTGGGCATAGATAGAATAAATACATACCAAACCCTCAATAGAACACATAGTTCATGGACAGTTTTACTTGTAGTTTTCATCTGGTCTCCAGATGTTTTTATGAAGCACAAATATGACATGTTGAGGATAATGATCTCTGGACCGAAGCAACCCAGAAATGATATTAATATTTTTTTGTCACCATTGATTAATGATTTGAAACTTTAATGGGAGGATGGTTTTAGGGTGTATGATTCATATAAAATAAAATATATTAAAAAAACCAGTGCTTATGTTCACTATAAATGACTTCCCAGTGTATGAAATTTTTTCTGGAAACATGGTTAAGGGTCATAAAGTATGTCCAATTTGAAAAAAATAGATTTCATATAGTAAATTTCATCATGGTAGGAAAATAGTGTAAATGGGTCATCAAATTTTTTTTCCTATGAATCAAACATACAGAAAACTAATAAGTCATTCAATGGCTCACAAAAATTTTATATTACTCCAAAACCATTATTTCATGATGTGTATTTTTGATAGGTTGATAATCCTTGATGTGACATTGGGAATGACACATAAATCTCGTAATGATAGAAATATTTGGATGAATACGTCAAAATTTATTGAGCTACCATATTAGAGATATCATGAAGTGAAACATAATAATGATGTCATGCACGTGGAGAAGAATATTTTTGATCGTTTGATTGGAACATTGTTAGATATTAATAGAAATACTAAATATGGGTTACATACAAGATTAGACTTACTATCAATGGTAATATGTTTGTAGTTATCCCCCATTCCAAATAGAAGATAAACATTTGTTCCACCGTCTTGTCATAAATTGTCCAAGAGGGAGAAAATTAGCTTTTGTGAGTATCTTGATGATATCAAAGTGCCCCAAGGTTATTATTCATAAGAAAAAAGCGTATTTTTGATGGATTTAATGTTGATAGAGCTGAAATCTCATGATTTTCACGTCATGATACAACCACTTATACACGTTGAATTTCATGGAATATTTCCCATCCGTTTCAAAAAAACTATAATGAAGTTGTGTTCTTTTTTCAATTCAATTTGTAAAAAGGGGATTGATTTCAATGCTTGGAACGTTTTGGAAAAGGGTACAATTTTTTTACTTTGTCAATTGGAAATGTTTTGTCCACCATATTTTCTGATGTAGTGGTGCATTTAATGGTTTGGCTTGATTTAGAAATAAAGCATTGTGGAACTGTATATCTTGGTTAGATGTATCCTTTGGAAATGTATATGAAAATATTGAAGGGGTACGTTAAGAATTTTTATCATCCTAAAACCTCCATTTTTGAAAAGTATATTTCTGAGGAGGTTGCAGAGTTTTTTATATGAAACATTTCTATATTGGAGAACATAGGTTTGCCTCCATATTTCCATGAATGAATTAAGGATGAGGGAATGGGGATTCATGTCATGAATGTGAAATCATTGTCCTATGAACAAATGAAGAAGTTAGAAGTATACATATTGAATAACATAGTTTATGATCAATAGTATATCACATTGTATATTAATGAGTTGAAATAATGTCATCCAAAGAAGAAAGATGTGTGGATTTTGAGTGAGCACAAAAAAACATTTTTTCCATGCTTTAAAAATATCTGTCATGGTAGATTACATGTTTAAGAGACATTAAGATGGTTATTGGGTGGTCCATGTTTAATTGTGATAGAATGGTTCATGTCTAAAATTAATGGCTATACATTTCATACAAAATCTCAGGACAACAGAAGTGTAGTTAAAAATAGTTGTGTAATGGTTATTGGAGAGGTAATTAATTTCTCGAGTTTTATAGAAAAAAACACAGTTTCAGAGTCAAGTGCATATTATAGAGTCATTGAAGAAATATTAGAGGTTGATTGACATAAAATTAGTGCTCATGTTTTTATCTACGAATGGTTTATCAATGAAAATAGTGGCAGACATGATGAATTTGGAATGACAGATTTTTATTTGAATAGAGTAGAAGACACATCACATTATTCTATAATGTAAAACATGAAAAATTGATTTTCTATATATTTAATCAATCAGATATTGCATGAAGTGTTGTTTTACCAGGGAAAACAATATGATAGGGTGGATAAACATGATGAAGACTCAAATTTATATGAGATCCCTATATCCAAGGAATGATTACTATAAAATAATGATGGGCTTGTTGAAGACATGGTTTCTACCATGAGGAATGATAATGGAAAAGGAATTTGGGAAAACAATCTAATTATACATTACTATTATTAATGGTAACATATTCCAATTTCTTGTTTACATTTATTATTTTTATAAAATGATAGATATTGTAATTTTTTTATTTATTAAAATGCGTATTAAAACAAATATGTATAAATTTTTATTTATTTTAATTTTAATTAGTTTAGTTTATCATGATTACAATTATGTAACATATATATCTATTGATTTTGTTGAATGAAAATTACTCTACCATGATTACCATGTTTACCAGGTTAACCATGTTTACCATAGTATAAAATAGTTTACCATTATGTAACTTATATATTTATTGTTTTTTTGAATGACTATTACCCTTCCATGTTTACAATGTTTACCATATTTACCATTTTTACATGCTTACCATATTTACCATGTTTTCTATTACATAACAAGGTTTAGTTTTCCATCATTTTACATTAGTATTCTGATATTTGAATGTGTATATTTATGAACAAATGTTTTATTTTTTGATATGAAGGATAATGCCAGGTCAATCATTTGATTAACAACATGATTCTGGAGATGAGAATCATGATTAAACGTCAAGGGACGAACATTCACAGGCTCTTCATTATGTTCCCCAAACATTCTCATGTGCTCCCATAATGAAAAAGAAGAGTTCATGAGTTCGTAAACATGGCTATACATGTTTTACAAATTTATCACTTTCATGTTACTTGGACCAGGGGATACTCGTTGAGTTTGATGAGAATTTTATTCCTGGAAGTCGAAATTCAAAAGATAGTAAAAGTTAATGATTTAATGATTTCTTTATCAACTCATGGTAAAATTAAAGTAAGAATTTTTTATGATGATTAGAAAATAGTTGACATAGAAATAATATATAAATTATGGGAGACAATTTTGGTATGATATTTTTGTATTTTTTAGCAAATCATTAAATTTTTATAGTACAGTATGTTTTAACTATTCTTTATCAGATGGTGTTTGATATTCCTGATAGTGGAGGAGTCCGGATGAAATGTTTATCAATGGATGCTAGGAGATGGAGGGATTTCAAATAAACCCTCACAACTGATTTCATTTTTGGTCATAGGAATCAGGACTTTCCATGTCATATATATACTTTCATAGATGATGACACAAAGAGACAATTTGTTGAAAGTAGAAGAAATGATTTATTTTTTGTAAAGGAAATCTAAAAATATATATGAATTCTTATATAAATGATCTTATTAATGTTTTATTAATGATATATTATTTTTAATTTATAGAAAAAATCGACACCTCATCAAGAGATACAATCTAAAAATTCTTACACTCAGAGTTTATCTCAGGGAGGGTATATATTATTTGAAGAAAAATTGATGGAAAATATTTACAAAAACTGAGAGCTGAGTCTTCATTCTTTGGATAGGTTTCCCCTCCATCCCTTATATCTAGACATGAAAAATGGAAGTGATCTCAGATGGTAAAAAAGGGGCATTATCTTTAAGAAGAACACAGAATCATAGCTGAGAGGATTGTAAGATATATATTTTATTTATTTAAGTTAATTATATTCATTATATAATTTGAATCATTACATAAATGTTAAATTATTTAATACAAGATTATTTTAAGGAGAAGACCTCACAATGGGTATTTAAAGCTGCTTGAAGGCATGACATTTTATCTATACCATTGGGAAATATCGAACACCCCGGTCGTGTATTAGGATATTTGATGGGTGTATAGGTATGAAAGGCTTTTCCATGTCAATAATCCTCTTCCATTGAGGGTATTTATCAAAAAATAATTAAATACATAGAGGATGAAGATCATAATATTAATGTTTCGATAGAGTAAAAGATTAGAACATCGGTTTAGTCTATGTTTACAAACATGCGAAGACAATTTCTGATTGTAGATCCTACTCCTCCACCACCCCTTGAAGACCCCATTATTTATCCTCTACCTCTGCCAGTAGCTCCCACTCACCACCACAGCATGCATACCCCATTTTTTATCCGAATCCTCTACCAAAACATGATACTTAATTGGTGTTGTATGTGGATAATATTCATCAACACATAGTTACATATAGGCTGGAATATTTTATAAGATATACAGTTATTCATCCGTAATTAGAGGTACACCATCATAAGGTCATTGTATAGGATATTATAGATAGATTTTCTCATGTAACATTATATAAAGATGTGGTGATGATAGTTTCATATATCATCATTTACTTTTTAGTTTGTCCATCTAGACTTCTACACCTCATTACCAAAGAGGTATGTATGTTATATCATTTATTTTATTTTTTTATTAATGTTGTTTTTTCATTTGAAAACTAATATATTTTTATATTTATTTTTACTGGAATACATCAAAGTTAAAGAAATAATGTATAGACAATTACAAAGTAAAATGGCTATGAACTAAGATAAAGAATCTAGTATCTTTGACAGAATGTCGAGTTATTCCAATTTTTTGGTAGATCATTATGAGCTCCCAATAAATGATCATGTTTTTGGATGTGCAATAAATGCAAGGATTGGGAAAAATGATATCATAGATCTAGTTATTGGAGATATTTTGGGCATGAGTATTGGGTATATTTTGTCTAATTAACTCTTAAAACCACTCTCTGCATTATATTTATTAAAAATATATACTTATGTATTTTTTGAAATAGGTATCATTATGATGTGTGAGAAGAATGAGTGGACATATGTATATGGATTCATGGACCCACATATGATTTCCCTCGAAGCACATGAATTGGATGAGGAACTAAGAACACTTTATATTGTTGAAATATTTTAAATTAATATAATCAGGCAGTGTTGGACGACTCCTTTTTTTGAGAGTTATGAAACACATATCTAGAAATATGTTCTTTATCAATTAAAATAAATAACCACTAACCTTAAATTTTCATTTTTATCTGTGATCTTTGGATGTTAGGTGTTTTTTTTCATGGAAGAAAACACTTTATAGGACATGATCTATCCATGACTATGTGCGGGGAAGTTTTAGCAATATATTAGAAAAGAAAGTTTCAATTTTTTTAATAGTTTTTTATATTATAATTAATATTAAATTTATCTCATTCTTATTATTTTCTAATAGGGGATGTGATACTTTCCAAAAAATAAAATGAAAAAGAGTGCAAAGATCAATTATGTAAAATTAAAGGTAAATATCAATTTATAATTAGTACTTTTTTATTTATTAGATAAAAATGATATTTTAAATGGTCACCCATTTAAACAGAATTTTCATGACCAACAACGCTTCATCAAATGTGGATATTATATATTAAGATTTATGTATGAAACAATTGAAATTATAACTGTAATGAACTTTGATGAGGTTATATATCATTATGAAGTTTTCTATAATATTTAATATGATTTATTCATTATACAAGTCAAATAATTTTATTCTAATTGGTAGCTATTTGGTGACCCTCAACCCTATAGTGTTGAATATGTAAAACACTGACATGTGTAATGCTAAAATAATTTTACAGTTTTTATTGGATTTTAGTTCGTTTGTAGGTTAAAATGAAATTTTGAATATTTTAATTGTAAATTTTTATTGTTTTTTGTTTTGGTAAGATTTAGGTTTCTGTAAGAACCCAGTTTTTTCTATAAAAGGCTTTGTAATTTTCTTGATATTATTCCAGAGAAGTGCCTTCCGACGGCGTGTGATTCTGAGCCCCGATGTGGCCAGAATTAAATTTTCAGTGCGTTCACACTAGGCATGCCAAATAAATGGGATAAATCCTAAACGGTAATTCGTATCCTAAATATGAGAGTATGGAAGGGTCCAAAATGGGTTGATTACCCTGGGAACGACATACAATATGTCGGCGCGGGAGGTCGGGACCCCTCGCCCGTTAACAGAACGTTAAATGGATAAATAAAATAATTAATTTATTTGTTTAATGGATAAAAATAATTATCTCCTAAAAGGTTGTTTGTATTGAAAAACTGAGGGCACCGTTGAGTCCGGAGTCTTCCAATTACCCTAGGAGGGGTATGAGTTTCGCGGGCGCGAGCCTTCTATGCAAAATACCACCAGCGGAATTTCTGTAATTTAGTGGCCCCGGTCGTTACATTTTATAACTTTTGAATTGGGCCTCAGATTAAAATTCTAAGACCACTGTTTGGCTTAAAACGTTTATTTTAACCTTGGGGAGGATTATCCTCGACCCCACTGAGGGTTTGGGTACGGGGCCTACGGGCGGGGTGTTTAAGTGTTTTTTTATTTAGACACTTCTCTTCCCCCCCTTGTTTGTTTCCCCCTGGCGGAAACCCTCCGAAGTAAGGAGGAATTCCTCCTCTCCTCCACATCTTTGGAAAGGCACGTCAGCTCCGACAGATCATCAGTGAAGCGTCAGGCAACACACATTATGGTAGGATCATGCATTTTTCATTTTAAAATTTTACAAGTTCATTGAATCCATATATATGCATCTACTTTCCATTATTTTGTAAAGAGAAGCACATAATCACATAGAACATGTTTTCCGCTTTCCGACGGATATTTCATATTTGAATTCTGAGCTCTGAGGCGTCTAAAGCTGTCCGACGAAGTTTCAGGTGGTTTTGGGGTTTTCCAGCGAGGTTCCGACGGTCTGAGGCGGCAACGACAGGGGCTATGGCGGCGACGGGATCCCATTGTGGCGACGGATTCCACCGCGATGGCGACTTATAGTGGAGGTAGTGGATCTATGCAAAGGCTACAGGCGGTCGGGGCCGGCGGCGTATGCGGGGTGACGCGTGGGAGCCGGGCTGGCCGGCTTCACCGGTCAGCGGCAGTCACGAAGAACCGGGGTCGTCATGACCCCGACCAGCCGACAGAGACCCGCATCCCGCGGGTCTCATGGTGAAAACGCGGACCGGCTGGGCCGGTCTAGGTTGATCTGGTGCGGCCAACGTAGTGAACCACAGGCCGCGGTGGACCGGGCTGTCCGGGCGACCCAGACACAGACCGCCATCCTGAAGGGGTGGACCGACCTAGGCCCCCCGTCTCCGTCTGATGATGTTAAAAACACCATAACTCGCAATACGAGTGTCGGATTCGTGTGCCGTCTATGGTGACACGATCCTCGGTTCGAGACAGAGGTTTTGAGATGATCTTGGTATTTTTTAAATTTCGAGATGAGGGGCTCAGTGGCGCGTCACGTACGATAAGTGGTTTAGTGTTTTTCTTAGGGTTCTTGGTTTGAGCGGTGTGTATACATCCAGAGTCCGTTTCGAGCACCGTCAGCGGCGTTGGGACCCTATAGCCGAGGAAGATCTTTCTAGTATTGTTTTGAGGCATTGAATCTGGAGTTGAGGTGTGGGTCCCATGACCCATCATTTATGTTGTGCGCCGCTTTTCAAAACTTTTTCATCGGACGTCTGTTCGGGGCGTGCGAGCAGTCGATTTTGGCTGTTTTTACAAGGTCATTGCAATGACAATATATGCCCACTTAAATTCCACATGGTGTTGCAGGACCCATGAGGGCCGTTTTGGGAGTTAGCAGTGAATTCCATCTTCTTCACCGGGTGTCCGATTTGGACAGGTGGATAGTCAATCTTGTGAAATTTTTTGAGAGGATCGCAACGGTGCGATCCATTCATAGCGTTTCGGGACCGAGATGTGGGTTCCACATAGCACCGCTCATGTGCGGAATGGGGAGATGCATCTTTTTCACCAAATATCCTTTCCACGCAAGTAAGCAGACAATTTTATGTGTTTTCCTTAGGGGATCACAATGGTGCGATGTGCCCGACAGTTTTTCGGGATGAGGCTCGGGACCACGGGACGTCGTTCGGGTGTAAAGTAGTATTGAAAGACATTTACGTCAGATTTATATTAGAGGTGAGTAAATAGTATATCTCTTATGTTCTTCCACTAGGATTAAAAATGTATCATCTATTTGGATGTGCAGAGTCTCATTCGAGATCTCATTAAATGAGGAAGCATGGAAGGTGCTCCGGCGGCGGTTCATATTGCTGTGTTCGGAAGCAAACCCTTGGAGTGTGATCACATTCACTCACATGTGTGTGAAGTTGATGTCTAAAGAGAATTGGTTGGTCATTCTAGGGCCATGGAGGATGAAGTTTGACGAAGTTATGTATATGACTTTTTTCATTGACTTTTGGTGTCATGTGAATGATAACACTTGGGCTGAATGTGGCATACTCTGGGAGTGTACCAGAATGCATGGAGGTACATGTTATATTTTGTACCTAAGATCATTTGTACGCTAGGTTTGGAGATGAGTTTGGTCCACACATAATATGGGAACCATGTGTGTGTGTTGTGTTCTACTTTACGTTACTTTAACCTCTCGCAACGTAGAGGGTTCTCCTGTTCTCGATGATTTCGACCAGCAGGGTTGAGTGCATTACCCCTCGTTATGTTCTCGATGGTCTGCTCGGCAGAGTTGTTTGGGTTCCATTGATTCTTCAACTATGAGGGGTTTTAGTATCATGTCCCTTTCATCGGATTGTGGCATCATTTACGACTACGTGTGTTCGTACAATGTGGGTGCTTTCCCACTTTCTGGAGTGAGTTGTCTTGGTCCTCTTTGACAGTGACTCAACGGATTGGAGCATGATCGCCCTGGGATGCCCTGGGAGATCTTCAAATCCCTTCGCATACCTTGGTAGAGTTTTTTGGGTATAGGGGGACCGCCACATTACACACGCCCAATCCTTTACCAAGGAGGTTGTTTCTAGTAGGGCACGAAGCCCCCAATGACCCCTGGGCGTAGACTCCATAGCTGTGTATCGAGATCATATCTTCCTCCCACGATCTATTGTGATGTGATTCCCACTACGTGTTCCAGTTACCAGTGAGGTACAATATAGCAGGGATGGTCAGTGGTGTACCATCCAGCAGGGATGGCCAATGATGTACCATCGAGCAGGGATGGCCAGTGGTGTACTATCCAGCAGGGATGGCTAGTAAGGTACCATCCAGCATGGATGTCCAGAGTGGTTCTAGGTCTCCCTCCAGCAGATTACCCTTCCATCAGGCTGGGTAGTGGGAACCCGTTGACATTGACAAGACCTCTCAACTATGTGACATCGATGAGGTGTGTCTTGATGCTCCCCCAGAACTCTCATGTGTGAGGGGCACTTTCCCCACCGATATGCATCCTTGTGATGCGTCCCAAAACCGTGTGGGCGTGTTAGTGCCGCTAAAAGTGGATAGTGTTAAGGGTCGTTTATTTTAGCCCCTTGACTTGAAGTTCAAGGTAGGCATATGGATATTGGGCATCGATGTTGTTGACTTATGGGACTATTGGCTACTCACTTTCTTGGGTTGAGCTACTGGATGGAGATCCCCTTACGATCTTTTTCAGGCTTCTTGATTGAGCATAAGGATATGTATATACCATGTTTTAGTACCCACTGGTTGGGTTTTGGTTACTCACCTTCCTGAATAGGTGAAGACACGCTGGGTATGCCATGTGCTTTTTATGTCTATCTTCTCATGGTTGGACGAGTCTACTCTCCTGCTCTAGGTAGCTGAGACTCAATGATAAGTTCATCATCTCACCACTTCTAGCTCCTTGTGTTTGGAAGAGTCCACTTCCTTCCCGTAGTTGTGTTGAGTTGTATGCTTTACTGCACTCTCTATTGTACTCCTTTACTTTTCCCTACATGATCTACTGCTCACCTCTTCAGTACCTCCTTTTGTGCTCCCTCGTGCCTTCATGGAATCCGACTGATTATTTTTATACTCACCCCTGCTTGGGATTTTCCCGCACTTGGTGTGCCCCTGAAGACGACAGACAGGTTGGTCGTTACTTTAGTGGAGCTTAGGAGTTCGGGAGCATGGACCGCGTGTGGTGTTCGTAGTCAGGTTCCAATTGTGGGACTCTCCCAGCTATTTTAATTTTATTTACCTGTTTCCAGATTGTTGAACTTTTCTGGTTGGGCATGTGTTATTCCCTTGTTCTTTTCAGTTTACCATCATCTTTGACTTTTTATTATATATAGGTCGATGCACTTTTTTGGTTGTTTATAGTAGTTAATACATTACTTTTCCCTTTACTAAGCACTTCTACATTGAGTGGGCTACGTCTGTGTGTACAGGTACTTTGGAAATGGCCTCTACGAGTTGTTTAACCTTCGACTCTTTTCACCATCCTCTGGCCTATGAAGGCGGGCTTGGTGTAGTTGTGGCTCGAGCCCAGGTAGCGAAAGGTTCGTGACAAAGTGGTATCAGAGGTGGTTCGTTCCTTGGGACATTTTTCCGATGTCCCTAAAAAGGAATTGGTTGTCATTTAAGGCAACAGTGTCAACGTGTCTCAAGAGCGGCTCTCAGGCCAGAGAGTCCAGTGATTATGCGACGACTGACGTATCCGATCACCAGGACCCTGATAACCCGCTTGTCGACTCGGAATGCTGAGACAACCGTTGTAGGGAAAATTGGCTTTTGCATCACATGGGATTGAGTCTTGATGTCCTTCTTGAGTCAAATCACCATTTTTGTTAATATTATATACATATATGCTCATCTGACCACGACACTCCATGATAACATTCAAGGTGTTTCTGTGAATAAATCCATCTTGGATACTAGCTTTGTTTCATGATGACGATCATGTGAGTGACGAGGCCTCGGTCCAGGACCCATTATGAGAGTCCCTTTCTCTAGGTGGGCCGGTAGCAGCACCCCCACCTGGTGAGCAGTAGACAACTTCAACAGAGAAAACTAAGCTTGAGTGTAGGTTTAGCGCGCTCTGTGAGTTCTAGTGTCAGAGACTGCAGAGGATTAGTGGTGAGCCAGACCCTCAGGAAGTAGAGGTTTGGCTTGGGACACTGGTTCTCCTTTTCAGGCTTGTGTAGATGCCGAAAAATCTTATGGTGGCTTTGGCCACCAGCCTTTTCCGTGGAGCATCTGGGCATTGGTGGAGTCCGGTAACTCAGTTTCATGACGAGTCATCGCTTTTGTGGGGTAACTTTCAGCTGCTATTTAATGAGGAGTTTTACCCATCCTACTTACGCTCTGTTTGGATCCAAGAGCTCCTAAGATTTCAATAGGGAGGTATGACGGTGGCTGAGTACGTTCCTAGGTTCGCGGACCAGGCATGTTTTTACCCGGACATGGTCCACGACGACGACAGTCCGTGTGCGGAAGTTTGAGAAGGGTTTCCACAGAGAAATTCATGATTTCATGTTACCCTTGTGAATTCCACTTATACCGCGGTGCTAGAGCAGGCACTGGTAATAGATAGAATCATGTCGCGTTCTACAGTTGGTGGTGGTAGCAGGCTCGATAGAGCCTAGACGTCTGCCGCAGCCAGCGAGCATCGGCTGACAGAACCTCAACACAGGTGGATTTCCGATAACTAGACTCAGGGGCATTTTCGTACACCACAATGGAGCCAGAGGGCACCCGGGAAGCCCAGAGAGTGTCGATGATATGCTTGCGATGGGCGGGGTCACCTAGCACGGGACTGCCCGACCAGGCATGCTAAGAATATCAGGCAGCCAGTAGGTGCACAACCACAACAGAGGCAGCACCGTGATCGGTGTAGCGCCCAAAGAGGCGGTGCTTGCAGAGGAGCAGGAAGAGCTGGAAGTGGAGGACGACCATACGAAGTCTTCCCATCACCACCAGGTGGTCCACGTTAGGCTCCAGGAGTTGACAGTTGGGACCACAGACAGCCGCGAGCTTTGGATTTCTACGATCCTGTAGATCATGAGGTGATAACAGGTACGCTCTAAAACTCTTCTACTTTTGCAGTAGAATTGTTAGACTCTATGTGTGATATGATTTTCTCCCTGCTTCTTGTTTGAGGTGTTACTCGGGTGACATGGGGCATCGGTGTAACTGTGTGTCGGAATGGTAGAAGTCGTGGGACCTTTTATTGTTCGTCAATGGTGTCGACTCCATCTCTTTCCGAGCATGTAAGAGAGTCTTGGTCATGGTACATCGACTGTGTAACCTTTCCTGACCCGATATCATTGGGTGTTTCACCATATGAATAATCTTTAAGAGGGAATCGTTGGGCTTTCTACCAGGTCTAAACGGTGATTGTAGTCATAGCGTACGACGTAGGGGTTCAGTCAGGGAGGTGAGCTACCCCCGGGAGCCTTCAGGTCGTTTGAGACCGTGAGAAGTGATGGTGAGGTTCCCTACCACCTTTCCCTAACCCCAAAGTCTGGTTTAGGTTCATGACGTCTCCCACGTGACTCACCTGAGAAGAAGTGTGTGTGCTCCTATGCACGTCATCGGCAAAGGCAAACCTCGTGTGAATAGATCAAATCCTTTGGTTTGTGTGCGGTTATGAAGGACTGTGCAAGAGTTCTTCTGGGCATGGGAGAGCTAGGTGTGGTCTTAGTACCCTATGTTGTTCCCCCGGTTTTTATTTTCAGGGACGAAAATCATGAAGGAGAGAATGATGTAAGAACCCGGTTTTTGCTATAACAAACTTTGTAATTTTCTTGATGTTATTCTAGAGCAGCGCCTTCTGACGGTGTGCGATTCCGAGCCCCGGTGTGGAAGGAATTAAATTTTCAGTTCCTTCACACTAGGTGCACCAAATAAATGGCATAACTCATAAAACGATAATTCAGATCCTAAATATGAGAGTACAGATGAGTCCAAAATGGGGTGTTTATCCTAGGAATGACATAAAACCTGTCGGCGCGAGACGTTGGGACCCCTCGCCCGTTAACGGAACGTTAAATAGATAAATAAAATAATTAATTTATTCATTTAATGGTTAAACACAAGTATATCCTAAATGGTTGTTCGAATGAAAAAACCGGGTGCACCGTTGAGTTCGAAGCATGCCGTTTAACCTAGGAGGGGTATGAGTTTCACGGGTGCGGGCCTTCTATGGAAAATTCCATCAGGGGCGTTTCCGTAATTTGGCGGCCTCGATGTTAAATTTTATAAAATTCGAATGGGGCCTCAGATTAAAATTCAGAGACTACCATTTGGATCAGAGAGTGTATTTTACCCTAGGGGAGGCTTAACCTCAACCCCACTGAGGGTTCAGGTATGGGGCATATGGGAGGGGAGTTTAAGTGTTTTTTTATTTGAACACTTCTCCCCCCTTGTTTGTTTCCCCTTGGCGCAAACCCTCCCAAAGAAGGAGGAAGACCTCCTTTCCTACACCTCTCCGGAAAGGGGTGGCTGCTCCGGTGGATCATCGGTGAAGCGTCGGGCAATGCCCATTAAAGTATGATCGTGCGTTTTTCGTTTTAAACATCTCCACCTTCTTGAATCCATATATATTAATTAATTTTTCCGTTATTTTGCCGTGAAAATCCCATAATCACATAGAAAATATTCTGATCTCTTTGACGCATATTTAGAAATTGAATTCTGAGCTCTGAGGTGTCTCCAGCTGTCCCGATGAAGTTTCGGGTGGTTTTGGGGTTTTTTGATGAGGTTTCGGCAGTCTGAGGCGTCAGCAGCACGGGCTAAGGTGGCTGCGGGCTCCCAGCGCGGCGGCAGCTTCTAGTGCGGCGGCGGCTTCCAGTGGAGGTGGCAGCTCCAGGCGACGGCTCTAGGCAATCCGGGTCGGCGGCGTACGCGGGGTGACGTGGGGTGCCAGGCAGGCCGGCTTCAACAGTCAGTGATATGCACAAAGAATCGGGGTGGTCGAGACCTCGTCCAGCCGACATAGACCCGCATCCTGTGGTTCACGTGGAGAAAACGCGGACCAGTAGAGTCGGTCCTGGTTGACGCGGTGCGAAACACGTCGTGAACTACGGGCCGCGGTGGAGCGGGCGTTCCGGGCGACCCAGCCGCGGACGGCCGGCCTGAAGGGGTTGGCCGGCCCAGGCCCCTCCGTCTCCGTCTGATGATGTTAAAATCATCATAACTCGCTATCCAAGTGTCAGATTCATGTGTCGTCTATGGTGACGCGATCCTTGGTTCTAGACAAAGGTTTTGAGATGGTCTCAAGAATTTTAAATTTTCGAGATGAGGGGCTCGATGGCAAGTCCCGTATGATCAGTGGTTTAGTGTTTTTCCCGAGGATCTTGTTTTGAGCGGCGCATACACATCCGGAGTCTGTTTTGAGCACCACCAGTGGTGTTGGGAACGTAGCACCAAGCAGAGGATTCCAGGGTGGTTTCAATCATTGAATCTGGAGTTCAGGTGTGGGCCCCATCACCCGTCTTTTAGGTTGTGCGCCACATTTCACTTTTTTTTCATTGGTGATCCGTTCGGGGCATGCAAGCAGTCGATTTTGGGTTTTTTTCAGAGGGTATTGTAGTGACTCAATTTTCCTGCATTAATTTCACATAGTGGTGTGGGCCCCACGGGGGTCATTTTGGGAGTTGGTGGTGAATTCCATATTCTTCACCGGGTGTCTGATTTGGACAAGTTGATAGTCAATCTTGTGTACTTTTTTGAGAGGATCACAAAGATGTGATCCGTTCGTAGCACTTCGAGACATGGATGCAGGTTACACGTAGCACCGCTCGTCTGTGGCATGGAAAGATGCATCTTTTTCTCTGGATATTTGTTCCGCGTAGGAAAGCAGTCAATTTAATGTGTTTTCTTGAGGGGATCTCAGTGGTGCGATGCGCCCAACTGTTTTTGGGGCTGAGGCTCAGGACCACGGGACGTCGTTCAGGCATAGAGCAGTTTTGAACGACATTTACATTGGATGTCTGTTGGAGGCGAGTAAATAGTCTATCTCGCATTTTTTTCTATGAGTATTACAACGGTATGATACTTTTGGATGTGCGGAGTCTCATTCGATATCTCACTAAATGAGGAAGCATGAAAGGTGCCCCAGTGGCGGTTCTTCTTACTGTGTTCAGATGCGAACCCTTGGCGTGTGATCACGTTCACTCCCGTGGGAATGAGGTTGATGTCTAAAGATATGTGGTTGGCCATGCTAGGTCCGTGAGGGAAGCAGGTTGGAGAAGTTATGTTTACACCATTTTGCATTGACTTTGGGTGCCGTGTGCACGATAGCCCTTGGGCTGCCAATGAGGCATACTCTGGGAGTGTACGGGAATGCATGGAGGTACATGTTGTAGTTTTTACCTGAGAGTGTTTGTCCTCTTGGTACGGAGATGAGTTTGGTCCCCACGTTGTGTGGGCCCCATGTGTGTGAGGTGTGTTCTACTTTACGCACCTTTGACCTCTTGCGACATAGGGGGTCCTCTTATTCTTAATGGTTTCGACCAGCAAGGTTGAGTGGGTTCCCCCTGGTCCTGTTCTCCATCATTTGGTTAGAAGAGTTATTTGGGTTCCCTTGTTTCTTCAGCTGTGAGGGGTTTCAGTATCACGTCCCTTTCACAAGACCACGGAATCATTTACGACTAAGTGCATCCATACAATGTGGGTGTTTTACCACTTTATGGAGTGATTTGTCACTGTCCACTTTGATAGTGACTCAGCGGATTGGAGCATGATCTCCCTCAGAGGCCTGGGGAGAACCTCACATCCCTTCGTGTACCTTGGTAGAGTTCTTTGGGTATAGGGGTGACCAACACATTACGCGGACACCGATCCTCCAACCAGGAGGTTGTTTCTAGTATGGTACGGATCCCCAAATGAGTCGTGGGTGCAGACTCCCTAGCTATGTATGAATATCATATCTTTATTCCGCGATCTATCACGACGTGTTTCCCACTACATGTTCTGTTTACCAGTGAGGTACCCGCCAGCAGGGATGGTCGGTGGTGTACCGTCCAGTAGGCATGACTAGTGAGGTGCCATCTAGCAGGGATGGACAATGGTGTACCATCCAGAAGGGATTGCCAGTGAGGTACCATCCAACAGGGATGACTAGAGTGGTTCCGGGTCTCCCTCCAGCGGATTACCCTTTCATGGGTCTAGGTAGTGGGAACCCCTCGACTTTGAGAAGACCTCTCGACTTTGTGACAGTGACGAGGTGTGGCTTGATGCTCCACCAGAACTCTCAATTACGATGGGTGATTTCCCCACCGAGACGCATCATTGTGACGCGACCCAAAACCGTGCGGGTGAGTTAGTGCCGCCCAAAGAGGATAGTGTAAATTTGCAGTGATTTGAGCCCCATGACTTGCCGTTCGGGGCATGCATACAGATACTAGGCATTGATGGTGTTTACTTCTAGGTTTTTTGCCTACTCACTTTCTTGGGCTGAGCTATGGGATGGAGATCCCCTTACGATCTTGTTTGGGATTTTTGATTGAGCATATAGAAATGTATATACCTTGTTCTAGTACCCACTCATTGGGTTTTGGTTACTCTCCATCTAGGAGTGGAAAAGATGCACAGGTTACACCACATGATTTCCGTCTCTATATTCTTGTGGTTGGACGAGTCTACTATCCAACTATAGATAGCAAAGACTGGATGAGAAGTTCGTCTTCTCACTGCTTATAGATGCCTATGTTTGGACGAGTCTACATGCTTCCTCTTGTTGGTTTGAGTTGTACTCTTTACTGCACTCTCTGTTTTACTCATTTACTTTTCCCTATTCGATATACTGTTCACCTCTTCAGTACTTCCTTTGTTACTCCCTAGAGCCTTCGAGGCATCCAACTGAGTATTTTTATACTTACCACTGCTTGGGCATTGCCACACATCATGTTCTCTTATAGACGACGGACAGGTTGGTCATGACTTCAGCAAAGCATAGGAGTAAAGGAGCATGGACCACATGCAGTGGTCATAGTCGGGTTCTAGGTGTGGGACTCTCCTAATTAATTTACTTTTGTTTACCTATTTCCGGGTTGTGTCACATTTTTGGTTGGGCACGTTTTTTGCCCATTTTCTTTTCAGTTTACCTTCATCTATTACTTTGTACTGTTTAGAGGTCGATGCACTTTTGTGTTTGTTTATAGAAGTTAGTACCTTATTTTTTCTTTTACTCTACTCTTATTCATTGAGTGGGCTGCATGTGTGTGTATAGCTACTTAGGAAAATGCCTCCCCGAGTTTTTGTTTTGCCTTCGGCGCTTATCGCCAGCCCCTGGCCTATGGAGGTGGGCTTGGGGTAGTTGCGGATCATGCTTGGGTTGGGTTGGCTCATGATAGTTTCCTTAGTTGACATTATATGTTTTTAATTTTAAATATGTGAATTATTAATTTTTCATGGGTTATACTTGTTTTTGTCCGGTTATGATGTTTTTCTAGTATAGATCGTGGTCTTTTGTGGTCTGCATTTGGTCTGGTTCCTGCTTTTTAGGTCTAATTTGGCAGAGAATAGTAATGGTAGTGTAGTTTAATTTAAAAAATAACTTTTTTTTCACATCAGTTGTTTTATATCTGAAATAATAAATTCCCAGGTACAGTTTAGTACATCGGTTATTACATTTTTGATGTCGTATATCAATTTTCACATCTTTTATTTAGTGTCTGGTGTGAAAAAACCATCAGAGGCTCGATTTATCACATCATTTATTAAATAACTGAAATGGTATATAGTTTATTATATCAGTAATTTAAAAACAGATGTAATAAATTATATACCATGACAATTATTAAATAAACAATGTGATAAATCGAACTTTCGAAGGGGTTTTTTACATCGGTTCCTAAATAACTAACTTGAAACCCCCATTAGAGGCTAGATTTATCATGCCGTTTATTTAATAAACGAAGAGAAATAACTTATACCACATTGATTATTAAATGAACCATATGATAAATTTAACCTCTGAATGGTTTTTCACATCGGTTATTTAGGAATATACATGAAAAACTATTCAAATTTATGCTTTTTAAGATGATTTTTAAAAAAAAACAACCTAAAAATAATATTTCTAATTTCTAATTTATTAAAATCAGCTAAAAATAGATGTATAAAATAAAAATTAACCAATATAAAAAACATTTGCTGCACTAGTGAATTTAAGAATAGATTTCAAAAGCCAAACATTCCAAAGGATGATTCCTTCTTAATTTTCTACTGGGAATTTTTTTTATTAATGTATAATGGTCTATTGGTAGCATCACCTCCCTATCTATTTTCTTTTAAAAAAATATATTTCTAATTTTAATGAATAATAAATTCTGAACTGATATAAACATAGATGTCTTGAAAAAAAGAATAAAATCACAGTTGAAAGAATAAATAATAATGAAATCATTGAGAGTTGGAAAACCCATGATACAAAAGGTTGGTAAGAGTAGGTAAGTAAAGAGGTGGGGGTGTTTTATTGAGTTTATATAATAATATTTGATTAATATTATTATTTAAATATCCCCTAATATAAAATATAATACATATCAGTTTACCAATGTAACACGTTTATAATGTATTTTATCGTTTGAATTTTTATAAAAGATTTATTAGTTCTTAGTTAAGATAATATGAATTACTATTTTATCATTTTTAAATTTATTAATAAATCATTTTATTATAAAAATTCGATCTAAGATTAACTATTAGAGTAATGTGATGTTTTCTAGTTTGAATAAACAATAATATATAATGAAAACTAAACATGAAAAAGAATAGTGCATTAAAACAAGAGGGTTAGTTTAAAGAATATACTTAGTACTCTCAACATGATGAACACCTAACAATAGTAAATTTGTATACATAAACTTGACCCACACCATGGATCAGAGTAAAAACTAGTCTACAAACTGTATAGCTCAATAGACCTCTTCCTAAATATTTATGGGAGTACCAAATAAATATACTGGACAGGTAGGGTCCACATCAATTATTATTCATAAGAGTATATGTTGTAAAAATGTTGGTTTGTGATGATATATATGTATATTTATGTTTATCATATGTGTTAGTGTGTGTTTATAATATAGAGACACACACAACTCAAAAATAAAATAATGTACATTGGTAGAGAAATATAAAAATGGAAGGGTTTAAGAAGATCTATGTGATGTGTGATATAGATTCTTGACAACATAAATATTTTATAAGTGATGATGTAGTGTACCTCAAGAAACATACAACAAAATAGAGATTTGTTTTTTATTCTTTCTTTTATTTCTGGGAATGTATATTCTTCCTCAAAGTGCTATTCTCTTCTATTTTTTTCTAAAACTATTTTTTTGGTTATAAGTAATGTCGTTGTGTATGCATAGTTGGGAGATATTGTATTTTTTTATTTATCCAATATCTCTTATTCACTTCTCGAATATATCTTTATACTTCTTATTTACCATGTATACACGTTCTCCACATCTGTTGATAAAGTGAATTTCCTATATCATGTGACGGTACATCGTACCTTTTATTTTTCTGTAACAATGTCATTAATGTTTTCTTCAATAAATAATTAATAAAATCAATATAGTTGAATAAAAAAATATGACAGTTATTTCTTACATTTAATTTAATAGATAGATCATCGCTGTCTTAGTATATCGGCATCTCAGACTATCAATGTCAAAAACTGTCAGTGTCTCATGATGTCGATGACTCATGTTGATAGTGAATCATATTGTTGGTATGAAATTATATCATTATATTAGTGGATAAAACATTCATTTTTAACTCATGACCCTTATTTCTTGTCGTCAGTAGGTGATGCGTCGGAATGTTAGGAACATGTTGGTCATGTGTCGGTAGGACAAATTGTCGGTGTTTGATTTATTAGTAACTCAGTTTTCATTAAAATATACATATATATATTTTGAGTAGTTCTATTTGTTATTTAGTCAATTTTTAGATCTATGAATTAACAATTTATAGGAAAATTATTGGTGACTTATACATAGCCAATTTTTGCAAACCATTCTTATGTAGTAACAAACTAATAGAATAGATCATAGTTGTATGTAATCATAATTTAACATATATTTACATAATATATCATGATAAAAAATATATAAAATGATGAAAACTATTTAACTTGAATGATAAATAATAATTATTTATGAGAATAAATTTTTGGCAATTAAAACTAAATGTGGACAACCAAGTTACCTAATCAATTAATATTATTTCAGATGTTTCAAGGATATTTTTCTATGTGTAGAAATTAATTTCATATCATGAATATTTTTCTATGAGGTAATTATTTAAAAATATCTACAATATTAAAAACGATATATTTGTAATATTTATACATAAATTATACATTTTAAATCCAATCATGAAATATATTTTAGAAAATTGTAGTACTTTGTTATCACAGAGACGGTAGGTCATACCTATACATGAGTAGTGTTTCCTTTTTTCATTGATAATTAAGGAAATGAGGCAAGTATTATTTTATAAATCTATAAGGATAACAATATAATATATATTATCATTTATTTAATTATAAATATATATATATATATATCATTCATCTAATTTTGTGATGAAAAAAATAATCACATTTTTTGTGAATGTTGTAGTCCACAAGAACATGAATGGAATTATCTTCATTTTGTGTAGAAGGAAATTGATATATAATATTCTAATACTGATAAATATTTCAGGAATATAATTATTATGTCAATTATATCACATATATTCATTAAATATTACCTCGTTACTTCTATGTAATGTATGAGTGAATAATGAATCACATCACATCACGAGGAAATTATCTATTGTACACCTAAGAGATGTTATTTTATCACCCATGGAATATATGATAAGAATTTAAATGTGATAAAAAATATATAAAATTAGCATTGTCTTAAATATATCATATTTATAACTATTATATTTCTCAATCCGTTATCTAATGAGTGGTGATGATAGAATATAATAGAAATCGGTTCTTGAAGGTGTAGTTTTTCGTACACACAAATGAAGATTTTGTATCCAGTTGATTTAGGATAAGATGAATTTATGTTATAATAATTAAATAATAATTTCTGAATATATGAGATAAATTTTTTTAATAAATAAGAAAAAATTATGAATATGTTAATGAGGTGGAAGAATATATAAAATAAAGACTATAGGATCAGAATGATACTTATTGTTTGATAAAACTCTTTAGGTAAGTGCCAAAAAAATATTAAGATGGTATTATGATCAAAATAATGGATATAGGATATAGTTATGGATGTATGGATGATATTTTATACGTGAATTTTCTGAGAAAAAGTTATTTTATGTTGTGAATATGATAAGAGAGTGTGATACCTTTTATAACTGAGGTGAGTGGCACAATTCAAATTTTTTAAACGAAACATTTGTGACCACATATTTACATTATAATAGAGAAAAAATAGTCTAATATAGAACTTTATAAATTATATGATATTAACAATTCAATTAAATATAATTGAGACTTGATTTAGGTAATTTTACTTTATATAGTTTTTATTTATCCCTCGGTAATTCTGTTTTTACGTATACTGTGGTAATTAATTTTTATATAATTCATTATTAATTATCATGAAAAATATTGATTACATTATTAGATAATATAAATTAAGATCATTATATTTATAGAATATATTATATCAATTTCTATTTATAAATTTTGAATAATTTTATTCAATAAAATCATATAGAGAAAAAAATAGGGATTCAAGAAGTTTATATTTCTAGAAAAAAAGTTTTTTATAATTACTATATATATAATTATAATAATAGTGTGGATATAAATTAATATTTATTTATAATATATATATATATATATTTCATTTAAATCATACCCCATAAAAAATTCAATTAATTTTTTAAAATGGAGAAACCTTTGTCATGATAAAACTATTCGAAAAAAAATATAGTATTAAAACACAAAAAAACATCAACTAATACACAATATAATATGAATTGAAATGTAATTAAGTAGATCAATTATAAATACTAAATAATTTTTTTAAATATTATTCAAAAAATGATTTTATTTTTAAAATATATTTTTTTAAAAAAAATAAATATTTTTTTAAATAAATTCTCTATATTTAATTATTGAATGAAAAATCTATAGTTTATTAAAAATTCCCCAAATTTCAACCTAACTGTTTTTTATATGATTATTAAAAAATTAAGATGAAATTTATAAAATAAGAATTCTATAATTCATAATAAATTATTTTTGAAACCCTTATGAAATATATTTTTCTTACTACAGTTATTTTTTTATTTAAAAATTAATTAATATTTTTATAATTATTATAAGAATATTAATTAAAATATATGTTTTTTAATGTATAATTTCATTGGTTGTTTCAATTAGTATCCCTATGATAATGGTCCCAATCCTAACACACCCTTTTTACCATTATCCAAATGTACACTATTCCAAATCCACATACACAGGTACAATTCGTAGATATATGTATTTTCATTGAAATAAAATGATTTATATATTACCAAATTTTATGGTTTATTTCATTGTTTAATATCACCCTTTAAGATTTCACTTGATTGTTTTAATAATACATATAAATAACTAGTCTTTTCATTTATACTGACTAAGACAACCCATATTTTAGTTCTAAATAATTCAAGATTTATTACATAATAAAAAACCATTAGATTGTGAGGTCTAGGGTAATTTTTTAATTTGGTGAATAATATAATGAAGTGACTTAAAATAAAAATTTCATGACATAATAGTTCCTAACATTCACATTAAATTCCATTTATCTTCTAAAACTACACTCAGAAACTCAGTGATGTATATGAAAAATGGGGGAGATATAAATTCTAGTAAAGGAATAATCATAGCAAAACATAATTTATAGTAGTACATGAGGGTAAATTTAAATTCAAAGATATCATAATAGAGATGAGAGTTATAATCATAAACATCAATCGAGATATAATATGATAACAAAAATGAATCATTTGAACATGGAACGAACATAAATAATGACCTAGTAATGAATATATCATGGATAACTTCCATGAAATCATAATATAGTTTTCATAGGATAAACTCACACTAACCATACATGGTAAATAATGATATAATGAATGTGACTAGTGTATGGGGGATGATATATAATTCCATTCCAATTAGTAACATTAATATAAAATATATGCATATGTGTACCACATAGCATAAAGAACATAAATATGAATTTAAAAGATTGTAACCCCCAAATTATGGAGTCTAAATTAAATACAATATGATCCCAAATAAATAAATTAAAAAATCAAATTATTGAAAAAACTGTGGTGGAAATGAAGATAGCTATTCCTTATAAAAACATTTTCCATGGGATGTCCAAGGATAATTACTTTATCATAATTGATTTAAATAAATATTTGTGGAAGGATATACCGAGGGTGAAATTAATACATAAAAAAAGTAAAATCATATGTAAAACAATACAGATGTGTCCTAACATATCCCAACAAAATAATGGTAAATTATTCGGTATAATACAAATAAATATTTTGAAAAATGATAAAAGTGATGGATCACTTACTTTGATAGGGAACATCTAAAAGAATTAGATAACTTATTACAATATTATAGACCATTTAGGGATGTTATATGTGTGTAAAGGCAGTGAAAAGTTGTGAAACAAGAGTTCCAAGTGAGGTATAATGAAAGGTTTTTTTGGATTTTTTGAAAATGAGTTGGGAAGCTTTTATTAATTTATCAACATGTTTTTTGGTATCAAAATTTTTAAATAATCAAAAAAATAATCATTCATGTGGTTTATTAACATGTAAACATCCAAACGGGATTGTTTTTCAAAATTTTATTTTCTTACGAACTAAACTCACAAATATAATACCCTTGGTGGTGTGGAATTGAGTCATGTTCATAAAGAAATATTTTTAGAAACCTTCAAAAGAAGTTATATTTAGTATAATTCATTAGAGGGTTAATAAAATTAATCAAATAACATCCAATAAAAACTATTTCAAAGGGGAAAATAAGTATGTTCATGAATCTTCATTATATTATTTATTAAGTCACTTTTTTGGATTAATGATGTTATAGTACATACCATATAACTATTTCATGCTTATGTTTTACCCTAAAATAAGAAAATATTGTACAATTTTAAATAAATGACCAATTTCTAATAATATAATGATGATTAATAAAATAATTATCTAAATATGTGAATTTTTACATTTAAATCATCAATATTTATTGGTTGACTAGTGTTTTTATTAAAATATATGAGTATTCTGAACTTCATAAAAATTACATTTTACACCATAATGATTAATAATTATTTATAAATAAATTCATATTTTTTAATTAAAATAATATTTTAAATAACATTTACATAAAAAAACTGAATTCATTAAAATTTTATTTTGTATTGAAACTATATATTCCCAAAAAAAATTAAATTTTTTGTTTCATTACATAAAACTCTATGTTTTATCAAACTCTCTATATAATAAATTTAATTTTAAAAATAAAAAAATATAAATCATTATATTATTTTAATATAAAAAATACTATTTAGATATGGACTTGTAACGCCTAATTGCACCATCATATGGAAAACTATATGGTTGGAGATGGTGATACGTTCTTGGTTTGGTTATGTGAACATTTTGTGGGTCATGATATCAATAAATATGAACTCATACAATAAATAGATTCAAATATGCTTTATTATTTTATTATCATATTTGGATAATACAACTAAAAAATATTTATTTCACCTCCCTTGTATTTTTCAATAAATGTGATTAATATATTACAATTCTATTGGTTGAGGTTATCACCATTTGTGTGTGGGTTAATTGGATTTATCATTACCATTAATATATTGTAATCTTAATTATCAGTGTATAATGGATATATTACAAATAGTTGTGAATCATAAAATTATTTCTTGTTTTCTAACATTTAACCTATAATTTTCTAATATAAATAATGTATCACATGTGTTTTATATAATTTTATTTCATAATAATTATTTTATTAATTTAAAAATGGAATTTAAATTATAAATTTTCATGTTGTTACATATATAACTAAACTAATGTGATTATCATAATATCTAATATATTTATAAAAATACATAATTTTGATTATTCCCTCTCTTATAAAACTTTTTTTAATGTATGATTCTTATATATCTAACTATGTAAATTAGTGTTCGAGAAATTATTATCCACTGTGATTTATATATTAGGTTCTATAATATGATTACATAACATCCTTATTTAATTCCCCCATAATATTTTTAGTTGTAATTTTATTACCCTTATAATTTCCCTAGATTTATATATTCAGGTGTGCAATCATATTCCCATTAAAAATGCATCATAGTGATAATGGGGTCAATTCTTATCACACTTTTTTCAAGGTGACAAGACACTGGAAAATATGTTTTACACCCTCATCCACATTATAGTATATACATAGTTATGTGTTTCTGTATAATTCTTTACAATGTATTTTTTAATAAAACACCATGATGTCATCAAATACATATACTTATTCTATGTGTTTTTTAATTACTCTGTTATCCTAATCGACAAATGAAACTTTCATTATTTTCTTAGCATTAAATAATATAATTCCCCAAGGGGTTATCTTCAATGATATACAATAACATATATAACATTATGTTATACTAAAAAATATTATATTATAGATTTTTATCTAACTATTTCCATTTTTAGAAACAGTGATGCCACATACCAAAAATAAAATATCATTTTCCATAAAAATGAACATTACAAACTCACTTTGATTACAATTTTAAAATCAGGGATACAACTATTCTAATTTCAAAATAAATAAATATTCATGAATATCGTACATTATAATGGAATATTCCAGATAAATTTTTTATGTTATAATGAAATAATATGTTATTTATATAACATTTCCACTTTTTCAAAATATATTTGAAAATACATAAACCATAATAAGTTCTTAAACACACACATAAATTCATTTATAATTGAGATCCTTTTGAATAACATCACATGAAATATATTTCATTTTACTATTGGAATTAAATAAAAATAAATGGGGGGTTGAGAACACATGTTAAGGTTAATATAAAACCGATGATATTAAAAACATTAAAAGGGTATTTTTAATGTTAATGGAATGAATAATTTTAATGAAGACATAGTAACATAATATATAGATAATTTTATAACAATTATATTGTATAATAATATTTATATCAATAATTCTTATATCATAAAAATAAATAAATAATTTTAGAATTCATAAACATGTTGGTTAAGCCTTATGGAAATACACTATATTGATATGGGAAGAGGTTTTAACCAAAACAAAAGTAGTTCTATATCATGAGGCATATCGGTGCATCAATTTTATATATATTATCAATACCCACATAACAATTGATAATGCCTAATAAATTCTAAAAATGATTCAATAAGACATTGCATTACATTACCTAAGTAATAAACAGAAAATTAAATTATGATTATCAATATAATAAAATATTAAAATAATTTAAAGGGATAAATAATAAGTGTTGGCAGAAAATAATAAAAAAGAATATTAATATATTCCACCACATCAACAAATGGGATAAACTGATCATAATCCAACAAAATAAATGATGTCTATAGTTAAAAAAATATTTTCCAAAAAACCACATATCAAGAATATATGAATAAAAAATTATGGAATTAGAATACATTTATACTTGTTAATCGAAAAAAAATATGTGAAAATTATACAATATAATTTATATAAAATTTATTTCCCTCATAGAATTTTTCAATGAGGCCATTAGTAATTAAACACTAGTTTATCATTTTTATTATCCATCAAGAGAAATATGGTGTTTAATATAGAGAGAACATGAAATCAGGGTAGCAAAAAAATATAAAATAATATTGATATTAACCATAATCATCTTCTAAATAGATTACATGAATGTCACCAAAAATGAATGAATCATGAATTATATTGTTTTTTGTCTTGAATTAATTCTCCAAAAATTTCATATATATTAGTGCATAAATTATGAATCAAATTAACTTTTATAGTCAACAATTTTGAAAATTAATGTGGAAACTAATTCCAAAATGTAATATGATTATAGAACACAATTTCAATAATGACATAAAATAGGATGTTATAAGACACATTCAAAATTTGTTTTCAAATCATGAAATGAAAAAAAAATTAAAACCATTAAATTTAATATTTATTTTAAATAATAGGTCCATATATATATACAAGTAATATCTTCAGTAAAATTGATTTTTTTTAAAAAAATATGTAAATTTGAATGAAAAAAAAGTTTATAAAATTTTATAAATATACATTTATTAAAAACACACAATGTAAAAATATTAAGAAAATGGTTATTGTAGTAAATATAATTTTTAAATTTAGGATAAGAAAATTCACGCTAATGAAATATTCGGGTGGTAGAACAAAATCAAAGATGAATAATGATCATGATAAAATATTATAACACCATAATAGAGATTCGAGTTTCTAAAATAACTTATGTGAATAAAAGTTGATTAATTGAGAAATATTTTACAACAAGGTTATATGGTATTAATGTTTCTATGCATCAAATTATTATCGAATATATAACCCAAGTATAAAAGATACATCATTGTGGTGGTTTTAGTTACTTTTTAATTTTTGTTCTCACCATTTCACAGAGATGATGTCTATGTCTTGTATTATTGGGTTGTGGAAAAGGGAGTTTGTTTTTTTTCATCCTTGAAGCAGCATGCCAGGGCGGATGAAGTAAAAAAATCATCATGGATATCAGGATCTATAGAAATATATTTCCCTCGTGTGATGTGGCCCATTGTTAGATTTCCATATCTGTGTGGTGGATGTTTTCACAAATCATGGACAGATTTTCAACCAAACTCAATTCAATTTAACTACATCTAAAATGATTTGTAATAATTCTCTTTCTTCTTCTCATTGATATGTGTGTAAGAGCTACATTGTTTTCTTCATCTTCTAAAATTTTTAATATGGTGTTATTTTTTTATATTCAATCACATTATAACCAACTCATATTTGTGCATTCTGATTTTGGAGTTACATAAGTGGTGATTTGTATCCTCATCCCCTCCACTCCATGGATCAATGTTTTAGTCCCTGTGATATAACAACCCCTGATAAGTGAACCATATCCCAATTATGAAAAAATTCGTTCAATTTATCTATATATATTTTATAGTTATTTATCATCATGTATTTTATGTAATATATCCACAAATTTATGTATTTTTTTATAAGGATTCCACCTTGGTACTCCTCACATTTGGCACTCCACTGGTGATTCAAGACTAATGTTATTTATGTTTTAATCATTTTATAAAAATAAAATGTTTTCATATTTATATATTGTTATGTGTAATTTTTAGTTCCTTGTAGATAAGAGAATATTCATCCATAGATGGAACCCTTGGGAATAGTGGCCATTATGTTTCAGGTTAGTGTTCTAAAGAGAATACATAGAAATATATGAATATTCATTTTTTATTGTACTCTTACTTTCAACTACTTCTTCGGCATATCATGATGTTGTTGGTGTCTCTTTTTTTGCCTGGTTTCATCAATAGTGATGTTCTTCTTCACATCATATACTCCATTTTCATCATTGTTGTACATATATGGGATGATGATGACTTAAGATCTACAGTAATCTTGTTTTACAAACTATAGAAATTTTCTAATCATTTTATTATTAAATTATTCTTATACTTTAAATTTTTCATTTTCTTCTTTAGTTCATTAAATTATTTGCTGGTGGACGGAAATTATACCTACGGAACTCTCTTTGTACCCCTATTTTTTTTTCTTCATAAATTTTCTTTTGGTGTGGGTTGGTTTACCAACCGATGCGCAAACATTCTAAAAAAGATTTGTTTTTGTAAAGTCCCAGACCTTCCTAGTCCATTACTTTTCCAAATTTATAGTGTCTGGGGATTCCTAGGGACCATCGGTGACTCATTAAGGAGTTGGACAAATACTTAGTTCCACCAAAAGGTTCGACTGAAATTGTGGGACCATTATGGTGGAACTATAGAGGTCTAACCATCACAATCACACACCAAAATGGTGACACCACATATGGTGTTCCACTGAAACTTTGTCACCATTACGATGGCATTGTTATAGTGTCTCACCAAACGGAGTCCCACCATTTGTTATTTATTTCGTTTCTGACTTTTTAATATCTTCTCTCATAATGTATCTTTTTACGTAAAAGTGTTTTAATACCCCATTCAAATCCATTTAATGTCTATAAGTGATATCTAAAATCCCCAATGATCTGAGAAAATCATAACTAACTAAAACATGTGGGGTTTTCATTGGTTCAACACCCTTTCACATGTTTCCTACTTCACCCATGTTACATGGGTTTCCCCCATTTAATGGAAACCCTTTAACGCAAGGCTATTATAGCCAACTATTCGTTGATAATTATTAAATAAAAATTAATTCAATCATGTGTAACCATCCAATAACAGGGTGAAACCATGATCCAAAATTAAATCTATTCAATATTTCATATCCTGTAACTCCAATATCTCATTGTTTTTTTCATATATTCTTTCTTCTTCATGGATGGTCTTTTTTCATACCCTTGATTCATTTGGAGTTCATATTCAAAAGGCTATGTGTGCGCCCGTGTCGGAGCCTTTCCTACTCACTATTGTATTCCATGGAGTTCTTCCCCTGCATGTCATGCATCCCCAATTCTTGGTGCGAGGAGAAATCGTTAATCGATGATCATCCAGGTAGGGTCTTTTTTCATATCTCATTATTATGTTTCCTGAAGGGTGGGTGAGATAATGTTTCATCGGGGTTTGGATGAATCCCAACCTTAAAGTAGATAATAATTTATTTCTAAAGAATTATGGGGGTTGTTTGAGGAAGATGCTGTACTATTTTATCTTCCTTCATATGTTTTGATTTGTATGGGTGTATGCCAACTGAAAATTGTGGTAGTTGGTTGTCCTTTTTGGAACACTAATGAACCTACGATTTTCAGTATAAGCATATTATTAAATGAATATAACATGGAGAATGGTTAATAATGTAAACCCAATTGATTAAATGGATGTCCAGTGAACAATAATCTTTGTGTTATTACATAGTTTTATGAAACAGAATTACTAAACATGATAAATGTTGTGGTTAAATAGGAAAAATCCCTTTTTCTACTATTAAGCATGAATGCTCTTCTTGATACTTGTGGGGTGATGTGAATAGGGATGAGATACCCTATTATATAGTTGTTGATTTATGGCTCTATGACCATGTGGGGATATATGTGGTGGCTTGTTTGGAATATATTACATTGAGGGATCTCAGAAATACCTTTTTTGATGTAACATTACAAGAGAACTGGGTGTGAATTCTTAAATTATATCTTGGATAATTTACCTTCATTGGATTGTTTCTATGCATGATAGATTCCTAGTAGTGAAGAATTATTTAAATAGAATCACATGAATATTGTAAAAATAATTGGTTCAGTGGGGAATTGTTTTTTATGAATGAGTTGTGCTCTAGTTGTGGATGTTGTGCATTTGTATGAATGAATATTTATAAGAGATTTGTGTATATGATGGTTTTTGAAACTGTAGGTTGTCATAGGTGTTTCTATACCATTTTATAAATTTAGATCTTGTGTTTCTTATTCGCACCCCACCCACGTTGAGAACTTTGTGCCGAACACTCCCATTTCATGGGGGAGGGTGTCTTCCTAACAATCATCTTAGTGGCTGGTTATTATCTCTTTTCTCTCTCCCTCTACCAAGTATCCCAAGACTCTTCGGGTAGGCTGTGATGGCATGATGTCCATTATTTCTCACGATTCATCAGGAAGAGTCAATTATGGCGCTTGACCTAGGTATGTGCGGGCATGATTCTTTCCCAAGTATCTTCGGGATGAGGCACATGTGTCTTTGGGCATGGTAGTGGTTTTTGTGGACCATTTTTCTACAGGAAGGGATGTGTTTGGTTGTGGTGGCCTAGGTGTTTGCTGCAAGGATGCATGGTTTTGGTGGCCCGAACTGTTTTTATTAGGTTGGTAGTAAAACTATAGTGAAAAATTTCAGTGGAGGTATGATGTGTAGGATCTCTTCAATAACCAATGGGAAAATGGTGCAGGGTAACCAAATATATATGTGTTATTACTATTAATTTACATGAATTTCAGTATTTGGGGATTGTGCCTCAGTCGGGTTTGGGTGGATAGATTCCTTGTTAGTTGCTTCAGTTATCTTCTTTTCTCATGGTGTATTACAATGCCTCCCCACATGTGCACGATAGATTTTGGATATCCCCGCTGATTATACATTTATACTCACCCTGCATATATAAAACATTGTTTAGGTTTCTAGGAGGACATTAGGAACTATGTGGGACAATACTAGCTCAGATGTCGGGATAGTTTCAAATGTAGTTTCTTTTCATTTGGTACATTCCCTTTATATTTTTCTTATACCTTTTTTGGGATTATCATTGAACATAGATATGGGAATGTGTTTTGCATTTTCTTATAACCTTCAGTTTTTGGAGTTGTTTTTGGTTTTTCTATAATATCTCATCATCCTACAAAATAAAAAGAGTAATGCATTCCATATAATTTGTGATTATATACCATTGATGGTAGTCTCTACTCTGGGGCCTGTTGAAGGTGGGACTCAAGGGGGGTCATTATTTATCCTTCTACTTCAGGAAGTAAGGGTCTAGCAATTTTTTTATCCCTTCCCTCATCTTGGTGTAGGAAGGTTGTGATAGAACAGTATCAAAGGCGATGATTGAGATATAAGATGGAGTTCAGAGTGAGTCACTGTATGGATTGCATGGGATGGTTGGAAAACCATGTTAGGTAATATTAGTTCTCAAAATACTTTAGGGAAGACCAACTATGACATTGGATTTTAGGGGACCCCATGATCTGATGCAAGGGATATAGACCTACAGAATGTCCACGTGAGGCTATACTGATTGTAGGGTAGTGACCCTAGGAAATTTACATGCATCGTAATGACTTTTTTTCTTGTGTGATGTAGGTGTTCTTGGAATTTAAATAAATAATAAAGTATAGAAAAATGTTAAGAAATCTACTACACTACTTGGGACTATGAATTCCTTGTCTACATTGTTGCTATGGCACCTGAATGATGACCACATGTAGTGCAGACGATCAAGGGCCAGGAAGCTGATCTAGCGGATTAGTGGAGGAATAATTGTGAGGAGGAGGAAAAAAGTGGTAGAAAATTCAAAATTCTATTCGGTATAAAATCCTCAAAAATTAAGAGGGAATAATCTCAGAAATTAAGATAGAATGCTGGCTTCAGGAGCTGGTGTTAGCTTTATGCTTGATCTAGGCTCCAAAAAGTATTGGGTTCCTCTGTTTATAATGTAGATTTAGGGAGTGGCACATCAGTGGTTGATCATTGATATAATGAAACATGAGATCAATAATAGAAGTTTTTTGGTTATAATTATATATCATTACAACACTAAAATTACCCTCTAGAGTTATTCCATTTTTTGAAATATATTTATGATCATATTTAGTTCTATTAAAAAAGGGACCTAATAAAGGTGAAATAAGTTAGTGTTATATATGATGGTCCAAGTAGTATATGGTAGTATTCAATGGATATGGTAAAAAACATGAGGTAATAGACTATAATGACATCAAATCATATTTCACAAATCCCATCATCCAGATTCAATGGATTAAGAAATCTCAATAGGTGGTTTTTATCATCAACTGGGTAATAATACTAGGACATAGTACAAGAAATGATTTTTTGTACATGTTTATTCTTCTCCATGCATGTCAATAAATGTGTAACATAAGGCATGAATATTAGATAGTAATTTTTAATATAATTTTAATTTGATGATTTCATTGATGAAGATACATTCTTATACACGTATTCTAGATAGTGTTTTAGGGATGTGTTAAACAAGGATAACATGTTTATATTTATCTGACTTCTTCCAACTCCTATTGAAAATTTTGTTAGTAAAATTAATGGAATGAAAATTTATAATGATTATCCTAGTTTATAATAATAATAGGAATCATATATACCTATAATATTATTGGAAGATAATCTCCAACAATCTGAAAATTGGGAATGCTTGTGCGTTAAATGTGTGTTTCTATGAGGGCTGCTAAGATTAGTTGTTAGTGCAATCTCTAATGAAATTTGTGGAGGTTATTTCTTGTATTTATTACAATATGATTTCCAAAAAGATCATCATCTCCTAAATTTATTACATCAAAATATTATTCTATGAGAACTAATGGGATTTATCCTTAGAAATCCATAAATCATATTCTTCATATATTGGGAGTGTCTCTTGAGGATGGTGATGTGGTTCCAACTACATTGATAGGTTTTATAACTAATATTTATCATTATAAATTTCTTTCATTAATATAATTTCATATGAATAATTTTTTGGCTCATATTATGAACATTATGAAACTTTCATTTGATATTATTCCATATGTGATGTGTATTTTTATTCCCCTTAGAATGAAGAGAGAGAACTATATGAGATTCCCTTGTTGTAAATTATCACTATTAGTGGTAGAGATAAATAGGGAATTTATCATTTTCAAAATTAAAATATTTGTTTTCATTCATGGGATTGATATTCTAATGTTCCATAAAATTGGGAATGATTGTGAACATTAACTGGTCTACTACCTTTGTTCTGCTGAAAAATGATGTTTTATCCACGTATAATAAGACCCGAGGGTCATTTGATATTGGAAAAACTTTCCAGTATTAGAGAATGATATATCTATGATTTTTATTGACCATGAACAATAATCATATTATTTTTATATTCATCTATTACTCATCAATTTTATTGATGTGTTTTGTACAAACTTCTCTAGTGTGAAACTAATAATGGGTGTCGATGTTCCAATTTACATTATACCAAGTACCCTTGTTTTTTCAATTATTTTTTAATGTATGAAATCATAGTATATAATATAGTAGAATACACAGATGGATGATTTTTAGGATGAAGGCATCACACTCCCATGTGTTCCACCATGGAAAATTCCTATTTCCATTGAAAATAATGATGATAGAAAAGTATTCCCTCCTATTGATAACAAAAATGAAATCTAATTATGTTAAATAACTGATATATATTTCCTTATAAGAATTATTATTTTGATAAGTTGAACGGAGTGAAATGGTTTTACATGATTGTTCGTTGTTTTGGTTATCTTTATAGAATCAATGAATCTAAAATTTTGAAGAACATATTTAGGTGTATGTATGCCCGTTATGGGTACCTGATTTTCCTTTTTCTTAACCATAGATCCTCAATATTTATAGTTCTCACAAAAATAAAATTTATTGAGTACCTCGATTCATTCATGGTTGAATTTGTGGATGAAATTTTCATTCACCCATTATATGAGTAAGATTATTTGAATTATATAAGAGAGATTCTTTAAATATCGAGATATCAACAACATTGTTTTGAGATATGTTAATTTGATTTTTATATTTAGGATATGACATTCTTAGTAAATTTTATTTTATATCACAAAATTATATTTGATGTAAAAAAGGTGATGTCATTTATGACATGGAAACAATTATGAAATGTTTCCAAGATTTCCAGCTCTTAGGTTTAAAGTGTATTACCCACAGTTTTTATTAACTTCTCAATGATATATTCGTTTTAATACTTTTTTCTATTATAATGGAATGATGTTCTTGTATAATTTGAAATGTTATAATAATTTCGAAATGTTTAAGTGAATTTTAGATTCTATGAAAATGTTGAATCATCAAGATGATAAGTAGGGATACATAGTATTTATTGTGGAATCAAGTTCATGTTTGGGATATTGTCTTATATAGTATTATCCAATGGTGTACTATGGTACCTAATAGCGTAATAAACATTAAAAAAATACATTACATGTCATTTGGAACTCAAATCAATGATGAATTATCTTATGATATGGTGACTTTACCATTTCAATGAAATGTTTTCTATCCTTAGTATCAATGCATCTTGTGTTCTATCTTATGTAAAAATTATATAATCCTCTTTAAAAGTGGATAGATGGAGTACCATAAGCCTTCTTACATTGACATTTCCAAAATAGGTAATAATAATAATTCAAACACTAATTATATAAACAGGAAACACACAACCAAGGACTTGGAAGAATTAATTTAATATTAAAATATGATGGTTATCTTTTTCTCTTATGTATTTTCATGTTCAATAGGAAGAGAGTGTCATGGTTAGTTCTAGAATGTAGTTTTATTACTATATTTTTGATATTATTTATTATGAAAGAAATCAAAACGATTAATTATATAGAATTAGGGACTGTCTATATGTTATAGATGCCATCGATGAGTGGTTGTTCTATTTTTAGTGAGTCATATGATTCATGAACTATCATGTCAATCATTTTATAGCGAGGAAGGTTCTGTTGTGGGATTTTAATAATTCCAGTTGTAGGTATACCCTAGAATCATTAATATGTATTATAATATTTAGTGATGATATTTCTATATTAGATTTAGGAAACACGTCATTAATTGTTTTCTCATTGTTATACATTTAAACACATCAAGACTGAGAAGAAAAAACCATTGAGTTTGATTAATCACCTACTTATAATGATATAGAAGTGGGATAATATTTATATTTATTTCATGGTTTTTTATGGTGTCCCCTTCATTAGAAGAATTTTATAAATGATGACATAGATGGTATGACATAATTGTCTCAGTTTATACAAATTAATGATACAACCATTGTTGACGAATTATGATTTATATATTTATTGGAGTTTAATAGATAACAAATATTTAAATGTATTATATTTTCGGATAGGAATTCTTAGTTCACATCTCATTTTTAGAGAAGCCCCTAAGAGGTGATAAGATACTAGGATGTATTATACATGATTAATCATCAACGGATGGATGGCCAGATAAGATAGGCTATACAAATCATGGAAGGCAATCTTCATTCATGCTTTTCGAATTTGGTCAAGACTCATGTATCCATTTAGTACTCATTTAGTTTTCTTATGATTAAATTCACTGGTTATCAATTAGAATCAAACCCATTGGGGACATAAATGGATACACATGCAGATATATTTTTTATTGTATAGATATTGTAGAACATTACTTGGATATACATAGTTTTGGTCAAGAAACAATGATAAATATTCATTTGATTCATCATAGAATGGATACAGGTCAATGCTAATAGATTTAAATTTCCTTTCATCATCAATGCAATTTATAGGTTTTATTTGGTGACATGGTGTTTTTTGGAGTTTGATTTCATTTTTTTGACATAAAATTATTGTAATAGGTAACAATTGAAAATTGACACATGGGAAAATTTGAGGATATTAAAAGGACTAGAGATGTGTCTTTCCATTTGGACATTAAACCATATCATTCATTAATTCACAACATGTCGCACATGTCAATGTTTTGAATGAATCTACCCAATCTATATCATACAATGATATGAGAGGACCATTAAGCTTAAAATTATTTATATATGACTGGGTAGCCATTATATATTTATGATTCTGATAAATTATTCTTTATGGGAATTTTATGTACATGGTTTGGGGGTTATGAAATCACTGTTCTATTATTTATTTGCCTTGGGATACTCAGGCAGTGATGAAAGAGTAGTGGACTAATTTATTTTTTATAGTGTATATTTAATTTTTTTGGGTAATAAATGGTTTATGTTTGTGAGGATGAGTCATCCCATTATAATCATTAATTTACTTTTTCTTCAATCCCCTTTTATTATTTTTTGGTCGTTTTTCTAGACCATATTTTTATTTTTTTGGAAATTGAACAGAGGATTACATGGAGCTTCAGGAAGGAATATATAATCGGCATTGTAGATGATTGTAGTGGTGTTTACATGTAAAAAAATCCATGGGATGTTTCTATTCAACTTCAAATTTTAGTGTGGATATATTGTGTAGGAGATAAGTGTTATGAATTTATTTATGGTTCATTTTCTATTTTTCTATAGCTATGGAGTGAAGAGGATAGTTGTGATGTATAAGGATGGGGTGAGGTCTCATGAGGTTCACTATTTTAAAAAAGATAATTCCATGGATTGGAGGTTGTGCCCTATCTATTTCGTGGTATAATGTCTTTGTAACCCATAGCATCCTGAATTTTAAATCGAACCTTCCTGGTTTTCTGGATATATATCTTGTAGTTCACCAGGTGTCTGAGATATTGTTTTTTGAGGAAATCAAGACGAAATTTTGAATATGTAATGTCTTTTTCCCTCTAACTGAATTTCTGAGGGATGATATTTATCTACCTCAAATTTTTAAATACATTATATATCATGGGGTCCATTATTAGCCACATAAATATTTATTTTTGAGTGAGGAGTCATCTTGAAAATTATATATTGTAGAATTTATTTGAATGATAATATTTATATGGAATCCTCCTCGATTATCCTTGCATTCAGTTATATGTTGTTTATTCCCACCTCAGACGCTTGATTTTTATAAGAAGTAAAACAATTGTGGTGGTTATATCTGTATTTTATATAAAATTAAAAACATTTTGTGTTATATTAATTGAAATAAATATTAAATATAATTCCAATAATTGAATAATGTTGACTTGTATTATTTATTAATTCTGAATATGATTTGTGAAATACAATACATATATATATTTTTTCAAATTATGTTTTCATTTGTGAGAATAGATAACTGGAAGTGAAAGGATTATTTATGAAAAAATATGATTTTGATTATTGAGAAACATTTTTTAAATTGAAGATAAATCTAAATTGAATAAATTAGATGAATACAAAATATTTGTTTTTTATATTTAAATGGAATGATCAAACATTAAATTTGTCTATTTAACATTGAATAATAATTTTTTGACATTAATTGATTTACAAATGAGTTTCTCAATGATATATTAAAATTACTTGTGTTCAGGAGTATTTACAAGGGGGCTTGCAAAATTATGTCATAACACTGAACCCATGGTAATTGATTTTTTGTAAAACTCTAAATAAAACATGTTCTCTTTGTTTTTCCAAGAAGATGCCTGGATTATTACTATTAAGAGGCATGGATCCTAAGAGTTTTGTAAAACACCATATGTCGGATGATTGGAAGTGTATTTGGAGAACCATATAACTAGGAACTAACAATCCTACAATCTTATGAAAATTTTTATATATTATTATTACAATCTACTGATTGTATAACTATTATATTTATTTTTCTAAATATTATATGATAAGTGTTTAGTAATTATTTATTTTGATATATCAACCAAATACTTGATTTGATTAATGTTTTAGTAGAGATAATTAAATTTATTTGGCATTACATACGATTATTTTAATTGAATCCCAATTGATTTATTTATGTTGAAAATTCTTATATAAAAAATAGTGATATCATACTAGCCAATTTTTTACCACTATAAAATTTCCTTTATAATTTTTTACATTATATTATTCCATTTCAATGAAAACAAAAATATAAATACTAATGGGGAAGTTGTTCTTTCTTTATTAGGACCCTGAGTAGTGGTTGAAACTAATGGAAAAATGATCCACTTATTACATAGGTATAGTATTATATTTTCATGATACATATTGTGTCTTTGGAAAATATTATACTTTGAGACCATTGATATACCTTTGATAGTAATATTTTCTAATTTAGTGGTATTTATAATAATTATTTACGCTTTACATATGTTCTTTTTTCCATTTTGATGGTTTATTCTTTGGTTGTAATAATTAAATTAAACACCAAATTATGCCTTCGGTGCTAGTCTCTAGCTCATTGGGATGAGAAACACATTTTCTAAAATGTCAGCAGTAAATATGTTATTAGATTATATAGGATATTTAATTTTTCAGTATGTCACCTAAACAATTTCATGAACTATTTTACCTCTTCATTTGGTATAAATTGTGTGGGTTTTTATTTTGGGTTGTTTTTGGTGAAAATTGAAAATTATTTGAATTAGAATGAGAAGTGCATTGTTTGTCCAGACTGTACACATATCCCTAAAATGATGTTTCAACGCACATAGAAGAGGATTTTATGGTTTCTGTACTATTTTCAAAGAATTTAACCCCTTAGAATAAATGGTTTACCCCTATGGAGAGGTTCATAAATAGGGATCACCATTTGGATAAATATGAACCTTCCCTGGAAACAATATACACAAAATTAATTCATAATATTTGAATTATTGGATTAATAAACACCTAAGATATTAAACTCATTGATCATCTCTAATCCTAAGATGTTTTATCAACTTTTTTTAGGTTTCAAAAAACATTTCAAGTCTTTCCAAACAAAATTCCGGTTGAATCAATGATTTCATTAATAGATCTACACCTCTCCTAATGTGTAATATTTTCTATATTGGTTTTCATATCTCTCTCTTTCACAATCCAGTCATTGTCTCATACTTTGGAAGGATGATTTCATTATTCAAAAATAGTTATATGTTTTATTTCAATGATTTTAATCAATTTTTTATTGGATATATGTTTTAGTTCAATATCTCGTTCTTCATTGTGAATTTGAACATTTAATTTCAACTAGGTATTTCATTTGGTGAGTGCTTATTAGTGATCATGAGGTAGGTTGTCTATATTTTAAATCCCATAGTCATGAATATAATTGTGTGAGTGGGATTTTGAAAAAAAAATTACATTTTTTCATGATCATATTGAATTACATTAATTAATTGGTGAAAAAGTTATAGGAATGACCTTATTATGAAATTTATGTTATATTAGGAATATAAAATTGTTTAATTAATTGGATTTTTCATTTGGATAATTAATGTCTTATGGAGTTTATATTAAATATTTATTATTGGATGTTTGGAATAACCTTTGAGTTCTAATTAATTATATGATCAAATGTTGAAAAATGATTTAATAATGAGTTTTTCACATTATTTCATGCAATTAAATTGAAGAACAATTATTTATTTTATAATTGAAATGATACACATTGTTAAGAATTCTTGATAAGAAGGATAATGATGATTAATCATGATAAATGTGGTATTTTAAAATATGTGATATTGTAACACAAATGATATTGTAATATAAGTGATATAAGTGTCTAGGACATAGAATGACAATTCCCTGTACCAAATGATATTGATTGACATATATGTATATGACCTTAATAAATGCTTCAAAATCCCAAATGTGATTGATTGGTTTATGGATATCATACATGAACTGATAATTCAAAATACCACATGTTCTTGACTATTAAAAATTATGTGGAACAAAAATAGATGATTCAAATACTAATAAGGTTCTAGATATGGTGTTCATGGAAGAAAATGTGGCCATTATAAAAATGGTAGAAGTAGCCATGATTTTTATGTTGAATCTAAATGATAAATCAAAACCCATGAGTTATGTGATATGTGATATCCCTTTAGAATAGTTTATATTATGAAACACGTCAATGAAGGAATTGGTGATTTGTGGGTCACCGTCATCCTGGGATATTTATGTGGTTAATTAACGTGTAATTTTATAGTAAAACAACATATCTTATCCCTTGTACATAATTCCTTATAAAATTTCACACACTATTATTGACTTCATATTTTTTAACACCATTGTTGGGGACCGATTGAGTTGTACTCACACTCTACACAGTCTACCTAGTCACTACCCATAACGACATCATGATTTCAAGACCTTATAAGGGAATGATCCATATGGTAGATGAATGAGTTGTGAATGAGCATAGATGGGGGAACTAGACATGGTTTCAGGATCCTATTGGGAGTTTTCATGGTGTTTAATTTTTTTTATTCATCTGAAACTTGATATACATATAATTTGTAAAATCTAATATTGTAGTCTTCTTCAGTTTTCAATGTTTTGGTTCATCTTGTTTTTTTGGTTTGTATTGGTTATGGAATAATTTTGAGTATTAGTTATAGTCACATGGATAGTGTTTATTATTTAGGATATTATGTTTCTACTCTTACAACGAGGGTATTGTCTCCACATATAATATATTATAACCATAAATTCAGCCGACATCCTCTTGAATATAGGGAGGCATTTCTGAGGTGATATGTCCAACTGGATCAGGTAAACTATATATGAAACCATGTTAGAGACATTATAAATGGGTATTATAACCGAAATCCTCTATTCCTATATTTTGTTTTAATATAATGTAAATTTACATTGGAGTGTAGGATGAGTATGACATTTTTAACGAGCTAAATAATCGGGGTATTTAACCAATTTATGGAGGAAACCCAATGTTACTAGGTTGGGATTGTTGCTATTGATGTTTTCAGTTATTTATAGATGTTATTTTACATTTGGTGAGGCCCTTTGTCTGTGTTTTAATTAATTTTTTATGAGATTTACATCTTGTAATGATATTAATCAACAGTGTGGTATGAATGCATCATTATTGGATACGATGATTTATTGTGACATGAATCATTTGAAGAACACACTGAATGTTATATTTTTGATGATTTTTTATAATTAAAATTATTTTCTATATATTTATAATTAAAAACAAAATTGTTCATAATACTAAATTAAAAATTGAAAATAATGCTAAATATGTTAATTGAAATGGAAAAATCAATGCACAGAGAGATATTTTGAAAAGTTGAAATGTCTTACCATATGTGTATAATGACTTAAATGAGGGATCATATAGGGTACTGATTATTCCTTGGTATAGAATATGTTGTGATATTTTGTGGAAAATAAAATTTATGGCATGATTTGAATCCCTCTTACATAAATGTATTATGGTAGTGTAATGTGTCCTAAGACGTGATATTAGAGGTTTAGTGATATGAATCCATGAAGACACGTGTATACCAGTTGGACGATGGATATGAATATAGGGAATATATCATTAGGGTGTATAGAAAATGGGGTAATTAATTTATTAATTTTAACTATTGTTTGAAAATAAAAACCATCATTATATAGCATATCATTTTGTTGTAAATTTCATATCAAAGGATGTTCCATATATGAGGATTATGTTAATAATTATCTAACATTTTTTTATCATAGAGTTATAATTAAAAATCTATATATGAAATTATTTAAAAGGGATAATTTATCAACTTGTAATTTTAATAAAATTCTTCTATTTAATTAGTCATTGTGTTTCATATATTTCTACACATGAAACACCAAACTAAAAAAATGAAAAAAAATTATATAAATAAAAATACAATAATAAAGTATGATCATTAAGATTATGTATTTTAATTAAATGGATTCAATATGATTACTATCATTAATTAATATATTTGTAGGGAAATAAGATAATCTTCCAATATGAATGAAATTCTATTAGTTTACCAAAAACCAAAAATATGATCACTTTATGATTAGATAATTATTTATCAAAATATATAATATTATTTGAATATGTATTTATATATCATGAATATTATGATTAATAATGATAAGATATTTTTTTTAATAATTTATTAAGACTAATTTAATTTTAAAATGTCTAGAACTATGATTTTTAATGGTAAATATTTTAATAAATATTTTTTTAATATTTTTTCACTATATTTTATGATTATTTTAATTTATCTTCATTTACATTAACTTTAAACATTTACATATAGATTATTATGTGGAAAGGCTCAAAATATATTATAACAATGATGTTATATGATTTTATGTTCCTGTTAATTATCATCCATCCATACGACATTGTGAAATCTCCATGACATATAACTCAATATTTGATGTATATTTTTCTGATGATTATTCTTCAAGTTCAATTTTTTTAATTGCTGAAGATTATAAATCTAGGTATATTTTTGAAGAGTTTATTTTGGACTGATAATATAATGGATTTTTTATTCCGTTTACATCATTTCATTAAAAACAATATTTCATAATTACATTATTAAATCACCTTAAATTCATAAATGATCCTTCCTTGGGGTTTTATAGGGATATAAGGATTGAGTAACATCTTTACATTTAAAAAAATACATAATTGAAGAAAATATAACACCAAAATATTTTTAATAACTTCATTTCCATAAAAATTTATTTTATCAATAATAATAAATTCAATTTCCCCTTTTTAATGTACAATCCATATTTTGATTTAATACTTAGATGTTTTATTGAAAATGATTGCATTGATATATTCGTGGATATATATTTTTGAATATAAACTTTTTCTACAACAAATTTCTAAAAAATTTAAACATTTTAATGTTATCATATTCATGTTTTAATAATTATCATTCTTTTTTTCATTCATTTCCTTGTAATCGGGAATCATTTTGTAATCCTCTTCTCTTGTATTTTCATGAAACTTGGCTGTCATATTAAAATTATTTACCCATATAAAATAAATTATGGTCTTTCAAAATTCATTTCTATATAAATTTTATTAAATTCTAAAAAAATATTATACATTCATTATTCTAGCATTATTTTTATCAAGGAAATTGACCATTCACAAGGATTTCATCTCTATAAAATATTCTTCATGATTAATCATATTCTATAATTCAAAACACATTTTTAAATTTTTTAAGGAGATATTATAAAAAAAATAAAAGTTTTTTTAAATAGTTTCTTCTACAAAATATGATGTTCTTTCTCTTACTAGAATTTCATTTCATTAATTTTTTTTTCATTTATTATTTTGATGAATGTGTTGATTTTAAATCATAGAGATGAAAGAGATATCATTCATAGATGAACTCATCATTATATCTTCAATAAAATATAACATAACACTAATTTTCTCAACATTATTATATTGACAAAAAATTAAAAAAATTACACTTCTTTTTCAATCATCATAAAACTATCTCATTTTCTATATATTAAATAGTTTTCCGTAAAATGTATGTTAATTTTTTAATTTCTGGAAGGATGAATTTCCTTATAAAATTTTCTTACGTAGTGAATAATCATAATTTTTCCATTTAATTATTATAATATACATTCATTTTCTCTTATATTTGTGTATCAACAATTCATTCCCCTTCTAAAAAGATTCCAATTAATTATTCCACTTGTTTGATGTTCAAATTATAATATTTTATAAAAATTAAAAAAATCATCAAATTTTTTTCTCCATTAGACAATAATGAAATATAAAACAGTCTAACAATATAGGATAATGAAAATTGTTGTCTTCTTTGGAGATGTAGAGTGATTACTATCCATTGGAAGAACATTTTTTATTTTAAAAAGTAGTTATGATTTAAAAAAAAGTATATTAAATTATTAATTTCATAACACCTTCTATTATATAAAAGTAATGATGGTATATCAGGAATTTAAAAAATTTTATAAAAAATTTAAATAATGAAACCATTATTGTGAGATCTCTTATAATAACCCATCTACTGAATGAATAATGACCCACCATAACCTATATATAGATTTATATAGAGAGACTATCATACTTCCATTCATATCCCAGATATATGAAAAAAATCATAAAATAGAAATGGATTATCTATATTGTTTAAAACAAAAATACATAAATAATTTTATCACGGTGATATAAATCTTAAGTCAAAAATAGTGGTTAACAATTTTTAATTTTTTTTAACAAATATAAAATAGAAAATTATTCTATGTTATATTTTTTAAAAATTACAATGATATATAAAAAATATTATATAAATTATATAATGGATACAAAAAAGTAATCAAATAATTCACCCATAGTAAAATGGATTCTATGCATTCTTAATAAATTTTGTTTGATATTGACAAAATCATGGTAGAATAATTTAATAATGGAATTTGATTAATAGAATATTTTTCAAATGTATCTCTATCTAAGTGATAATAAATTATTTATATATGATATTTATCAAGTGATTTTTTTTATAGAATAATAAATAAATATATAATTATATACAATGAGGAATATGTTTCATCCATATTTTTATGTTTTTTTCAACAGTAAAGAGATATGTAAAAATAAATTAGATAAAAATTTATTTTATGTTAATAAAAAAAATAATTATTCTTAAATAATTCAATTCAATTATAATTTAGTGTGTTTTTAATTTATATACATGATCATCATTCATTGTAATTTTTTTTAAAATAATTCAACATTTTTAGTCGGATCTCAAAGTAAATTGTGTCTCATATCCATCTTCCTAGATCCGTATGGATATTCTATGTTTTTTATATAATTATAGTTCTCATTTATTACCAATGAAAATTGTAGTAATACTAAAATTCATGCAAATATTAGTGTGTGTTTTTTTCAGGAAAAACACCAGAGCAAAAAAAATTATTCATGTTATATATTTCACATTAACAGTGGAATGTAATATCAAATACTATTTTTTACCAGATAAAAAACTAATTTCTACATTAAGAAATAAAAATCTCAAAATTTTCATTTTCTATTATTTTTAAATTCGAAAAATTTATCATTTGAAATAATTTTGTGTGAAAAATAATTTGACGATGAAATATATAAAACACGATTAATGGTTTCATTAACTTATAGAAAAACATATTATCACAGAATTAACATTTGATTCATTTGGAATGGCCTAAAATCTATCACACAACTACACATAAAAAATTATATTTTGAGAATTGAATATAAGATATTTAAAAATACAAATCATATTAAAATGTTTATTGATCAAATAGTTTCCCAGTTTCATGATGATCAAGAGACGACTATGATCAAATTAGTGTACTATAGATCATACTTGTTTCATATAAATATATTTTAATAAAATATTTCATATAAATTTATTGAGAAAAAATCATGTTATGGTTGTTTAAAAAAATAAAAAAAATGAAAAAATTATGATCACCTATCATGCTTATTTCAATCTATGATATCATCATATCCAAAAAGAAATAAAAAATATATTTTTGTTGTTAATTCAAATTAATTCTACTAAAAAATGAAAAAAAATATTTTCCTAGAATTTTTTTAATAATATGTTATGGATTAAGTTATCCCATAGATTTTTGTCATTAAAGTATTCGGAATGCATATCATATCATGCTCTTCTATATAGATTAATTACATAAAGTTCTACAAAATTTTTGAAAAAAAAATATCATGAAACATTAGGTTTCCAAACCAAGAGGTTTTCTAACAAAAACATCCCACATAACATATCCATTTCAAACATCACACTTTATAAACATTTTATAAAGTGTAAATATTAAGATTGTATCATAGACCAATAATATAAAAAATATTATCAAATATAGATAAATTTTTAAAAAATTCTTTATATTATATTCTAATCTGTTGATTATATTAATGTAAAGTTTTATTTTCTTATTATTTACTATTATTAAGTTTTCATCATGTTTATTATTATATAAACTTTTACTCCCCCAACATGAAAATATTTTTTCTATTATACGAATTAATCATGATTATTCATATTGAAATAATTATATTGAGGTTATATTTTTCATTTCCAATATTCATGTCTTAAATATTCTTGGGGAGTTTCACGTCCAATCAACGATAATAATGTAAAATGGTTGCATTCATTTCATAATGATTATCTATTTATGATACGTTAATATAAATCACTATTAAAAATTAGCTTTGGGATGATTCCTAATGAATGCTTCATTTCTTGGTATTCTAAAACATTATACCTTACTGATAGAAAAAACTACCTTAGGAGGATTATCTTCAGAAAATGTTTTTTTACTTGTTCTCTGATGTGTAGATTATTATTATGTGGGTTGGAAATTATTTTTTTAATGATTATTTGAAAATGAGTTTCTAGGTATTTTTAAAATTAAATGGATTTATTTATTAAATTTACCTTTCATTAATTCCCCAAAAGTATGAATACATATTTTGAATACAAAATTGGGCATAATTTTTATTGAAGAGTCATGGAAAATATATCATCATCATTTGGATAAAATATATGTAAATGTTCATCAGTGATAAATATTAATTTTGTTTAAAAAAATTATGACGTAGTAATGTTTGTGATTTCCTCCTATACAAAAATGATATAGAGGTTAATTAAAAAATTGTTATAGTAAAACTCAATTTTCAGTACAACAATATGTACTTATTTTTCCCCAGAAATGTTATAAAAGGTAGAATTCACTCAATACAGTTATTTTAATTTTAAAAAATGATCTATTTCCATGATCAAAATTAACATTTTGATATGCTGTTCTAGCAACTGAAATTTTTAAATATAATACAGTTGTTTCAAAAAATATGTATCAAAATCAGAATTTTCAAATTCTACAGCATGATGTTTTTGAATAGTTAATAGAGTTATCCTTTTCTCTATTTAAAAACAGGATTGAAAATTTTTAAAACTAAAAAAGGATTTCATATTTAATTTTTTTAAAAAAAATAAATATATAATTGAATTCATCGAAGATGATTACAGAGTATTTTCCTTTAAGAAATCTAGATACTTTTGACTATATAAATCTATGTGAAATAAATATAATGAATTAGAAGATGAAATAGAACTATTATATTTGATGATTAACTTATTTATATTTTCAAAATGGACATGATCATAAGTTAAAGAATAATTAATCATAATCTCTTATTTATCATAAACTTGTCTTTCTAATGAAAATGTAGATAATATTACAAAATTACAATTCCCTAAACATATATGTAATAAACGAGAATTTTTATCTAATATAATAAGGAAAGGTAGAAAATAGATTCTATGTTATTATATTCTTGGGGTCTTTATTTTTTAATTCATATCTATGCAATGAATAAATTTACATTATCAACCTTAAAATGTAAAATTATGTTTCCTAATATTCACATGATATCCTTTATATCATATTTGACATATTTTTTTGATATTGTACAAAAGTTTTTAAATATTTAAGAAACATCAAAATAAATAATTACCTTGTGGAATGATATCTAAAATACCACTGTTTTCCCCAGGAAAAGTTTCATCAATTTCGCAATTTCCACCATTCATTTGGACAATATTATAGAGAATATAAATTTTTATACTCATGTTTTTTTATAATAAAATTCATGAACCATATATTATTTTTTTCATAAATATCTCACCTATTTGAAATAGCAAAATTTTGTTTTTAGTACACAATAAATCTACATTCCATAAATATTTTAAGATAGAAATATACTAATGAATATATTCCAAGGAATTTTATATTAAAGAGTTGATAATTATTTTTTATTTAATATTAATGAAAAAAATATTGAATCTTATTAAATAAAATATTTACTTTTAATGTCCACTTCTATGAACTATAATAAAAAAGGGTCCACTCACTCAATGAATTTTTTTTTTGAAAATATCATTTTGTTGATGTAAAATCGATTAGTTAGGTATTTTTAAATATTATCAACTCTCGTTAAATATTTTAAAATGTATTATTCCCTGATGTAAAATTATATAGTTGATTTTTAAAAAATGTTATTTAATTTCACAACTAAAATCTAAAATTATTTGTGCTGAAATGGAACTAAAATTATTATCAATTTCTATAGAATTATAATTTATCACTATGGTATGTTTCAAAATTCAAAAATACTTTATAGAATGTAATTCCAATGTATTAAAATAGCCGTTATGGAATTTTTTTCACTGGAATTGTAAAATATATGTTAGCATTCAAAAAATAGTTATAGATTTTTCATCAACACTTGTAATTATTTTTCCACGTCCAAATAAGTATAATATTAATATTTAAAATAAAATTAATATAAATTGGACGATAAATTAGTAATATATTGAGATGATACATTTAAATTAATATATTTTACAATCATTAGAATTCATATATAATAACTCATTGCATTTTGTCTGCCTTTAAATTTTTTCAAGTTCATTTTGATTAACTATACCCAAAACATTCAATTCACATGTCTAATGATTTTAGACAATTTCACCTTTATTGTCATAAATGATTATAGAGTTTTCAACCTTATTATCTTTCTTTTCAGTCTAATAAAATATTTCCTCATATAACCAGCATTCATAACATATCATCACCAAAGTGTTAAAATTATCATTTCCTTCATTTAGATTATTCTTGTACATAACCCTAGAATCATTCTAACCATTGTATCAATAGATCCTTTTATCATGCTTTAATGTTTATAATCATTCTCTTCTGGTGATCTAAATTTATAATCAACTTATGTATGATTATTCTTCGATGGTTATGATATTTTTTCACAATATATGGGTCTATTTTTTTTATTGATGTCATTATAACAAATATATCCTTCATATATTTTTCTTCTATTTCAGAATATAATTTTATCAAACTTCCATGTTTCATTATATTTCAAACAAAATCATATATTCATATATTTGTATACTTATTAGAATAATAAATAGATATTGGTTATGACATTCACTATTTCACATGAAATCATTGATTTTCGTTAAATGTATTTATAATTCGGTATATATTTTCTATGTATTGTGTTTTAATTAAAATATTCACAAAACATTGATAAATTTTAATTACTGATTATCTAGTTATAAAAATAAATTTTTTGATAATAATCAAGATGCATAGATTCATGAGTTTCAATAACTATTAAACATAAAATATTAGTAGCTTCTGACTTCTTCTATACTAAATTATTAGATTCACTTGATGATATATAACATCATACATTTGACATCACAAAACATTGTAGGGAATTTCTGTGTAGGGTTTTGATTTGATTTATTTTTTCTCATCCCAGTAAAATTTATAATATCCTTAACAAAAAATAGATATCATCTTGTCATCCTACAAAAATTATAATCAATGATAAATACAAAAATAAATTAAAATTACCATTAGCTAACTAATAATAATTACTAAATGTATTATTATTATACATAGATATAGGTTTTTATGTTTTCAAATGAAAAAACCAGATGAAATACAATTTAAATACATTTTTTCTAGAAAAAGATAGTGTTTTAGTTTATTTCTTGTATAATTCTCATCTGATACAAAATATATAATCATAGAGTCTACAATTATACTATAAAAGGGAGTGTGGCACAATCGGTTTCTAGTATATAACCCTTTCGTTATTCCTTTGAATTACATAATGTTTAATGGTGACGTTTGGTAGAGTTTGAGGGACATTTAAGGATTTTTTGATGGTTTTCTATAGGTTCAAGGGTATAGTATGGTGTTTGGAAACCATGAAACACCGTAATGAAATCGTGCTCAGTGAGACATGGGATAAAGGAAAAGTTCATGGGATGCACTTGGTCTGTCTAAACCATACAAAATCCAAGGGGAAACTATTCACATTAAAAAACAGTTATCGATAACATTGTTGCAGTTGCCTCGACATAGTTGGAACATGGTTATTAGATCTTGTGAGTAGTCCATGTATGGATCATCCACTAGGTTGTGGCTAACTCATGGTTAATGGATTGTTTTTCTAACCATGTGACTGCATAATGTGCAGGTCAAGAAAACCTCCTCAAAAATTAGATCTAACTGGTTTTTCACTGTAACCACTTTTTTTTTACTCCTATGTAGGACTAATATTGGAATTGTCTTCCCCAATGGTTATGGGAGGTTCCCCCATCGATTCAAATCGGATCTAAAGAATTCCCATAGTGATTTGAAGTTTAATATTGACATTATATGATCATTATCGGTCGTTCTTGATTTTTTTTGATCAAAATTTTCAATTCTCTAGTTTTCATTTATCTACACCCATTATTGGTAAATCTAATGTTATAGATTCCATATATATTAATATTTGGGTTTGATTATGATAGTGGAATATATATATAAGTTGTCTTAATGGATATTCATCCCATTTTGTGACTTATTTCATACTGTTTATAATTTTCACCATAATTATATAGGTTAGTGGATTCATTCTCAACTCAACTTACTAAAATAGCCTGGATTAGATTCAAATTGGTTGATTTCGATGTCAATTATTATTAAATAATTCTTCAAATCATGATATAAATTTTCTTATGGGATATTTAGGGTTTTGCTGAAATTATTGAATTGTGGTGATTTTTTGTTGAAATTAGTTTGGTTCCATGATATTAAAATGTTGATTTTAAAATATTGATTTTCTGAAAATTTTAAATGTAATGTTACAAAGAAGATTTCAAAAAAAATTGTTATGTAGAATTTTATTTGGCATGGTTTTTAGGAAAACTAGTTATGTGTGTGTGTGTGTGTGTCTGTGTGTGTTTGTGTGTTTGTTCATATTGCAATTCCAAGGATTGGTTGAAATATTACCATGTTCTTTGTGATAAAATTGTAATTGCACATGTGAAATAATTTACTTCTAATGACTTTTATCATCGACAAGTGACCTCTCATGACTATATAACTATCTTAATGAAGCATGAAATGATAGTTATGTGGTTGTTTGGAATGGAATTCTTATTCCAATTTGAACATATGGAATGCGATTTAAGCATTGTTTGGTTTCTTTCATTGAAAAATAGATTTCATTGGAAATTAGTTAATATTAAACATATTTATATTTAGTTATAAATAATTTTTGAATTTATTTAGATTTTTTTGTGAAATTTTTTAGAAATTTTTATTATATAATTATTTATTATAACACTTCTACATTAATGGCACGAGCAGGGATGTCATTAGAGATATCCAACTCAGTTTTAGTACTCACCCATACTTTGGATCCATGGGGCATTCCAAATGTCATCTATTTGGACATGGGAAAAGTTAAAGAATCAAAAAACAATTGAACTACATCATGATAACTGGGATATTTATTGATGTTATAGAATAAATCTTGTGGATCTTGGAGTCTTGTGGTTATCATTGAGTTTTATTTGTTTTTCATTGATTGATTACTTTTCTATTGTATGATTCTAATTTGGTACATGGTTTCTAGTTTGATTTTGATAACTGGATTGTTGGGTTTCCTTTCATGGTTTTCATGAATCATTTATTTGTTACTCTAGTTGCACTTGGTTGATCATAAATGGAGTTATTGTCCCCCAATTGTATTGATTCTCTACAGAATTTATTTCTAGTCTGTAGTTCTTTAGGAGATTTCACATTAGTTTACATAGAATTCTCACACCATCTCATGCCATCATGGATAAACAGGGATATTTAAAATGGTATCAGTTTTTTCTTGTCCAAAATGTCTATTGAGAGGAATTGAATGAGTTTTGTTTGCCCAAATTTGTTTTGAGAGAACTGGTATCAGTGTGTCAGATAATAGGTATCATCTTCTGCCTTTCCATATAAAATAGGTAGTAAAAAATTATTTCAGTCTTTGAGTTGAATGGATTCTTTTTTATTCCTTGTTTTTTGCTATTATAATGGATTTTTATAGTCATGACATGAAATTTATTTCATAATAAATAGTAACTAACATTTTTATGTTGAAGAACAAGTTACTAAGTCGTTTGTTAGATAAATTTTTCAGAGACACTAATTGTAATTTGAAATCTCACTATCATGGGTTTAGCAAATGAGAATATCATGAAGTGAATTAGAAGAATGAATTCACACATGGAATGCATACATCATTTTGAGTAATGGTTTATGATGTCGCCAAATGTGTGGACTTTTAAAAAAAATGGAAAATAGTATCAAATGAATTATTTTGAAAAAGATCATGGTTTTGATATTCTTAAATTGGTAATATTTTAGAAATCATGATAAAATGTTTTTAAAAATGGTTATGTGTGGAAAAAGATGGTTTTTCTAAAGTAATGTTATGATAATAGATGTGATTTAGTTTGAAGTTATAAAAAATGAGTTTCTTCAGAATGAGACTTTTAGTATTTGATTTGAAATAAAAAAGGAACATGGTAGGTATTGTTGAAAGAAATTCAAAGATTCTATAGAGTGTGATGTTCCACATGTGCCACAGGTGGTCCAATAAAAGGTTTAAAGTATCGCACAAGCATTTGAGGTTGTGGACATATATATCTGTAGGGATGAGCCTTGATAAGTGGATCATTCAATCCTATTCCAAAAACATAATCCACACATATTCTATGGTGATTTTGAATTAGAAATAGAAGTGTAATGGATGAACAGTATGATTCATATATTCCATTTCATTGGCACACTTTCTAAGCTAAAATTCAATATGGACACGTAAATGATTAATGATATTTCATGCCAATGATGGGATCTATAGGTAAAGACCAAAGTGGATCAAGTACTTAGTTGGGAGGAGTATAGGTATTTTTTCAAAACATAATTCAATCCCCAGATGTTCTACATTCATAGAATTATCATTTCTTCAGCATGAAGTAGGAAAACTAATTTTTTATATAATATACCGTGAAATTGATGAATTTTGTGTTATTTTAAATTTTTTTTAATACGGTGTCTATAAAGTAACACATCATTGAATTGGTCAAAACGAATGAGATTATCTAGACTATTATAGTGCTCTTTATTACTCAATTTTCTGATATGGTCAATAGAGAGATGGTGGATAAACAAAATATATCAAGATTAATGGGGGGAGGAAGAATTTTGATACCTATGGGAACTAGTGGGATGTATAATGATAGGAGAAAGTATAAGAGGGACTAAAAATATTAGGGTTGGAGTGGGAATCAGTATCAGATAGCTAGATCAGTTAAGCATCAATCGAGACTCGAAACAAAAGAGGTATGTTTCAAATGTGGTTTCATTAAGCACCTAAAGAATGAGTGTATATGTGACATCCCCGATCTGGGAGCCACTAAACTGATTCCAGAAGATGATTCATTACCTGACCTCAAGCACACCCCCGAGTGTGACATAGGTTTCATACTAGCATCTCGGGTCTAGAATAGACATGTGGGGTGATATACCCTCTTAATATATTAATCCATAGCATAGAACTTATATAAATGGGATATTAAATGAGATAATATGTGAACAAGAAAAAATAACCATTTTCCAACTACGTAAAAACCACAACCAACAATAAATATCTCATTCCATGCTACAATGCCGATTTAAAAAATTATAATATAAATAAAAATAGTGCAATCCCGAAGTCAATCCTTACCTTATGTTTGGAACCTCATTCATACATGTCACGTGTCCAACTCGACTTCCCAACATTGGTCCCTTTCCTTTTTCCAGACCTGCATGCATGAGATATGATCGGGTACCCATCGTCGGCCCAAAAAGTGTTTGAGTACAACTCAATAGGCCACCACCAATGATATCTACAAATATCAAGTCCAAAAGATAGTGAATGCTAGTGTAAATAAATAATAGGAAAAGAAATGACAATTCAAGGGCCACTAGTTTACTATCTCTACATAATATCATTTTCAAATGTTTCAATTAATTATGTCTCCTTCACAACTAGTTCATTGTCATTCATGATTATCATAATTTAGGCATTTAAATAATTGACTCAGAGTTCATGGACTTTATCATTTATCAAAAGAGAAAAATTATGTCTCTAACTCACTGGGGATAACATATCACAACATCAAAATATCCTCACCTTGAAGCCTCAGTCCGAGTGGAATTAATCCATTTGGTGAATAGTGAATTATCCACATCCCTAACCCTAGAATTGTAGGTGGAGTTAAAAAATCAGTCCATCTCCACCCTTGGGAGAAACAATAAGCCTTTACCCAACACATCAAGCCATGTTCACATGCTTATCCATCCATTCACCACACAAAAACCATATCAAAACCTAGCACACCAAAACATACAATTATCACAATCCATAACAAACAAAAACACAAATCATATTGTTTCATCCCCCCTTAACCCATTTTCCATTTACCTCACATAGTCCATTTACCCCAATTCACATTTAGAAGCCAGGACAACTAATATTATTCAATACTTCACTTTTGTAATCCAATTATATATTTTCAGGAATCCCCTTATGAAATCCCTTTAAATATATTTCGGATAACATTATCAATTTAACAAATTCATCTTTTCACAAGAACTAACTTTCATAAGAATATCTAACATATTTCATTGGCCTCATACATCATCTTTAATTAACCCATAACATTTTGATTTCCATTAACAATATTACATTCATAATAAGGGAACTACCTATTCATGAAACAACATAGACTATAAATAGATAATTCTAGCTCCGGAAAGTATCAGCACTCCAAATGGATGAGCTTAAATTTGTAAAATCATCTATGATGAATCCCATGGGGACCATGAGGTTCCATTAGTCATTTAAAATCCCAAAATACCTAATCATAAAAAGTGCTTCAAAATCAAATTAAGATGAAACAAAGGACAAATATGGAAGTGAAAAAATATTCAATGAATCTATGGGATAAAATTTGTAGACCAGCTAACTCAAATCTATTGTCGAAAACACTCCCAAAAATTCCCATAAATATATATTCAACTACATATTATAGCCTTACTCATGATTTTCTTTTAAAATATGGGTCTTATTGATTTAGAAGTTAATAGGTGAATGATGCGAACCCCAATCGAAAAGAGGAACAAAGGAAGAGATTAAACTTACCCAAAGCATTGATCCCAACAGATAGTGATCCAAACCACCTAGAGATGAAAAATATTCTCCCTATGAATCTATTTGGAGAACATGTTCACTACTAGGGTTAATGGGAGAATTAATGATGAAAATTATGAGTGAGGCATTAAAATCCTAATGTGTAATTTTTTTTTAAATTTCTCATCTTTACTGGGATGCATACTTCCCCCACTTTGTTTTCCAAACCACATGAAAACCAAGAGTGAAAAATTGTACCAATATCAACCCTTCACATGGGTTTTTCTGAATTTAGAATGACTATCTTAACTTTGCGGAAGCCATGTGAAAGCCTCAATCCAAGGCAGAACAGTTTCCTGTGATTCTCCGCATGACTTTCACTAAACATGTGAAAATCATGAAACATTACTACAAAGCTCCCATATCCCCTTCTATCATTCCCCAAACCACCAGAACTCACCCATTCTATAACATGAACTTTTGGAAACACTTATTTGAAAAAATAATTGATCATAAAGTGAAACATAAGAAAAAAATACCTTATAAAAATCTCAAAATCATACAACTTCCCCACATTATGATGGATCATCCTCATGCCACTCATCCAGAGCATCATTGATATTATGAAATAATTATTTTGGGCCCATGAAACTGAATATTATATTGACCCATGTTTCTTCCTGAACGATTCCATGAAAGCATTGAACACAAAAAAAGTTAAAACCTTTCCCAGTAGAACCAACTCACAATGATCCACAATATAATCCAGATGCTTCTCCAAGGATGAATTGTTCCCAAGCTCAACATAGTATGTGTTTATCACATGATATAGATCATGATGATAATAAAATAGTTAGGAATCATGAAAAAAAACATGAATCCAACAATACTATTATAGAAGATCCAATCTTTTATCCAGTTGTCTTATCACCTTCACAATCTCAAATGACCCCCATACCCATGCACCAACATTAACTTTTCCATATTCGACAATTAACCAACCATGAAGACACAAGAAGAATCACACTACAACCTACCATGATCCCAAGAGGTCTACAACATCAAAATTTATATGAGTTCTACCTACTATGTGCTATTTCCAACCACTTCTAAATCGAAAAATCCTTCTCAAATGTCTCCTACATGAGACTCGATCCTGACAGCTCCGGCTCCCCAGCTTCAAACCAAAACAATTGGTATCTACATGGCCTCTCATAAAGTGTGTCAAAATTAACCACCTAAGTTATGTACTAAAATATATTTTTTTTGACAATTAAAAAAGAGTAAAGTGAGTATTTAATGTACAACCCAAATCTAGACCACATGCTATCATGATGTAATCCAATACCAGAATTGTATGCTCTTACTATCCATCCATCTGCGTGTGATAATTCTTACTCAAAAACTCTTAGGAACCAAGAACCTTCAATAGACTGTTCCATATGCATGATATAAAATGTGAATGACAAAGTGAACCTATGGTTCTCAGCACTCCATAGAGTCACATTATCTTTCGAACTTATAACTCATCCATCTGATAAACTGTATAATTTTCCAAGAATTGTAATAAATGAGCCACTTTGGTCAAAAAAACTACAACCACCCATATTTCATCATTCATCTAGGTAATCATAGAATGTACCACTTTTATAACCATAATAATTTCATTCCATGTCCAATCTTGAAAGGAATATGGGTAAAACAACCCAACTCGATGCTGACACATATCCTTCACATGTTGACAGGTAAGAGATCATGCCCCAGAACATGCACCATCTTTATTCATTCCAGGCCACCAATACAGAAAAAAATATCATGATAGTTTTTCATCATCCTGGGATCTACATCCCACTTTTAGTAATAGAACTCTCCCATAAATAGTTCCCGCAATCCTTTTGGTACAATAACATGACCATGAGCATTGATAAATCTAGCAGCACCAACAACCCAACAAGAAGATTACTCCCCACCCATAAGGCATTAATTCATAGAAAAAAACTCTATATCCCCCAGATTACATTCCTTCCCCAAATCAAACACTCAGACTCACTCTCTATAGACAGAAGTTTAATTTGTCTGCACCCATCTTACATCTCCAATTGCATCTCAACAGACAAGTCCTTCACATCCCAATCATATCTAGATTCAAGAACAACCTGAATCTTGCTCTTTTGGTTCAAATAAAACAAAACATTATTCTACTTCCCTTGGGTGGAAACCCACACTATATCAGTGTATTTTAGGTACTCAACCCACCTTAACAACTGAATATAGAAATCGTTCTGAGAGAAGAAGAAAACAAGGATTTTGTGATCAGTAATTACCATGAATCCCCCCAATAATTTATGGCTCAAACACTAGTAATTAACTATGTCAGCTAACTCACAATCATGTGTAGGTTAATTAATTTCATGAGTCCAAAACTATCTTGATCCATAATATACAACTCCATCATCATCCATCAGAACTACCCCTAATCAAACACAAGATATATTACAGAACAAGTTTTAATTCTCACCATGTTCAGGTTGGATCAGAATCAGTGGGGTAGTAAACTACTTCTTCAATTCATGAAAATAATTTTAAAATTTATTTGGTAACTAAAACATAACACCCATTTTGGTTTTTATTATATGTTTTTATTCTAAATTAGAGAAATCCCAAATAAAACACTATCATGAACCTGCCAAACCCACTGATCTCAGAACATTGGAAATAGTTTTGGTATACTCCCAAGATACAACATCCTAGACCTTATTTTGATATATTGACACACATAAGTCATAAATAATATGTCCCATTAAATTCACATTATCCATAAAAACTACCATTTTGATAGTGTGACATAATGCATATGCTATCTTAGTGTACTTAATATAATTTCATGCTATTTGGCACGATCATCAAAATTTTGTGAGTAGAACTATATGTTATAAAAAACGACCACCATGAATTGATACATATAGGGGTGAAATATCAGGTCCATTAATTCCATGATCACTTCCGATGCATTAGTCAAACCGATCGACATCAAAAAAAAATTATACAACTCGTACCAGCTCTATAAATCTATCTTCAGCAAGTCAGAAGGCCTCACACACAACATATGGTATCGAGAACTCAAATAAAATATGTAGAACATAGAGGCAACCATCTGTTGGTTAAAAAAATAATAAATTATAGTATGCATCTATTGGTTATTAGTTATCATCTGATTAATCTTCCAGTAATAAAAAAATAACATCAATGACCCATCATCATTCATAGAAAATGGCATTGTTGATCCTCATGGCATCATACGAGGTCGAAAAAATCCCTTTTTTCAAACTCTTCCAGCTTGACATTCTGATGATGAATTACTTTTGATTTGATTCGATGTGGGGGAATAGAAATATTTTCTACCCTTGGAAGCCACTCTATTGTGAACAATATATCCCTCTCAGGTGGTAGTCTCAAGAAATAATTAAGAAAGACCTCATGGAAATATTCTCTCATAGGTGGAACGACATGTTTCTATGTGTCTCTATCATCTAGAATAATAAATGCCACATGGGTAGTGATTTCTCAAAACTAAAGACAAATTGGACCTTCACTGACTTCTCGTACATCATACTCACCACAATGGACATAAGTTTTTCCACCATGATACATAAATGTTATCATTTGAAGATAAAAATTGATGTGCCCTTTATACTACACTAGCCAGACCATGGTCACAATAAGGTAAAAACCTAACATCTCCTGAACAAACTTGTCCCAAAAGAATTATAACCACCAATCTTTATGGAAAAATCCTTATACTATATGATATCCTCAACTTGCACCCTTAACAGATTATCAATAGATGTCACCCCACACACATGTTCCACCGCTAGAACAACACAACAATTAACTATGCAGAGATAGAATGCTTTGTGGATCTTATGTCAAATAAAACATTAGAGGGTGTGTATGCTATATTATTGATACCTTGAATGGAATGATGTATAGCCTCCCAACCACTAGGTGTATTAATATCATCACAAATATGTTATATCCCTCTACACTAGGATCTATCATGAGTACCCTAAACTACAGGGCCTTGTGGTATGAATTGTCTCATCCCAGGGATCCACATCCACTGCATCTATTGGTACGGATAGTGGATCTCCAACTACTAGCTATATATTGGGTGATTGATCCCCTGCATGCACTCAATGTTTTCCTCTCACTACAATATATACATGGATTCATAGGGCGACGCTAGAACTTATTTATGTATCCCAGCATGCTATAGGATCGTCAAAGAACTGGTGGTTGGGGACACTGGCCTCACATATGTGATGACATTCCATACTAGAAGTAGAACCCTAGATCACCGTTCGGAGAAGCTGGCCCTCTCTTATGATTATTTTGAACACTTTTACATTATTGGAAACACAAAAAACAATTCTTCCTTCCTTCAGAGGATGTACCATATTTCTTCCAAAGGGGACTATATGTCCACATCTTGAATCCTCATTTAGTTTCCCATTTGAGATATGGTCGGGGTCCACTACCTCTATAAACAACATTACATAGATGATATTCACTTGATACTTAATTTCATGATTATGCCCATCCTTGAAGCATTTTTCCACCATAGCCTCATCTACGTCCATCATCATGTTCAATTGGTGCATGTTACAGAAATATCTATCTTAATAGATCCATAAAACAACCCCCTAATTCAATATCATAAACTCTGTAGCATTATTCTGCCTCAAGGATTAATGATAGTAATGTTGTATAAATATTTCTTTGAAATCCTTGCACATCATTCCTTTAGAATTCTCCATCAACACCCAAATATCCCACCATTGCTTGACCTGGAGCCTTAATATATTAGCTTTAAACATGACAACCATACCAATATGAGTCTCAAAATGATCAAGAATATACTAGATAGACTAACCAAAAACACTACATCCTCTAGCCCTCCCTATCCGGTAATGGCTGGGGGGTGATACAGATGAAATTCCATGGAAAGCTAGAACATAACTAAACCCCCCCCCCCCCATGTTCAATTCTATCATTTGTATAAAATGATAAGTATTATCCAAGAATTGATCATTCCTATTATCTGGATCATTTGGATCCTCTTGCTCCACTACTAGAGGATCAGTCTTAGCAATGTCTGCTTATCTCACAATAGTCACACTTTCTTGTGATGGAATCTCCCTAAAAGGCCAAAATTGAGAATTATAAAAAAACCATAAACTTTCAAAAATTTAAAATGAGGCTCTACATTATCCAGCAACAAACCATTTCAGATACACGAGGCAAATAGGTTTGTTACTCATCACACTACCCACAACAATCCATACTAAGGCCATTGTTAACATGTGGTAAAAAATTCACTTTACTACAATCATTACATTAAATATCACATAAAAACTAGCTTCACATCCCAACATAATACAATAACATTTAATTTAACATACCACACATTATCAAGAATAATTCCATAATAAATTTTTAACAGTGTACTCTCTTTTTTTCTCATTTGTATCATTTCATGATAACTATTTTTCATCATTTTCTGAAAATCGAATTCATATGTCCCCTTATGTGTGGGTCTAACATGACACATGTCATATATATATATATATAGGTTCTTGGAATGCTGAAATATTGTGAAACTTCCTTCCATTACATCCATAAAAATATCATAAAACGACCACATCACACCAGATTTTTGTCCCCCAATGCTGAAATATCATCAAATGTTACAACATACTTCATGAACAAAAATTCCCAACCTATGATACATAGTTTTCCCCCCGTACATGGGTTATCTACTCCCAAGAATGATATCATTACCATGACTTATATACTTCTTAAAATCATGTCTACCATTCCCAACTATTAAAATATATAAAAATACCTCCTATGATACCACTTTGTAACGTCTATGTTATGGGATCCACTAAGCTAGTGCCTTATGCCGAGTCATCACATGACCTCAAGCATGCCTTCTAGAATGCCAGATGTTGAAAATTAATAGTGAGGGTCTAGATTAGTAATGTATAGATACATTTCAATCGTACTAGAGTAATCCACTATAGAAAATGTATTAAATGGGGAGATAAGATGAGTTAATCTGGGAACAAGCACAAATAACCAGTTCCTAACTAGGTATAAACCAATACCATGAGTAAATAAGTAATGTTATGTAACAATGAAAGTAAAAAATAACCAAAATAAAGAGAACTAGTGTAATCCCCAAAATGGTCCTGAGTCTACATTTTTTTAACTCATCCAGGCATGTCCCGTGTACAATTAAACTCCTTAGAATCGGTACATTTCCCTTAGATTGACCTTCATGAATGAAATCTAATAGAGTACCCAATGACAGCCCAACCATGGTGTTAGTAAAACATAGTATTCCAACTCTAATAGCGTCAAAAGAAACCCAGTATAAGAGATAGATCATGAAAGTAACAATAAATATCAACAAAATGAATGGCTTTCTTGTTGGGGTACTAGTTAATAATATCTGTGGAGATATCATTTAACAATGATTTGATTCATTATTCATCCTTAATTAAAAGTTCACCATCAATCACAATGTTCACAGGTAAGGCATTCTCATCATTTAATCATTGTTTTTGACAATTATACGTATTCATAAGGTAATAATTAAGTCCCTAACTTACAAGGGATAACACATCACAACATCAAAATATGCTCAACTCAAAGCCTCATTCTGTGTGGAATCTAACAATTAGTGGAAAACAACATCATCCCCTAACATAACACGTGTATTGTTGGTGGAGTTAGAGAATCAGTCTAAATCGACCCGTTGGAGGAGCCTCAATCATTTATCCCACAACTCAATAAATGTGCACATTATTATCCATAAATTCACCAAACAAAAACCATATCATAACCAAAGACATCCAATACATAAAAAATCATAATACAATACAATGAACATGGTAAATCATAGTGTGCCATCGCCCATTAATAAATTTCCATTTACCTCACATGGGCCATTTATCTGAATTCCCATTCCCATGCATATCAAATTAATTATATTAAATAGTCCCCTTCTGTGAAACCATTTTACATATTCATGAATCCCCTTATTAATTCCCATTAAACATATTTCCCATACCATTATCAATTTAAAATATTCACTATTTCACAGGAACTATCTTTCTTAGGCATATATAATATATTTCTAAAGCCTCATAACCCAACCATAGATAACCAATACATAATATTGACTTCCATTAAGAAGGATAAATTCTCTACTAGGGGCCTACTTGATCACACAACATCTTCTAATTTACAAAGATAATTATAGGTCCAAAAAGTATTTGCATACCCAATAGATGGCATAAAAAAGGTGAAATCATATCCAATGCATCCCATGGGGACAATGAGGGGTTCCATTCATAATTTAAACACCCAATGTAAAAAACATTTCCAGGATATTGAAGATAAATCATGAATTGACCAAGTAAATAGTTTGACATGAACAAATCTATAATGAAAATATTGGATAAGACTTCTGGACCACCTACCTCCAATTTGATAGCAAACACACTCCCATACATGGTCTTAGATCAGGATTCAACAACCGGTTATATAATTAACCTAGATTTCCCCATAAATTAAGTTCTTTGTGATTTGGATTGTGATGTAATAATGATGAAATCCCAAATCCATGAGGGAAATAATAGTGGTGATTAGACTTACATGTTTCTTTTATTAGCAACCAGCGGCTCTCCAAACAACCTAAAAATGAAGGAGACTCACCATTGGATGCTCTTGGGAGATTTTGTTTATCATTGCGGGTTAGGGGAAGAGAAAGTGGGAAAATCCTAATTGAGGCATTAATATCCCAGAGTGAAATTAGTTGAAAACTGTCTACTTCACTTGGATGAACGGTTTACCCACAACATTTTCCACACCATGTGCAAATCGTATGTGGGACGTAATCCCTAAATACACTCATCCTACGGTTTTCCTAGGAATTACTCATGGTTAGATTGACCATGTAGTAACCATGTTTAATCCTCTATCTGAGGATGTATGGTTACCTGGGATGCTCTGCATGATTTTCAATAACCGTGCACAAACTGTGCAAGTTGTCCAGAATTTTTGTTCTCTTCCTCTTTCATGCCCCAAACCCCTTGACACCCCCGATTATTTTCATGAACATGTGGAAACAATTTTTTTTAAAAGATATGGAACATAAAGTGATTCATAAACTAAATAATTCCTTTGGAAAATCCCGGATCATACTGTACAACACCCCCAAGAGAATTCTATAACTACAACAATATGGGAATTCATAAGTGCGGTTATCACGATCCTCTAAGGTCAGGTGCTCGAGACACATCTTCGGTGTCACATGATTTGTATTATTTGATGGGGAGTGGACCACATAATCAATCATATCATAAAAGAAGAGAATGAAATGGTGATTATTATAATACAATGACTCCCCATCAAGGGCAATCTCAGCAAGGTAGTTAGGAGAATAATGACACACTGAAGTAATTATATGTAGATTAGAACATTATTGTGGATGATCAAGAATGACCATCTATGGTGAAAATTGTATTTAATTTAAATTATACCGTCATGATATTTCTCTTTGATATTAGTTCATCTCATTCCATTATCACTTATTGTGCTGTTGATTTTCTTTGTTTACAACAGGAGATGATTCCTTCTGTGAAAAAAAATAATACTCCTCTTGGTAAATGAGAATGTCAAGCCTCTCAATGTAGAGAATATTCTATAACTATTGATGGAGCTAAGATGAAATGTGATTTATCTATACTAGAGATATATGTTTATGATATTATCCTAGGTAGGGATTGGTTCACAATGTTAAAGGCTCATTACGATTTTTATATCATATTAGTGAGTTTTGAGACCGAGGATGACATCGAGCATCTCTTAATAGAAGAATGGGTTGTAAAGGCATGTGCACCGAGATCATTGTCCCATGTAGTGGGAACAATCTCAAACATGTTGGCAGAATTGAAATTAACATTGATGGAACTGATTGAGCATAATAGTTTTCCAACATTCATGGATCAATATATAGATGTTTATTCCATGAACTTGTCAGGGTTACCACCAATAAGGGAACAATTGTTTACTATTCATCTCATTCCCCGGACCCATCCATTTTCCCTTCCATCTTATACAATGGCACTATATTAAATAAGGGAGATTAAATTGTCTTACGAAGAGCTATAAAAAAGGGTTTCAAATGGTTGAGCACATATCTATGGGAATCCTCAGTCATATCAAAGAATAAATAAGATAAAACTCTATAGATGTGTGTGGATTATCATAAGCATAAAAAATTAATGATAAAGAATAGGTATAAATATCCATACATTGATGACCTATTTGATTAATTTTGGGGAGTTCATTGGTCCTCTAAAATTGTTTTGAAATCATGATATCTCTAACTCTGAATTTGGAAGGAGGATATTCCCAAAAAAACCTTTTAAAAGTAAATATATCCATTAGGAATATGTATTAATGGATTTGAGTCTGATGAATGAACATACAGACTTTATGGAATTGATGAATAAAATTTTTTGTATATATCTAATTTCTTTTTTTTGGTGTTTGTGGATGGTATCATAGTGCAATGAATGACAAGGGATGAGTATGAGGAACACATGGGAATAATATTTTAATTTTTGAGAGACTTTCATTTGTAACCTTGACTATCAATTTTTGATTATTGGATAAAAGATGTACAATTTATAGGACACTTGATATATTTAAGAGGTGTTTAAGTAGATCAAGTAAATATAGAAGGTGTTATCTCTTAGAAACCGAAAAAAATTATTTGATATATGGAGCATCCGTGGTCTACCTGGATATTACTGATGCTTTTTTCATGAATTATCATGGCCAGCCTCATTAATAAATACATTGAAAAAAATAATCGACGATTCCAATGGATTGAGGAATGTGAGAAGTCATTTTAAATTTTAAAATTTCCTATTACAACCACAATAATCATGATTTTTTCATAATCATGACAATGGTCAATGGTGTATTTTGATACTCCATGATATTTTTTATTGTGTGTTCTCATGAAATAGAGACCATGATATTACTTATGGTGCAAGGTTTTTAATATTACATTTGACGAATTTCCCAACACAGAATTTATAATTAGCAATAGTTGTCCATTCCTTGAATACATGTAATCACAATATATTTTATACGAAAATTAAAATGTATACGGGTTACAAGATCATGAAGCATATTTTCACCAAATAATATTTTAATTAGAGGCCACAAATATGGTCGGGTTATCTCTATATTTTTTACATTGACTTGTTGTATGCATCATGTAAATGAAATATGGTGACAATTTCATTATGAAAAAACTGATATGCTAAGACATAAAAGAATATTCATATGAGTTGTAGTTGATGTTGGTACTAGCTGATATGTTGGTGGAATGTAAAGACCATGGTGGCTTTGTGTGATTATTTTGAATTTCCAATGGTCCTAATATGGTAAATATGGTTAAATAAATAAAAACATATGATGTCGAATGCATGTCTATGAGTACGATATTTAATGGTGGGGAGACCATTGAGGGTTGTTAGTTGGATTAGAGCTCAGTGTTGTGATTCTGGGATTGGATGGCAGTACCTATGGTTTTTATGAGGGACTTCATCATGCTTACTGACATTTGATATGGGTTGTTCATTTGGTTATAAAAAATTCGTAAAGGAGTTGAGTAGGAAATTTTGGTGGTTTGGTATAAAATGGTAGGTGGCTAGGATTATTTCAAAATGGTTAATTTTTTATCAAGTAAATGAATAGAATCAGTGACCATTTTGTATTTTGTAGTGTTTAAATATTCGAATTTGAAAATTAGAGTCCATAAGTATGTGGTTACAGGTCTCCTATGAACGATTATCAAACATGATTCCATATGAGTGATAGTGTAATGGCTTACCATGTTGGATCATTTCACCCATATTCATGAAACGTATATGAAAGACGTTATATCCATGATCTATATTAACTAAGTGGTAAAGAGACATGGAATACTAGTTTTGAATGTTTCAAAAAAAGATTTGTGGATCATGTATCATTTCTGGAAATACAATCAGAAATCAATTAAGACTTAGTTGAATATGAATATAGAATATCATCCATCAATGGATTCCTAGTTTGAAAGGATGATAAAAAAATTGGAAGCTATGTAATGGGATTGTGTAAGGGATTTTGGGGGCTCCAGGGAAGAGCACATACACTTAGTTCAGTTATCATATAACAACAGCTATCCAGCCTCAATAAATATGGCTCTATTTGAAAAAATGTATCAGTGTTCCTATTATTATTCACATTACTGGGTGGATATAGGTGAAAATTCACCAGTTGGCTAGAGCCATGTCCATGAAGCAACATATAATATTTAGTTTATTAGGAAGGAAATTTAGAATGTGAAGTACAGTTAGAAATTGTATGTTGATCATCATCGATGGCTAATGTAATTAGTTGTGACTGAACAAGTATTCTCAAGGATCTCTACAATAATTGGAAATAAATGTTTTGGGAGGCATGGAATGTTACATCCTCGATAAATATTCCCATTTCAGATAATGGAATGGGTTGGTGGGGTGGAATAACGATTACATTGTCACCGCAGTTTGGTGCAGTGCATAATGTGTTTCACATATCATAGTTTAAAATGTATTTTCCTAATCATGAATATGTGATTAGATGGGATCACGATAACTTATAGATGGATTCTTCATTTGTACATATCTCATAGTAGATTTTGGATGGGTAAGAGAATGTATTGTGTGGAAAAAACATAGGCTTGTTCTGGGTTATTGGTAACATGCTCAGATTCATTGTGACAAATAAGTGAATGAGAAATGACAAAAAAAAAAGCGAAATGGTGTTTTTGTAATTATAAAGACATAAAGACCACTGGTGGGGAGAATGTAATACCCATGGATTCTAGTATATAACCAGTTCATGAATATTTGTAATTTTATATAGTATAAGAGTAATGTTTGGGACTATTTGAAGGACTTTTAAGGTCTTTTGATGATTTTCTATAGGTTCACGGGTAGTGAACAATTTGTGGGAACTATGCTACACTATTTGGAAGTCATAAAAAGTGAGATATGGGCTAAAGGGAATGTGACCAGGATGTGGACAGTTTTTCCAAAACATATGTTATCCAAGGAGAAACTATGAAACATATAAAAGAACATTTTTCAAATTCTGTATGTGGATTATTCATGGATGGCACACATTTTGGAGGTCGTGTGAATATGACATGTGAGGTTCATCCTCACCATAGTTTCAAATGAACCGTTATAACATAATTTTCCGAGTGGTCTGACTAACCCATTTCTAGGTCCAAACCACCTCTTAAAAAGTTGATCTAACATGTATTTCACATTATCACATTCGGTTCTCCTCATATATGACTATTAATGATATTTACCTTCCCCAATGGTCAACGATGTTTCACCCATCAATTTGGATGTCATGAAAAAAATTTCTTATTGATTTGAAGTTTTTTTTCATGGTATGTGATCATTCTTCATTGTTCATGATGTTATTCTTAGATCTACCTTGTATCATTAACAGTTATCATATATATGTTACCTTTGTGGGTGCATATAAAGTTTTGGATGCAATATTGTCACGTCCCATCCTCGGGACCCGTACCGCGACTTCCCAAATCCCGTCTCCCATAGGCCAAGGGCTGGAGACTTGCACCAAGGCGTAAATCCTGACAAAAAGGAGAAGGAAATGCTTTTATAAAGTAAACAAACACCACAGGGTAAGAAAGAAGAAGTAAACACTAAGTTAAAATGGGTACAAAAAGTAATGCGGAAAATTAAGTGGGCCAGAATACAATCCCAAACTGGAAGTAAAGAACAAATGGAAATGAAACACATCAACTGAAAGTAAAGAAACAACGTCGATCCATCCATTGGAAGTCCCACCTGAAGGGTGGGTACAAATAGCCTCTTCAGCTCCTCGGGTTCAGCCGTCCACTCCGTGTACGTCCCACCTAGTGGTCCACCTCCAGGTACCGACTTGCTCCACAAGCCTCAACCACGATCAGCGATGTCCGTTGTCTGCATCCAACACAATGTAGTGTGGGCATATCCTGTGCAGGGGTGAGAATACGCTACTCAGTAGCGACCCCGAGACCCCCGAAGGTCTCCCAGAATCCACCCAGGGTAATCCAAAAAGAAAATATACAATCACGAAGTAACATCCAACACTACATATGTATATTCCCATACATATACCTAAGTCATCAATTCCAGTTTGGCTCCAACATCCGAGTCCAAGATCGATCACATCCACACATGATAACACAACACAATCCACATAGGAAAGCAAGTCAATCATATCGAAGATAATGATTGGAAGTCAAGACTCATATCACACAGGTATACTTATTCGGTGATAGAGATGATCAGATATAACAACTGATTAATCTATGCTGGGACCAATGTAGGATGCTAAACCAGCTACTCTGCCAGACCCACATAGGATAGAAAGAACAGAGTCAGACACTGCCAGACCCATGTAGAATACAAGAACTGTAGTCATTGCCATTGAACCCACATAGGATTTCAGTATGGTCTTCATCGCTATAGAACCATCATAGGATTTTAGTGCAGTCATCATCTAAATCGAACCCACATAGGATTTCAGTACGGTCGTCATCGCTGCTAAACCCACATAGGATTTTAGTGCAGTCTTCATCACCGTTGAACCCCCATAAGATTTCAGTACGGTATTCGTCGATGCCGAACCCACATATGATTCTTGTGCAGTCTTTATCTCCATCGAATCCACATAAGATTTCAGTACTGTCTTCATCGCTGCCGAACCCAAATAGGATTTCAGTGCAGTCTTCATCTCCGTCGAACCCACGTAGGATTTCAGTATGGTCTTCATCGTCACAGCCGCAGCCAGCTCTGGGCTCCCGCACACAAAATGATCATTCCGAGAGGGTCCGCTCCATGAGCCAAAGGGTCAATACATCAACTGAAACCTAGTCCGGAGTTGATGTATCTCAATGTTCCACCTCGACAAGAGAAACTCAATGTGGCAGACGGCGCGTCAATCGGACGCCCAGTCTGAGAGTTATTGGCCTATTCGTTCTAGGGGCCCGATTGGGTTTTAAATCAAAACCAACCTGACCGCACTCAAACTGCATCCAAACCTCGAGTGGAGTACTCCAAAAGTTCCGTCTCACAAAGAGGAAACCAACAAAGTCGACGAGACGTCAATCGGACTTCTAGAGCTCAAGTTATAAGCATTTCAGCTCCGAGGGGCCGGTTGGTTTCGTGTTCGAACTAACCCGGCCATACCCAAAATCTTTGAAACCTTGAGTGTAATATACCGAAATGACCGTCTCAATCCATGGATCTCTACGCAACTGACGGTGTGTTGATCGGGGGTTCGTAGCCCATGTTATGGGAAAACGACTGAAAAGTTCCGAAAAAGGGGTGTCTGGGCCCGATCCGACCCGGCTGGGTGCGGCCCGGCCCAGCATGGGAGGCCCGGCTAATCCTGGGCGGCCTGGTCCGGTGTGGCCGGTCCGGCCCGGGTCGCCTCGGCACTGGCCGAGTGTCCGCGTAAAGGGGGCGGCTTCCCCCTTGATTTCTGTCGCGACCCCCGTGTGGGGGCCGTTCCTTGCCAGCGGATGCAGCCCAGCGCCGCGTCCCCCCCCCCCCATCAGACCCGCGCAGTCGCGGGACCCGCCCCCTACTGCCGCGACAGTCCTTCCCGATGGCGTGTCGGGAACCGCCACCTCCTGGCGGCCGGCCGGTTCCGGCTGCAGCCTCTGGCTGCCGGCCCCACCGTGCCGGCGTGGCAAACCGGCGGGGTCTTCCGCGGACCACCAAACGCGCTCTGGTGGTCCGGTTTTCCTGCCGTCTTTTCCAGTGGTCCTTCTGGGACCAGTGCTTCATTTCAAAGTCTTCATAACACCTTTGCGGCCTACTTCGTCATCGCCCGTCGATCCGCACACCAAGAACAATGAAACGGTGGGTTCAGACTTGTTCGTTGGTCCGCACCCACTGCGTTAGCGGTTCAACGTCCTACGACAATTAAACACATGTCGAAGATATAATTCACATGGATTTAATTAAAGCAAACCCCCTACCTCAAGCGGTTGATGATCGAATATTGTCGTGGGAGAAGGAACGTCACATAAGAAGCGTCGCGGAAGGAGGATCGTCGGCATCGAGGAAGGAGGATCGTCGATGTCACGGTACACGGCGTGGTGTCGTCGATCTCCGAGGGTTCGGTGTTCTTCGTCGCCCTTCATCGGAGGCCAGAGTTCTTCATCGGAGAGGGTGTGTTCTTTGCATTCACCGCTTTCTTCAATGAAGAAGGTGAGGATTCAAGGCTTGAGTTATTCCTGTCCAAATTCTTATCGCACAACGAAACAACCACTTAATAAAATAAGGCTTTGCCTTATTATATTTCCCATGCCAACTGTTTTGAAATTCAAAACAGATCATGATTTAATTAATGATCATTGACCAATTAATGAGGAATTTAAAATTTAATTAAACGTGAGTGTTGACTTGGCATTTAAAAACGGGGGTGCAGGTGAGTTACCATATTAAATGCTAGTGGTATGTAAAAAGGAAATAAAGGGGTGGTGCTCGTGTGGGCCCCACCTCACTAATATCATACGTAGGAGTTAGGGTATTAGTGGTTCCCACTCCAACCATCATGCTTAGGGTTAATCCACCTTAAATAAAAATAAAATTCAGCTGCACAAAATTTTATTTTATTCTTTAGTTAACCCTAAAATTTAATAACCTCACCCGAGCAAATGAAACTCCGAAAAAGGTGTTCTTAAGCAATTACCGGCGCTGCGATTCCATTGGTGCCCTCATATTTCGATTCTGTGCACCGGTTCAAAAGTTACGAAAACCCGCCCATTCGTTCACTGAACGTACCAGAGCCAAACTTCGGAAATTGATTCCAGGAACACCGGCCCTCGGAATCAGGTGTCGTCCGAAACTGCGTTCTTATAAAATTCCCAAGAAAATTAAAAAAAATCCATGAATTTTACGGGTCTTTACATTACTCCCACATCAGGACATTACATCCCCGTAAATATACATCATAAACTAGGGAAACAAAAGGGGGTATTGTGCACATCTGAGCCTCCCGCTCCCAAGTGCTCTCTTAGAGGTTCCTGTGCTGCCATCTCATGCGCACTAGAGGAATCTACCGTCCACGTAGGACCCACTTCTGTCGATCCTCTATCTCTACTAAGACCTCCTCAAAAGTCTTCCCATCTTTAATAACCAACTCCCCTTGGTCGATGATATGCGTCAGGTCAAGCACGTATCTCCTCAGCTGAGATACGTGGAAGACGTCGTGCACCCGGTGCAAATGAGGTGGTAGGGCCAGATGATAAGCCACCTCGCCTATCCTGCTGAGGTCCTGGAATGGCCCGATGAAGCACGGAGATAACTTTCTTCCTCGGCCAAATCTCCGTAATCCACGTCCAGGTGAGACCCGCAAGAAGATGTGGTCGCGATCCTCGAACTCCAAAGGCCTCCGCCTCCTGTCAGCATAAGACATCTTCTAGCTCTGAGCTGTCGTCTTCCTCTTTTGGATGACCTGGACCTTCTTTTTCATGGCCTGGACCATCTCTGGCCCTACAAGTGCTGACTCCCCAGGGTCTGTCTAGCAAATAAGAGATCTGAAAGGTCGGTCTTACAATGCCTCTCATGGTTCCATCTCGTTGGTGGAGTGGTATTTTTTGTTGTACGCAAACTCCACCAAGGGTAGATGGTCCTCTAAACTGCGACTAAAGTCGAGGACATAAGAACGGAGCATGTCCTCAAGAGTCTAAATGGTCATCTACGTCTGACCATCATTCTGAGTGTGAAAGGCGGCGCTCAGACGTAGCTGCATCCCAAATGCCTCCTGTAACCCCTTCCAATGCCGGGAAGAAAAAGAAAGCATCTTGATCGGAGACGATAGATGATGGCACACCATGAATCCAAACAATCTCCTAAGTGTAGAGGTGTCCCATGCTCTCTACTGAGCCCTGCTCTCTGATGGGTAAGAAGTGGGCCGGCATGGTGAGTCGGTCGACAATCACCCAAATGGAGTGGTGACCTCTGGAAGTACGTGGATATCCAGTCATGAAATCCATAGATATCCCATACCACTTCCACTTCGGGACCTCCAAGGGTTGTACTGAGCCTGCTGGTACCTGGTGCTCTGCCTTCACCTGCAGGAAGGTGAGGCATCGAGAAACGAACTCTACCCCAGCCTTCTTTATACCCGGCCACCAGTGATGTAGTCTGAGATCCTGGTACAACTTCGGCACTCCTGGATGTACTGCTAAAGGGGAAGTGTTAAACTCTCTCAACACCTCCTCCTGCAAAGCAGCTGGTACCATGGTACATTCTCTGAAAAGGACATCATGCTCTCCTCCTGTAGAGAATCCATCAGGTGCATGTCTTGAGGATATCTGTGCACGCTGCGTCTCACAGTCAGCGCCCTCACGTTGTGCCTCTCTGACCCTCTGCAATAGTGGAGGAGTGACTGTGACTGACTGAAGAAAGGATGCTTCATCTCTATCCACGAAGGCTATCTGCAAAGTGGTAGCTGATCTGTCGCCTCCCCGGGTAGCTGGATGCCCGTCCTCCTGCTGAGAGCATCGACTACTATGTTACCCCTCCCATGAGTATAGACTATCTCAAATTCATAAACCTGGAGGAACTCGAGCCATCACCGCTGTCTCAGATTTATGTCCTTCTGCGAGAAGATGTACCTGAGACTCTGGTGGTCAGAGTAGACTGTAAAGCGCTCGCCCATCAGATAGTGTCACCACATCTTCAGAGCGAATACCACTGCTTCTAACTCCAAGTCATGGGTAGTGTAGAACTAGTCATGATGCCTCAACTGACGTTATCCAAAGGCGATCACGACCCGTTCCTGCATCAGGACACATCTGAGTCTGGTCCCAGATGCATCGCATTAGACTACGTACCCTACTCCCTCCTCTGGTAGCCTCAAGATAGGCGTGCTGGTCAATCTCTTTCTCAGCTATTGGAAGCTCCATTGACATCTGTCTAACCACATGAAGGGTTTCCCCTTCTTATTCAAAGCTGAGAGTGGTGCCGCAACTTTGGAGAACTCTGGCACAAACCTCCGGTAGTACCTAGCTAGACCCATGAAACTTTACACCTCTATCACGCTCCTGGGTGGATCCCAAGCTAGCAGTGGCTCGATCATCGCGGGATCCACTGTGACTCCCGCCTCAGAGATGTCATGTCCCAAAGAAATGGAGTTCATGTAACCAGAACTGACACTTTGAGAGCATTCCATACAGCTAGTGCTCTCGGAGTGTGTCTAGTACAACCCGTAATTGGTAGGCATGCTCCTCCTCAGTGGTCGAGTATATCAATATGTCGTCGATGAAGACCACGACAAATCGATCGATGTATGGTTGAAAGATCCTGTTCATGAGACCCATGAACACTACTGGAGCATTGGTTACGCCGAAAGGCATATCCAAGAACTCATAGTTACCATACCGATATCTGAAGGCCGTCTTCTGCACGTCCTCGTCTCAAACTCTGAGCTGATGATAGCCTGATCTACGGTCCAACTTCGAGAACCACTGTGCTCCCTTGATCTGATCGAAGAGGTCGTCCATCCTCGGTAGCGGATACTTGTTCCTCACGGTCACCTGGTTCAGGTGACGTTAGCCGACACAAATTTGCAAGCTCTCATCCGCCTTCTTGGCGAACAATATCGGCGAAGCCCATGGTGAAACACTGGGTCAGAAAAATATATTTCCCTGAAAGTCCTACAGTTGTACCCATAGATCTTGAAACTCGGTGGGAGCCATCCGATAAGCTAGGGTGGATATTGGGGCTGTCCCAGGGTATAGGTCAATATAAAAGTCTACCTATCTGCGATGAGGTAGTCCCGGTACGTCATCAGTAAATATGTCTGCATACTGATCCACCGCTGCAGGTAAGCTTGGACTCCGCACGTCAACTTCTCCTAGGATGAGGCTTGCCAACTGATGAGTGATCGGTTGTCCTCTCCTCTGCGTCAGTCCATATTTTGCTGCAAAGGCTCCCTTCTCGCTGGTGAAGGTGAAACTGCTCCCTTTGGTGCGTACACACCGCACCTTGCACCTAATACAGTCAATCTGAGCATGGATTGTAGTTAACCAATCCATTCCCAAGATGACATCGTAAGGCCTCGACGCCACTACAAGAAAATCCCAGCCGAAGCTATCGCCTCCTAGAGTAAGCTCACACTGCCATCACCAGTGTGTAATCATCGAGTTTGCTCCTGTAGGAGTCTCTAGCTGTAAGGATTGAGCCAACGACTCAGTCGGAATCATCGAGCTCCGAACAAGGGCAACAACAATAAAAGAATGACTCGCTCCTGTGTCTATAAGAACTGCAGCAAGGGTGGAGTAGACACAGATCATTCCTCGAATCATCTCTGGTGCTCCATGGTCGTAGGCCTCTGCTGCCTGAAGCTGAGCCTGTCTCTGCCTGCCAGGTCCCTATGGTCAGGGTGGACCTCTTGGTGGTGGTGGTGGTAATGCCTCAAAGCGTCTCCCATGCCTCGTCCACCTGCTCTCGGCGGACCCCCACGGTCAACCCTCTACCTCTGCCTGGGTGTCCCCTTAACCGTCTAATGCTCCTCTGTACGACGGGTCAGGCAGTCACTAGCCATGTGGCCCTGCCCGCCGCATGCATGGAACTGTCTGCTCCTCGGAAGGCTAGCTCTACGACCTATGCCCCGCACCTCTGAGCCAATGTCATGAGGTCACCTGCCTAATGGTCCAGTCCGCCTGGACCCCTGTGTCATCTGTCGACTGCCAACTGCAGACGCCTCCGCTACATGTCGCACTGCGGTAGGACTCACTGCTGGTGTAGAATCAGCAAGAAAGCTCTCAATGAGAAGAGCTCGCTCCAGTACTCCTTACTGTGTCGGAATGCAGAGGGAGATCATCGATGCCCTGATCTCATGCCTCAGTCCCTGCTCGAAGGTCCGGACCCGGAAGAATGGGTCTCGTACTATGTCCGTCGAATATAGCGAGAGATCGGTAAATCTTGCCGAGTATTGGGTGACCGTCATGCTGCCCTGCCACAGCTGTATAAGCTCCTGGATGCGCACCGCATGGAGGGTGGCTGGGAGGAACTCCAAGCGGAAGAGGCTCTCAAAGTCCGTCCAGAGGAGAGACGCCTCGTCGTGCACCTGGAGCATCAATCTCCACCATCTGCTTGTTTCTGCTTGTAGGAGGCTCGCTGCGAGGATCACCATGAGGTCCGATGGTGTCCCCACTAACATGAAAACTTGCATAACCGCATCCAGCCAATCCTCGGCTGCCTGAGGGTCCGTCTCCCCACGGAACCTGCGCAGTCTCTGACACGGAAAATCATGCAGTGCATTAAGGAGACGTGCACTATCAGTGGCTGGGGCTGGTAGCATCGGTGTCTCGGCGGGTAGAGGTAGCGCCGGTTCCTCCGCTGTCAAAGGGCCCTGCACTAAGGCCTCGTCACTCGGTGAGTTGTCGTCTCGCACAATGCTCGGAACCCTAGCTGTCTGCCGTCGTGGGGCCATCCTGAAAAGAAACAAGTGCGCCATGGTAAAAACAGTATACCTGGTGAGATGACACAAAGTAATCACAAAGAAAACTTTTGAAACACACATGCAATCAATGTTTTCGTGCATTGAGTTGGAAATCGTAAGTCAGGGTCCTGGTGTATGGATACGTCGGCCGCCTCACCAACACTAGACTCCCTTGTATGATAACCACACTCAATACTCTTAACACTATTGCTTCACATATAAAAATATCAAAGTCCTTAGTTTTGCGGTAGAACTGAAGTCCTCTGATACCAATTTGTCACGACCCGTCCTCGGGACCCGTGCCGTGACTACCCCAAGCCCGCCTCCCATAGGCCAGGGGCTAGAGACTAGCACCAAGGAGTAAATACTGACAAAAAGGGGAAGTCATTACCTTTATAAAGTAAACAAACACCACCGAGTAAGCAAGCAGAAGTAAACACTATGTAAAACTGGGTACAAAAAGTACTGCGGAAAAGTAAGTGGGCCAGAATACAAAACCAAACTAGAAGTAAAGTACAACTGGAAAGGAAATACAACAACTGAAAGTAAAGCAGCAACGTCGATCCATCCACAGGAAGTCCCACCTGAAGGGTGGGTACAGATAGCTTCCCTAGCTCCTCGGGTCCAGCCATCCGCTCTGTGTACGTCCCGCCCAGTGGTCCACCTCCATGTACCGATTTTCTCCATAAGCCTCAACCATGATCAGCAATGTCCGTCGTCTGCATCTAACACAACGTAGTGCGGGCATAGCCCGTGCAGGGGTGAGTATACGCTACTCAGTAGGGACGCCGAGACCCCCGAAGTTCTCCCAGAATCCACAAAAGGTAATCCACAAAGGAAAGATACAATAATGAAGTAACATCCCACAATACTTATTTATATCCTGTACATATACCTAAGTCATCAATTCCAGTTTGGCTCCAACATCCGAGACCAAGTTCGATCACGTCCACACAAGATAACACAACACAATCCACATAGGAAAGCATGTCAATCATATCGAAGATAATGAATGGAAGTCAAGACTCAGCTCACACAGGTATACTTCTTTGGTGATAGAGATGATCAGATATAACCACTGATTCGTCTATGCTGGGACCCACGTAGGATGATAAACCAGCTACTCTGTCAGACCCACATAGGATTGCAAGAACAGAGTCAGACACTTCCAGACCCACGTAGGATACACGAATAGTAGTCATTGTCATCGAACCCACATAAGATTTTAGTACGGTCATCATCACTGCCGAACCCACATAGGATTTCAGTGCAGTCTTCATCTCCATCAAACCCACATAGGATTTCAGTACTCTCTTCATCGCTGCCGAACCCACATAGGATTTCAGTGCAGTCTTCATCTTCATCGAACCCACATAGGATTTAAGTACGGTCTTCATCGCTGCCGAACCCTCATAGGATTTTAGTGCAGTCTTCATCTATGTCAAACCCACATAGGATTTAAGTACGGTCTTCATCGCTGTAGAACCCACATAGGATTTCAGTGCAGTCTTCATCTCTGTCGAACCCACATAGGATTTCAGTATGGTCTTCATCGTCATAGTCGCAGCCAGCTCTAGGGTTCCCGCACATAGCATGCTCGTTCCAGGAGGGTCCGCTCCATGAGCCAAGGGGTCGATACATAAACTGACACGTAGTACGGAGTTGATGTATCACAATGTTCTGTCTCGACAAGAGGAACTCAACGTGACAGATGGCACGTCAATCGGACGCCCGGTTTGAGAGTTATTGGCTTTTTCATTCTAGGGGCCCGGTTGGTTTTTAAGTCAAAAACAACCCTACCGCACTCCAACTACGTCCAAAACTCAAGCGGAGTAAGTGAAAAGGTTCTTCTTACTATGAGTAATCCATCAAAGTCGATGGTACGTCAATCAGACGTCTGGAGCTGAAGTTATAAGCATTTCTGCTCCAACGGCCCGGTTGGTTTCATGTTCGAACCAACCCGGTCGTACCCAAATTTCTCTGAAACCGTGAGTGTAATATAAAAAAACGTCTGCCTCGATCCCAGGATCACTACGCAACTGACGGTGCGTCGATCGGGGGTCTGTAGCCCATGTTACAGGAAAAAGACCGAAAAGTTCCAAAAAGGGGGGTCTGGGCCTAGGTTGACCCGACCCGGGTCCGGGTCCGACCTGACGGGGCGCGGCTCGGCCTGGTCCGGAGCGGCCGGTCTGGCCTGGGGCAGCTCAACACTGGCCGAGTAGGGTCGGCTCGGCGCTGGCCGAGCGGCCGTGCAAAGGGGGCGGCTGCCCCCTTGATTGCCGCCGCGACCCCCCCCCCCCCCCCCCCCCCCCGTGGGGGCCGTTCCTTTCCAGCAGACATGGCCCAGCGCCCCGTCCCCCCCCCCCCACTCAGTCCTGCGCGGTAGCGGGACCAGCCGCCTACCGCCGCGGCTTCGGCCATGGAGGTCCTTCCCAGCGGCGCGTCGGGCGCCGCCGTGCCGGCTTGGCGCGCCGGTGAGGTCTTTCGCGGACCACCGGACGCGCTCTGGTGGTCTGTTTTGCCTGACGTCTTCTCCAGCGATTCTCCCGAGACCAACCCTTCACTTTGAAGTCCTAATGACGCCTTTGCAGCCTACTTCATCCACTCCCGTCGATCCGCACACCAAGAACAAAGAAACGGTGGGTTCAGACTTGTTCGTTGGTCTGTACCCACCGCGTTAGCAATTCAATGACTCTCGACAATTAAACACATGTCGAGGATATAATTCACATATATTTAATTAAACCAAACCCCCTTCCTCAAGTAGTTTATGATCGATGATTTTCTCGGGAGAAGGAACGTCACGGAAGAAGCGTCGCGGAAGGAGGATTATCGGCGTCACGGAAGGAGGATCGTCGGCGTCACGGTACACTGCATCGCATCGTCAATCTCCGACGGTTCGGTGTTCTTCATCGCCCTTCGTCGGAGGCCGACGTTTTTCATCAGTGACAGTACGTTCTTCGCGTTCTTCGTGTTCTTCAACGAAGAAGGTGAATATTCAAGGCTTGAGTTATTCCTCTCCAAATTCTTTTCGCACAATGAAACAACCACTTAATAAAATAACGCAATGCCTTATTTTATTTCCCAATCCAACTGTTTTGAAATCCAAAACAGATCACGATTTAATTAATGAGCATTTACCAATTAATGAGGCGTTTAAAATTTAATTAAATTCGAGAGTTGACTTGGCATTTAAAAAGGGGATGTGGGTTAGTTACCATATTAAATGCACGTAGAAGGTAAAAAGTAAATAAAGGGGTTAGACTCATGTGGACCCCACCTCACTAATATCCTGCAAAGTAGTTACGGTATTACTGGGTCCCACTCCAACCATCATGCTTATTTTAAAGCTACCTTAAATAAAAATAAAATTCGGTTGCACAATGTTTTATTTTATTTTTTAGTTAACCCCGAAATTTAATAACCTCACCCGAGCAAACGCAACTCCGGAAAATGTGTTCTTAAACAATTACCGGCACTGGGATTCCATCGGTGCCCTCAGATTTCGATTCCGAGCACCGGTTCAAAAGTTAGGAAAACCCGCTCGTTTTTTCACTGAACGTACCCGAGCCAAACTTCAGAAATTGATTCTGGGCACAACGGGCCTCGGAATCAGGTGCCGTCAAAAACTGTGTTCTTGTAAAATTCCCATGAAAATAAAAAAAAATTCCTTGAATTTTACGGGTCTTTACAAATATTATTTTAGATTTTGGTTTTTTATTATATGGGATGAGATATTAGGTGGGTATATAGACGTTCAACCCATTTGGTAACATTTTTCATGTCATTTGTCATTTTCATCGAAACTCTTGAGGTATGTGGCTTCAATATCAAACCCCGTACTAGATATTATTGGCAAAATTTTACATTGTATTATTTAATTTAATTTTATTATTAAACTTTAGTACAAATCACGGTATAAATTCCTTTTAGTGGGAAATTATATATTTTTGTAATATTATGGTATTTTGGTGATATTTGTGTGAAAAGTTCTTAGTTTCATGATTTAAAAATGTTCACATCAATATATGGAATTTATGAAATTTTTAAATGGAATGATTGAAAATAGTTTTTAGTAAAGAGGTTGTTTTATTAAAATGGGGTTGGCTTTGTTTTTGGGTATACACAGTGTGTGTGTGTGTGTGTGTGTTCATATTGCATTTATGAGGATTTGTTGAAATATGACCTTGTGCTAGGTGACAAAACTGTTATGTCACATGGGAAAGAAGTACCTTATGACTATATGATAGATTAATTAGTGATCACTCATGAGTATGAAACTATCATAACAAATCATGAATTAATAGTGTTGTTGTTTTATGGAATGGAATGGTCATGAAAAATGGTACATGTGGAATGTGAACGAAGAATTGTTTGGTTTGATTCTTTGAAAGTTGTCTTAAATTGAAAAATTGGATAATATTTTACTTTTATATATATAGTTATAAATGGTTTTTTTTGGTTGATTATATTTAGTAATGAACTGTTTTAAAATGAATTTATATAACATATTTTAAATAAATGATGTCAACTCTTTTATCCTTATGGCGGGAGTAGAGAAGTCATTAGGGAAATCTTAATATGTTTTGGTACTCACACATACATTGGAACCTTGGTTGTTTTCTAGATGTAATGTACCAAGACATGGGAAAAGGTAAAGTATAACACATATTTATTAAAACCATGTGATACATGGGTTTTTTGGAGATGTTGGAGCATAGATCATGTGGATCATGGAGTCTTGTAGTTATCATGTTGATTTATTTGTTTTTCTTCAACATTTTATTTTTATATTGTATACATACCCTAGGTTACATGGCCTATAGTTTTATTTTGATAATTGAAATGATGGATTTCCTTTCATCCTTATCATGCATCATATAGTTGGTGGTTTGGTTGCAATTTGTTGGGTTAGGTGGTTTATTCATAAATTGATAATCATTTACTACATGTATTTAATCCCTACAACATTTATTTTCCCCCTATGGAACCATCATGATGTCTCTTATAGCCAAATAGTATCCTCTAACCTCCTCAATCAAATGAGGATAAGTAAATATGCTAAAGGGAGGGGAATTGTAAACTATAAAATAAAATATAACATTTTCACAATACTCTTTGAGACAATATATCAATGATGTTTTGAACCTATTAAAATTATAAATTAATACAAAAATATTCAGTGAAACACTGTAAAAATATTAATAAAACATCCCTACTATAAAAAACATCAAAAAATATAATAGATATTATAATGTATGTATGGAAAAATTCAATCCCATTGTAAAAAAATATCCACACATAAAAAATGATGGTTTTTTATCTGAAACAATACATAAGAAATTCATGAAATTCACCTTATCAAAATGTTTTATTTATAAAAATTACCAGAAAAAATTACCCTTATAAAATTTTAATGGTCCTATTTAAAATATAAAATTGATTTTTTTAAATATATCCATTTTTATTGTATTTTTTAATAAAATCATATATTTTTTATGAAATACTCTAAAATAAATGTTATTAAAAATGGTATTTTCTTTTCTTTTATTTTTTAATCATGATATTTATTTTTTTGATAATATAATATTTATAACTAATATAATTAATCATGATAAATATTATTTATATCAATGTTTATTATTTTGAGGTAATATTATAATTCCAACAATCTGATTACTAATCCTATTGGTTAGATTACTATTCCAAATGGTTATGTTACTATTCCAATTTTTACATTATTATTCTAACATTAACATTAAAATTTCAATGGTCACATTAACTCATATGAATAAAATATTATTATTTCACACAATATTCACAAAAATTCTTCCCAATGCTATATATTTTCATTTTCAATTATTTTGATTGGAATACTAATATTTGGTTTATTTTATATAATGCTGGAAGTGGGGTTGATGATTCTAAAAGAATAGGGTGATCCATAGTTCCCCACACTAGATTTTATATTTTATAATTCTTTTTCTAATTATAATGTTTCGAATTTTTACTAGTTTCATTTTTGATTAATTTGTAATTGTTTTTTAATGAAATAAATGTTTTTTCATTTCATTATGTGTATAATATTATATTGTATATTATAACACACATCTATTTCAAGAGGGAACTATCATTTACATACTCTAGGTTGTTACACTTGTGTCACATCGTGCGACACTAATAACACTCTAATTAAACATGGTCTTAGGATGGATTCCCAGTACCTTGAATGATACATCCATATTTCCTTTGTGATAATGGTCATTATGATTCTTCTTACCACTAGAAAAAGATCTCCAGGTTCTCCCGTCTAAAATATCCTGACTGCTGCCCATGGCCCCTATTAGATTCCCTTTCATGATGAGTTCATGAATCATCACATTCAAATTGCTACATAGGAAAAAGATGTAACACCCCTTGTTTTTGTGAATATTTTTTACATATAATTTAAATTTATTTCTTATCTTTTATTATGCACAACACTTAGTTATGCTCGTTATGCACACAATAATGGGTTAGTAAGTGTTATACATGACACATATTTTTAACAATACCAGGGAATATTATTAAAAAATTTATTCAATCATTACAATTTTAACCTAGATATTAAACATAGTGATATTAATTGTAACATTTTTAAAATATTATTTATAATTGGATAATTTAAATAAACAAATTTGATGAAAATTAATTAATTTTCAATAAAGATATTATTTGTTTCGAAAATACTATTTTTAAAAACATGTTTTTTATTTTTATTACTATTATTACATTTAATTTAAAATAGTTTAATAAAATTAATTTAATTGTATAAAAATAAATTTGAAATTAATTATGTTGTTAATATTTTAGTGTGAATTTTTTGGATTTTTATAAAAATTTTCTTTTAGAAGATTATTGGAAATAAATGACTTTTAATTGGATAATGATTTTTTAGTTTAATATTTTTATAATGTTAAATTAAAATTTCTCTTTGAATTTATGTAAAATTAGTTCAATTATAAATCGATTAATCAAATATAGTTTCATAAAATCATTTTTATATTATATTTTTATATAATAACTTTGTAATTCTTTGACATTTTCCCATAAAAAATGATTTCACGTAGTGTATTTGGAATTAATTATAAATTTATATTTACCAATTTTTTAATGGGACATGGATAAATTGTTTCTATACAAGTAATCATTATAATTTACAATATATGATATGTTATTAAAAAAATTTGTACAAAATTAATAGTGAAAACAGAAATTTTTAGTTACAATGGTTAAGGTGAAAAATAGTTTACCATGGCTTACAATAAAATGATAAGGGTTAAAATAAACTATAAATATAACTATGAAATATAGGATGAAATATATTTTGAAATTTGTATATTCATGATTCTATAATTACTCTTTTTATCACTTTTTCATATGAAAAATGTGGGAGTAGATAATTCTTTTAAAAATACAATTTGTTTCCTCTCCCCCACTTATAAATGGCCACCCCTATCCATTATTCTTCCCACATTAAAACCCTTCTGGTTCATCGAAAACTTACCTAAAGCACTTCCCAAAATCCCTTATATAGCCATTGGAGACTTATTTTACATATAAATCCATCCAGGTAAGGATTTAGGTGCAAACCAATGGAGGATATCAAAAGAAGAGGTAATATTCATTATTTTTTATTTTTTATTTTTTCCTCCACCTCATTAAATTATTATTATAAAATAATGATATATTATCCTAATTTTCTTATTATGAATGTTATATTGTTTTGTTGAGGTTATGAACTACCACCATCTTAATATGCATCTAATTGTTTATAAATACATTGTTCGTGTGTACATCAAAATAAATCCTAACGAATTGATGTCAATAATTTTTCCACTACCACACTCCTTGGTTAGAGATGATGATGGATTTATGATTTAAATATGATATTTATGATATATTTTTTTTATAATTATTATATCATAGATACATTAATTCATTTTATTATTCATTAACATCATAACATCGATTGTGTCTATATTGGATTTCCACATCGTGAAGTGATTTGATTCATTCTTGAGTTACATGGAATGTATTAAGGATATGTTTAAATAAATTATTCTATAGATATGGAATATAATGAATTATTTAATTGTAAAATATCATTTAAATATATTTTATTCCTCTTGATAAGAAAATCAAAACTTTATTCACATGTACGTATGACCAACTGTATCGCTAAACAATGTAGTTCATTTTATTTAACTAAATATTATTTATTAATATAAATTAATATATAATAAATATATAAGATATTTATATCTGGTTTATAATTCAAGATATGATGAAATCATGATCAAATTATATGGGAAATAATAATAAAATCAAAACACTTAAGAAAAAGGTGGTTATTAAAAGAATCATAAGACTAACATATATTTTTTAATAAATTGGTTATAAATGGATAAAAATTAATATTTTATGTGATATACACAAATATTTTTCTTATATATATTTATAAAAAACATATATTTATTATGTAGTAACTTTGACCATGTATGACATAAGTCATGATATAAGGTAATGAATTTTTTCTCTTGTTTCATTCTTTGACATGCACATTATATTTTCTAGATTTATAGTTTTATAAGGGAAGTATTCAAAACCTTTGACATTTAATATCATTAATTTACTTATCATCAGGGATTTTGGGGTTCCACTTTAACTTATTACTTCATGGGTCATTTTATTCAAAGATATTAATTTAGTAATGATTTTATGTAACAATCTGATAGTTTATTGAAATTGTTTATAATTATGTTAACATGATAAAATATAACAATCCTTATGTTAACAAAACCATTAATTTTATTCTCATATCGTTATTAATGATATATTCATCGAATAGTTCTAATTTTACCATCATTTTTTTAAAAGGTTAGGGAAGAAGCCTCAAATTATTATTTAAAGCAAAGACCTCTTTAGACTGGGTAGAGAGAGACCCATTATATAGCTCGAAGGCCCAAGGCCAAGTGTCTTGAAGACTAGGCTCGAAATCCCATAATTTTGTCTCAAAGAGCCCCTCGGTGAATATTACTGCTACAGTACCCTTGCTGCTATAGTAAATGCTACAGTACCACCGCCACTATATTTCCTTCTCTAGTGCCTCCACCGCTACAGTGTCACCGCCGCTGCTACAGTACTGCTACAGTTCCCTGCTACAGTACCAACAATTAGTCCCTGCCCAAATTTGATCCTGGGTCTTTTGGATGCCAAGCAGGAGCATGTGCCACTAGGGTACAAGATCGTTGGCCTAATTTTACACTCATTAATATATATTATTATTGAGTAAATTATTTTATGATATTCTTATGTTATTTATCAATTTGGTTGGATACATGTTTTCTTCAAAACACATGTATTCTAGGATATATTTCTAATAATTCATTGATAATATTTTTTAAAAATAAAATTCTACCCATGTTATAATATTAAAAAATTGTTTTTAAAGAAATATTTTTATCATTTTCCAAATATTTCCCTTTAGAATTTTACAAAAAAAAATGAACAGAATTTTTAGTTTAACATGTATAGTATGAAAGAAACATCCCATATTGATGAAATAAATTTTATTTGAATATTTATTTATATAGTTTTCAATTATATCTTTAAAGAAAAATATTTTCAAATATTTTTATGTTTTAAAATGTATTTTTATGAACAAAATTATATTATCCTCATGAAATGTTTTAATCCATCGATAATAATAATTTTCCATCTAAGATAACATTCATTGGTTTACCTATACCTTACTAGGGATATGATATAAGGATAAAATCCACTTTTAATTCGATGAATATTTTATGTTTTTAATGGAATTATGTATATGAATCTTAAATATATTTCTTGGTTTATATAATTATAAAATTAAAATAAAACCACGGTTAATTTACAAGGGTTAGATATGATGAAATGATGAAATTATTATAAAATCATTAACTTTTCCACAAGTTATGATATGATAAAATATTAATGAAACCTGTTTCATATCATAGGTTGTAATAAAAATCATTTTGTATGATCTTTTGGTATGAATAAATATAGTAATCACTATGTTATAGGTGGGACCTATATCTCCCACTAGTTTATCTAGTTTAGATTTATATCCCATGAGATAGATATGGTTGGAATGAGGAGTGAAATTTGTTCAATAAGCGACATTGTCCTAAATAATGGTCTTGGGAGAGGACCATGAAAACTATTGTGGTTTGATGAGGGTACCCATTACACTATAAAAACATTTGCAATGAGCCTGATGTAATTTTTAAATTATTTTCTATGATTATGTGTGTGTGAAAAATATATTTCATAGGAAAAAATCATAATATCACGGATAAATTTCATTGATTTCATTATTATTCATTTATTATTATCAACCAATAATAAATAAATGACTCAAGATTATGATATTTTACATGTACAGTATAGTTTTAAAATATTGTGCTCAAGTTTTGACACCCATATACTCATCATAGGCTTATGTATCTCTGTTGTTTAGCCTTTATAACAATCTAAGAAAACCCATAATTATGATTCAATTCCTTGGGTTATAAAGAAATTTATTAATTATTATATCTTTAAGAGGATCCATAGTTATGAATATCATAGAGATAGATGATGTATTTTACATATGGAATTTTTTTGTGTGGTTTATTGGTAACAAATACACAGAAATATAACTATCATTAGGCACGTGCGTTTTCAAAGTAACGAATATTCATAAAAATGATTTAATATAATTTAATGATAAGCCTAGGTATCTATATTTTTGGTATCATAGTATATATTTATTTATCATTTTTAAACTAGGATGTTAAAAAATTACTGATATCCCTAAATACATGTATATGGATAAGTTTAAAGATTAGTCTAGGTATTCGAAAATATCATGGAATTTTTATAAAGGTTTGATAATTCCATTTCAATAAATTACATATCTCTGTGGATACTATGTGTGGAAATGGATTTATAATAGAGGTACATAGTGGTAATAACTCCGAAAATAGAATATTGATATATACTCATTCTTCATCTGGTGCATGATAATTAACTTTTCTACAAACTAGGTTTAACACCTCTGGGGGATATGGTTTTGAAAATCACAAAATAATTATAAAAAATATAGAATTATTGAAATATATTTTATACATGAATGACTTAGAATAAACAAATGTTATCATATATTATTATAGGTGTCAATATTTATGTAAAATATAATTTATTTTACATGATTATGTTGTTCCCCATCATGATTATTTTTTCTTACACTGTGTTTTTGTTATTAGTCCTTTGATGGAACTAGAAGGATCCTTGTTAATGATCAGTGTGATAGAAAATGAAATTATTATTCCTCTTGTGTTAGAATATGTTTTGGGAAATGGAATAAAAAATATCATTGCTATGAAAATCCAAAATTCTTAATCCATAAATCATGGTGGACTTAAAAATGAGAAAAGGAAGGTATCATAAAACTTTGAGTCATTCATGAGGAAACAACATCCTTATTTCAGTGGTTCTTCGGATCTACTAGTTAGTTACCAATGAATAAACATTGTATGAATGTAATTTTCTATTATCTAGTTTTGATAAGATGAAAAATATATTTTGTTCTACCCACTTTTTGAAGGTGATCATATCAATAGTGTAATCATATCATGAATATGAGGGAAAAGAATGAAATTGACTACATGGATTTGGATGAGTTGAGGAAATTATATTTTAATGAGTACAATCATCTAATTATTTTTATTAATATTTATAAGGATATTTGTGTGCTAAATCAATTAGATGATGAATCTATTGTACATGTGAGGAAAATTTTAAAAGGCTCATATTTTAAATGGTAGGTATTATCATCCAACTGAAATTAAAGGTTGGTTGATTATTCAATGGATTAAAACCAATACTCCAAAGGGAATTATCTATAAAAGACATTAGTATCTATTAATAGATTGTTCAATGTAATATGAAGGAGGAAATGGGGGTTAGAGATATGTATAATTATCCTGGTTTTACTAATAAGATAAAAAATTAATTTAAATTATTATCTAATAACTACATATAAAAGAATTATATATTTTTTTATGATCAATGTGTGGTAAGAATCCTGGAAGACGTTTTTTTAAGTGGATAATTAAATGTTTTATGTGTGTAAGGGAAGGTCATTAGGAAACATTTTGCTGAAGCGATGGGAAGATGATACATAACAATGAGAATAGAAAGAATGTTGCATAGTATGTAGCACTGATACTCAAATTTTTCAAATTCAATTAGTCATACATTATACTTACGAATACAAATAGTTAAATCTTATTGATGATGACCTATATCAAAAACCACTTAAGATAAGTGAAATTTGGAAAATAATGTGGTCAGTCTTTCTAAAGAGTGGTGTTAAAATGATGTCGTAAAAGGTACACATATCATCCACTATAGAAGCAGAAATTCCTTCAATGGCATTTGATCTACTCA